>CM060307.1:81431134-81456134 GCA_030674185.1 Monoplex corrugatus
AACTTCGGGGAGAGAGAGAGAGAGAGAGAGAGAGAGAGAGAGAGAGAGAGAGAGAGAGAGAGAGAGAGGAGAGAAGAGAGAGAGAGAGAGAGAGAGAGAGTGTGTGACCGAGACAGAGACAGAGAGACAGAGACAGACAGGCGCAGATTGAGAGAGAGAGAGAGAGAGAGAGAGAGAGAGAGAGAGAGAGAGAGAGAGAGGCAGATGTGTAATTTTGTTGATGAAGCGTAGGGAAATATGTTAAAAAAACAAAACAAAACAAAAAAAGTTAAATTTTAACCCCATGACCCTAAGGTTTCAAGGAGAGAGAAGGTACTTTCCTCGGAACCAGCATCATAAGGGAGGAACCCATCTCCATCACTGCTTTACCTTCCACAACAAGGACCTGGCCCTGCGCCCATTTATAGGTGGGTGGGTGAACCGGAAGCCACATGCATACCTAGTCTGATTACATTTTGACCTAAAATGGCCAGACCTTGAAAACCTTCTCGAGCCAGTCTCGAACTCTTGCAGTCAGACTGGAAGACGAGAGCTCCACCCCCCACCCCCCTTACACCCTCCCTCTGCTGGATGTGTGGAGTTTTGGGGCATTGTTTTGTGGAATGCTGTGATGAGCATGAAAGGACTAGGTCTGTCTATGCTAGACACTGCATTCACATTTATGCCGGCATCAACTACATTAAAACCAAACAACAAAATAGAGAGAGCGAGAGCGAGAGCGAGCGAGAGAGAGAGAGAAACGTGAATGTGTGTGTGTGTGCGCGCGCGCGCGCGAGTATGCATGTATGTGTGTGTGTGTGAGTGAGTGAGTGAGTGAGTGAGTGAGTGAGTGAGTGAGTGAGTGAGTGATGTGAGTGTGTGTGTGTGTGTGTGTGTGTGTGTGTGTGTGTGTGTGTGTGTGTGTGTGTGTGTGTGTGTGTGTGTGTGTGTGCACACGCACATGATAAATCCTGGTTAAAATGCCTTAAAATTTATCTGTTCTCAGGAAGATAATATGCAAGCGTTTTTATGCGGATTTCAACCGATAAATCGAGCACGTGTTAACAAGGAAACAGTCTGTTTTTAATGCAAGAACTACGAAACAAAGACACACAAAAACACTAAAAAATACTAATCAAAAAACAGAAAAACACGAACACACACACCACACACACACACACACACACACACATACATATACACACACACACACACACACGACACACACAGACACACACGCACAAGCAAGCGCCATACTAGAAATGAGTCATTACTGAATATGGCTTCACAATTTCAATTTGTGCCATATCAATTTGTTTCACATTCGTTGGCCCACACCTTACCAACCTCATTAAATCCGACACATCTCGGATCTCTCTCTCTCTCTCTCTCACCCCTATGCGTGCGTTGCGTGTGTGTGCACGTGCGCCCGTATCAGGTCTACAACATGCGCAAACCCGGGAGTAAATGTAAGGGGGCAGAGTTTAGTAGGGTGCAAATTGTGTTCGTATTCCTGTGGAAAATAAGCTCAGTAAAGCTTGTTGCCACATCTTGTTCTGCTTACTGACACTTTGGAACCAACGTTTTACTTATAAGGTTCTGAAGCGGCGGGAAAGGCAGTGAAGACATAGGGATGTGCATTTGTTGTTTTGTTTGTTGTTTAAAGCCCAGCCGATTGCGTAGAGCCATATCAGGGCTATAACCGCTTCAAAACATACAAAACGTCTACTAGAAAAAAAAAACGAAAAAAAAAACGGAAAAGAAAATTAAGTACACATATCAATGCATTCGCGCATATAATCTAAGGACATGCCCCTGGCGTTGACCACTCCATCCAATTTATCGCACAGGGGATCTAAAAAATACACCTGAATACAAATATGAGCATACCTAAGGATACCAAAATATATACAAAAACAGGCATAAATTACCTAATTTGCTTCCGCATATCTCACCTCCCTAGAGCCAAAACTGTATTTAATACATGTACCCAATTATCAATCCTAAGAAAAAGTACGTAAGTTTATCGAACACATACGGGTGAATGGTCCGTTAAGGCAGAAAATGATATATAGAAATGACAGAAAGCAAAAGGAACAAGCAGAAACAAAGAGAGTGACAGAAAAGAAGAAATTTCTAGCACAGAATTTCCAGAAGGTGGGAATACTATCTATACTGAAAGAACCCCCGCCACCTCCACGGGGGAGGGGGGGGGAGGGATGTGCATGACATGTTTTGGAGTGAGAGACTGCAATTATGTCCTCAGTTTACGGACATTCACGATCGTATATGTATATGTCTGCACTGAGACAGCTGGACACAAGTCTGATGTGACTAACAGTGAAAACGATCTGTTCTGAGACTTGAGAAAACATGCTGCGTGAATCTTTGTTTTTATCGCTACACACATACATACATACACGCATGCACCTACATTCTCTCTCTCTCTCTCCCTCCCCCCCTCCCTCTCTCTCTCTCGACAGCAATTTTTGTTTACTCTCGTTTAGAATTAATTCTTCCCAAGGGATCAAAGACTCGAACATGAACAGAATGTTTGTATCTTATGTTCTTTCCACTTTTTTGTTGTGAACTTGTACTGAACATTTCAAATTAGAAATGTTGTTAATGCCTAGTTAATGTTTATATGATTGTGAGAATGCATCATTATGTGCATCCCCCTATATGAATAAATCGTCTGAAGTCTGAAGTCTCTGTTTCTCTCCGTCTGTCTCTCTGTTTTCTGTCTGTCTGCCTCGCAAGTCCTGTCAAGAAAGACCCGATCTAGCCACAAAGCTGGTAAAAATGGTAAAAAAAAACTGAACAATATCTTTTGAAATATTTTAATTCCAGTTAGAATAAAGTCTGATTAGATACAACACACATACATGCACGCATGCGTGGTGAGCATTCCTACGACAATGAACAGCTAACTGAATTTATTTGACTGTTTTCTTATTAAAAAAAAAACAACAAACAAAAAACAAACAAACAAAACAAAACAAACAAAAGAAAACACCGCTTTGTCTTGAATTCTTACGGACCAGTGCAGATAGATTCAATTTTATTCTTCCGAAGTATCGATCCGATTGTTCGTCCCTATCCCTCTTTTCATTTGTTTATCGATTTATCCTTCTGTTCATCGGCGCGCCACTGAAATGACATAATTCGTTTATTAATCGTATTTCTTCTTATTACTGCTAACGTAGTTTGTTTTTCAGTCTTCGAAAAATGATAAAAAGCAGGTGTTTCGAATTAAAGGAGCTGAGAGAGAGATGAATTTTTCCCTTCTGTCGGCAGTTTCAATGCCTTTGTTATATCTTTCCCTGTGGCCGTACAATAGAAGGCCATCGTGAGGTCTTTTTGTTGTTTTTGTTTTTGGGGAAAAGAGAGAGAGAGAGAGGAGTGAGGAGAGTGAGTAGAGAGAGAGAGTGAGAGAGAGAGTGAGAGTAATACAGAGAGAGAGAGAGTGAGTTGTGTGTGTGTGTGTGTGTGTGTGTGTGTGTGTGGGTGAGTGAGAGAGAGAGAGAGAGAGAGAGAGAGAGAGAGAACGACAGAGAGAGAGAGTGTGTGTGTGTGTGTGTGTGAGAGAGAGAGAGATTGAGAGAGAGAGAGACAGAGACAGAACAGACAGGGAGACAGGCAGAGAGAGAGAGAGAGACAGAGAGAGCAGAGAGAGAGTAGGGGGGGAGGGAGAGCGACAGACAGACAGAGAGGGGGAAAGAGGCAGGGAGGGAGGGAGAGGGAGGAGAGAGTGGAGAGAGAGAGAGAGAGAGGTCACAGAGACAGACGGGACAAAAAGAGAGACTGGGCATTGCATGCTTTATTCAAAAAGGCCATAGCCCTTATAAACGAGTGTGAACAACAGATTATTATACACACATAATAATGATACACGTTACAAAAAATAGGCAAATATAATGACGCAACTTCAAGTTTGAATTTTCACACACACACACACACACACACACACACACACACACACACACACACACACACACACACACACACACACACACACACACAAACACACACACAGATCATCAAGTTATGATGCAGTCTTGCTAAAGCTTTCAGATTTTTACAGAAATATCCTGAATTTTCCTGATAAACATAACCTCGTTTCTTGACAAGAAAAGCAACGACAATGAAAAATACTGGATTTTCTTAATGTCTAAATGACAATAAATCATTCCGTATATCAATCAAAACAAGGAAAACACAAAACAACATTTGTTTTATCTTCAACACATAATTGGCGAAAACAACAACAACAATTTAGCTGCTAAGCGCATCCGTGTGAGTGTACCACATAGAATCTTTGAAATGCCACGTCTGAATTTTACGACACCTTGCATAATATATTTATTCAAGTTCGTCAAAATATGAAGTTCTATAGTATTAATTGTTTATACGTTATATCATCATCATCAATCACATCATGAACATCATCATCATGTGCCCTGAGGCATGGCGTTGGCTATCATGACCCTCCATAAAATTCATCTTTTGTCGCTGCAAGTTTATCTCCCACCCTCTCTGTCTTCATCCACTCCGCAAGTCCGTCCAATATTTTCTCCCTGGGTCTACCTGATTATTCTTTTTACCTCTAGCTTTCCCGTTGTGATTAGGTGCTCAAATTTCTCTTGACTCATAAAATGTCCTTTAAATGTGCTTGTCTTTTCCTAATCTTCTTTATTAATTTTTTTTGCCTCTTTCGATATGTCTCGTTTGTTTTCTTTTCCATGGAGTTCTTAACAGTCTTCTTAGAAACCACATTTCAGCAGCTTCAATCTTGTTCTGACTTTGCATGTTGACTGTTCAGCTTCACATCCGTACAACAGTGTCGGTTCTATATAACACTGAAGAACTCTTTTCCTGATGTTAACTGATAGTCATTTGTTGGTCGATCCGGACGGCTATTTCTGATGTGTATCTGCCGTCTGGTGAGATGACTGTTCCCAGATATTTAAACTTAACAACTTGTCGACATGTGGTGTCACTTGCTGTTATTTTGCATGAGGGGATATTCTTTCTTTTATAACTGATTACCGCGACTTCAATCTTCTTGCGGTTGAGCTCCACTCTTTATATCTGCTTTATATTTCTATTGTATTCACAAGAACCTGCATAACGAAGATTTTTAACATTTTTCCTCCAACCTTTGTCCCAGGGCAGTTTTCTCTTGACGGTTTCGCTGTAAACTGAAAACAAATCTGGTGACAGATCACATCCTCACCAAACACCTCTTTTGATACTTTGCAAAGAGCTTATATCATTTTATACTCTCAGTGCTGCTGTTTGTTGGGCCAATATATATTCCTTATTATTCCTAGATCATTTTCATCAGCACTGAGACTTTCTAGTTGGTTGATCAATTCTTCGTGTCTTACATGATCAAAAACCTTGGTATAATCAACAAACCATAAATATAAATCCTTACTCAACTCAACTGATCTTTCTAAGAGATTCTTAGGATGTATATGTCATTAATAATTCCTTTCTATTAACAAATCCACATTCTTCTTCAGCTATTTCTCTTTTGATTCAGTTCCTGCCACATGACTCATCAAGCTGATTGTACGACGGAGTTCGCATTCTATAACCCCTGCTTTCTTTAGAAGTGCAATGAAAATTGATTTTGACACATCTTTGGGGATTTTTCCAGTGTCATAAATTTCATTTAGGAGGACCGTTATTTTTTCAATACCAAATTCTTCTAGAGCTTCAATCATTTCTGTAGTAATATTCTCCTGGGGCTTTTCCCGGTTTCATCTTTTTCAATGCTGCTCTAACTTCATCTTTCATTATGGGTGGTCCTTCAACGTTCTTCCTTATTGACATGTTCTTCCTTTCTGTCATCATCAAAAAATGTACATTCCATGCAATGAAAATCTGTCACTAATGCGTATGCAACTATTCCATTCTAGTCGACAATAACCAACCAATCTCCCTTGGGAATGCCGGGGGGCTTTTTCGGTAGAAATAGCACCCCCCCCCCCCCCCCCCTTCTGGAAATTCTGTGCTAGAAACTGCCTCATTTCTGGCCTCCTTTGCTTTCTGTCCTCTCTTCAATCATTTTCTGTTTGCTGGTCCATTCACCTGTATGTGTTCGATAAGGTCCTACGTACTTTCTCGTTAGAAGTGATTACTGGGTGCATGCATTGCTCATTTCTGGTTCTATGGAAATGTGATATGCGGAAGGAATTTTATGTAATTTAGGCCCAGTTTTACATGTTTTACTGTCCTTATTTATGTTTAAATTTGTATTCAGGTGTGTTCTTTTAAATCCCCCGAGTGACAAATTGGACGGAGTGGTAAACGCCAAGGGCATCTCCTTAGATTACGTGCACGAGGGGATGTATTGATGTGTGTACTTAATTTTCTTATCCTTTTTTCCTGTTGAAGTATTGTGTATGTTCTGAAACAGTTACAGACCTGATATGGCTCTGCGCAGTCGGCTGGGCTTTAAACAAAAATAACAATAACCAATCAGTCAAGGTTTAAAATAATGCCTAAACTATTCGACATGTTCTACACCCTGCCGAAGACTGACAATTTTCTCTAGAGTCTAGATCTATATGGTGATTTTATAAGCTTTGACAGGTAATCTGTCCCCGTTCTGCTTATTCATCCAGCATGCAATGCTCTTACCTGTGTGTGTAGGGGGGGGGGGGGGGGAGGAGGAGAGAGAGAGAGAGAGAGAGAGAGAGAGAGATAGTATGCGCGTGCGTGTGTGTGTCAGAGAGAGACAGAGTGTGTACACGGGCGTGCAAGCACGCGAGCTTGTGTGTTAGTGTATGCGCGCATAGTTGTGTAAGTAATTCCTCTGTACTTCTCAAATATTATTACGCAAGTCGTCACCAGCATGAGTAACTTGTTCATGTTTCACAGAGAGAGAAAGAGAGAGAAAGAGAGAGAGAGAGAGAGAGAGAGAGAGAGAGAGAGAGAGAGAGAGAGAGAGAGAGAGAGAGAGAGAGACTGTCGGCAAGAACAGGCTGTAAATAGAAAAGACACTGGCACAAAGACGAGCGGTTTCCTTTTAACAAACTGACACTTTCATGATTAGCTTCTTTTTTCAAACACCACCCACCCTTCCCTGTTTGGGGGAAAAAGAAACGGGAAGTGAGGCAAAATGAACAGCAGTTACCAAACCAACTGAAACAAAACCATACAAACACGATATATTTGTTCATGAACAGAACTCTCAACAGAATATTTCCAACATTCACATCCTACAGCGCATTCAAAACAATGCTGTACGCCTTGTACTCAAAAAGAAAAAAGCTGACCACATATCTCCTCTCCTGCACAACTTCACTGGCTCCCTGTATCAAAGCGCATACAGTACAAACTAGACATGTGCTACAAAAGCCTCAATAACGCAGCCCCGATTACCTGTCAAGCCTACTTGAGATCTATGTTCCCTCACGTACCCTCCGCTCTGCCTCCGATCTTCTGACTTTTCGCTTTCCACGCACTAAGCTCAATACCTATGGTCCACGAGCCTTCTCTGTTTCTGGTCCACTCTCCTGGAACAAACTTCCTCTCTCAGTCCGTCAGCAACCTACTTTTGCCTCCTTCAAGTCCGCTCTCAAAACTCACCTTTTCTCCTCTGCATAAATTCCTAACCTCACTCAACCCCCTCTGCAGCCTGTCTCCGCTCGGAGGGGAATCACTTTGTTTTAATATATAATTGTATATGATGTGCTCTCTGTGGTTTTCCATTGGTTTTATTCTTGCTTTTATTGCTTTTATTCTTTTCTCCCCATTTGTGGCCATGCATGTGTGTGTGTGTGTGTGTGTGTGTGTGTGTGTGTGTGTGTGTGTGTGTGTGTGTGTGTGTGTGTGTGTGTGTGTGTGTGTGTGTGCGTGCGTGCGTGCGTGCGTGTGTGCGTGTGTGTCTTTTCGGCGCTTGGATTTGATTTTGTCGAGATTTGCGCTATATAAATATTGTAATTATTATGTGTGCATGTGCGTACGTATGTATGTATGTATGTATGTATGTATGTATGTATGTATGTATACGCTTAGATTTATGTATGTATGTATGTATGCATGTATACGCTCAGCTTAGATTTATGTATGTAAGTATGTAAGCATGTATGTATGCATGTATACGCTCATATGTATGTAGGTATGTATGCATGTATACGCTCAGCGCTTAGATTTGATTTTATCAAGATTTTGCGCTATATAAATAAAATATATTATTATTATTATTAACTGCCTGCTGAGGGCTATTATCCATATCTGGATCGAAGATCCCCTGCAACAGAAGGTCTAAGCGGAGTGGGACAAGAGGAGCGAGTTCAGAGTGTATATCTTAAGGCGTCTGAATAATGTTATCTCAGTTATCTTAGGAATGATTGCAATGGAGTTGTGGTTGTGTCGAAGTCAGCGAATGTACTGGAAATTTCATGAATTTGATTGATAGTCTGTTTTCAATGTTTCAGAATTAATCTTTCTTTTAAAAAAAAAGAGCCAAATCCTTTGAAACATAACCAGCTGACAACGGAGCCGAAAGGTTGCAGGGCTATATTACACTGACAATTTCGTTCGAACTGTAGAGAGCATATCGTGAGTTGTAATATTCATTTACAGTGAAATTTCATTTTTTTGTTATCTTTCATCACATAAAAACATTGCACAGCAAACAGGGGGTTTCTTTATTGCCAGATAAGAACATTGTTTATTATCAGCAGAAAATTTCATTTACTGCCAACTGAGAATTTTATTCATTTCATACGCTAAGAGCAAACTGGGAACATAACGAGCTGAAATTCAAATTCATACTACGGCAAGGTCAGTGATCAGTTTAGTTTGCAGAATCAAGTTTTTATTTAAGTTACAATTGGAATTACAGAGGGCTGAAAATTTTGTTTAAGAACGGCAATTTTCTTTTATTGAACAGACTGAAAACTTAACGTACTTAAGGAGTTAAAGAGAAAAGACTCGAGAAGTTTTTATCGGCTGAAAGATTAATTCAAATCGAGATTATAAAAGATGGTTTACTGCTAGATCAAATTCTCGTTATTTGAGGACTGACAGCTTCGCTTACTGCGAGATGAAAACAATGTTCGAATACAGAGCTTGGTTTACAGGGCGATAAGAACTTAAACAATACACAGCGGAAAAGTCATTGCTTCCATGGAGATGGACTTTTTTTTTCTAGATCTGTTTATTCTGAAATGTGAATTTCTTTTACAAAGGCCTGAAAAAGTTTGTTTCAAAAGTTGTCCATGTCTCTCATTCAGCAAACTGACAAATCTATTTATGATGCTAAATCTTTGTTTAATGCAAACTAGAATCTTTGTTAATGTACAGGATATAAAAGAACGTCTACTACAATCTGGAAAAAATCTAATGAGCATAGAGCTACAGCGAGCTAAAAACAGTGTTTAGTGTAATATAACAACTTTATTCATTGCAAACTGTGAAAGACTACTTCCTATTAGGTAGTGGGTTGACCATTTCTATCCCAGTGGTCAGAAATGATGAACGGTCCATATATCTGGAAACTAGCTGCACAATAAGCCAAACTTGCTTGGATGAACAAGCAGTCTAGGAAGAAACTAGCGAAGATTTCTACCAGGACAGGGAAGGGTGGCTCTTGGCAAGGCAACACCCAAGAAATAAAATACCCTAAATATCACACGATGGAGCTTATCAGGCGGTCAGTGACCACGTAAAGTCACAGCCACATGTGATCCCAGGGCAAGTTTATGAGCTAAGGGTGGTGTAATCTAGAAGGATAAGTCAGAAGCACCGGCATGAAGGCGTCTGGGCATCTTCTAACACACCATGGTACCATGCAATCTCATCCATGTGCAAATGTCTACACGATCATCCACATTTGTCAAGAATGTTGCTCATCTACTGAATCAGAGCAAAATAAAACCAGCCACATTTATCGCCAAAATACCGTTTGGCGATCATGTAGACAGCAAACGAAGAAGAAAAAGAAGAAGAAGAAGAAGACGAAAGAAGAACAAGAAGAAGAAGAAGAAGAAGAAGAAGAAGAAGAAGAAGAAGAAAAAAGAAGAAGAAGAAGAAGAAGAAGAAGAAAAAAGACGAAGAAGAAGAAGAAGAAGAAGAAGAAGAAGAAGAAGAAGAAGAAAAAAGGACGAAGAAGAAGAAGAAGAAGAAGAAGGAGGAGGAGACTGCAAACTTTAAAACTTGGTTAATTTACTGCAGATTCAGTTTCGTTTGCTACAATATGAAAACGTTCGACAAGAAGTATATATATAATATATATATACACACGATATTTCTCACTCTCTCTCTCTCTCTTTCTCGATATATATATCACAAAACTTAACTGACGAAGAAAATATCAGACTTACCGCAATAAGAAAAACTTCGTTTACTATCATTTGAAAATTTAATTCCTTTCAACATGAAAGCTTTATTTACTGCAAAGCTGATAATTTCGTTTAACGCAAGATGAAAACTTTGCAAGACAAGACAAGACGAAACGAAAACTTGGTTAAAGAAGCTAAAAACTTGGGGTTAAGCCAGTACGTACATCTTTCGCTGTTTTGGGGTGGGAAACAAAACAAGAGGAGTTTACTCGTGCTCCTCACCCCTACACATTCACACCACCAGCCAAGTCTGTCTGCCTCCAGGCTAAACGGGGTCGTGGCTGAAAAGACGTGGGGGTCTAACACTTCACGAGAAGGGAGCAGATTACATCAATCGTAAACACTCGACACTCTTTTCTGTCCTAGACATAGAGATCACGGGACCGGCTGGATTATTCTGATGGAGAAAAAGAGAGGTATGTGTGTGTTTGTGTGTGTGACAGAAAGAGGGAGAGGGAAGACAAAACAATGCATGTAAAGGGATGCTGAGGAGGGATAGAGAGGGGCATGAGAGAGGAAGAGAGAGAGCAAGGGGTGATGTCAAAGAAGGGGAATACAAGGCACACAAAAAAAAAAAAGGGGGGGGGGGAGATAGAGAAAGAGAGACAGAGAGAGAGAGAGAGACAGAGACACAGAGAGAGAACAGACAGAGAAAGAGGGAGAGACAGAGAAATAGCGAGAAGGAGAGAGCGAGAGCGAGAGAGAGAGAGAGAGAGAGAGAGGAGAGAGAGAGAGAGAGATACATACAGACAGACAGACAGGATGGGACAGACAGACAGACGAAAAGACAGACAGAGAAACAGACTAAAGACGGAGAAAAACAGAAAGATACAAGAGGGTATGGTACAAAGCTTGAAGTAACCAAATAAGGGTACAAACAAAGCAGATTTCTTTAAACAGTTTTTTTAAGAGGAACTGAAAAATGTATATAAGAAAAAGTTTCAGTAAGAATTCCGTGATTTTAAACCAAACATTCATCGCATGCTTTATCCAGAAAATGAATACAAGTTTGACAAGGTGTAACATACTTTATAACAACAAATACACAAAAATGTAGGTCTCAAACCGCAGAAAACAAAAAACAAAACAAAAACAAACAAACAAAAAAAACAGTGGGGGAATTTTAAGTATGGTTTCACAGTATTCGATTTGAGATCGCGTCGTCCTCATCAAAGTTACTGAATCTGACACAGTATACATATCCGCACACTCTTCTTCACTCTTCCTCCATTCTGTCCCTCCTTTTCTTTGTCTATAGCTTTCTCTGTCCCCGTCCCTTCCTTTTCTTTCGACTATATCTGTGCACA
This sequence comes from Monoplex corrugatus, assembly GCA_030674185.1. Taxonomy (NCBI): domain Eukaryota; kingdom Metazoa; phylum Mollusca; class Gastropoda; order Littorinimorpha; family Ranellidae; genus Monoplex; species Monoplex corrugatus. Next base: position 81,442,782 of record CM060307.1, read on the forward strand.
TATGCCCGTATAGTGTGAATGCATATTACATGCATACAACAGTACATGTTAATACCAGTGCCCGTATAGTGTGAAAGCATATTACATGCACACTCAACAGTATATGTTAATGCCAGTGCCCGTATAGGGTGAAAGCATATTACATGCACACTCAACAGTATATGTTAATACCAGTGCCCGTATAGGGTGAAAGCATATTACATGCACACTCAACAGTATATGTTAATGCCAGTGCCGTATTAGGTGGAAAGCATATTACATGCACACTCAACAGTATATGTTAATTACCAGTGCCCGTTATAGGGTGAAAGCATATTACATGCACACTCACACAGTATATGTTAATACCAGTGCCCGTATAGGGTGAAAGCATATTACATGCACACTCAACAGTATATGTTAATACCAGTGCCCGTATAGTGTGAAAGCATATTACATGCACACTCAACAGTATATGTTAATACCAGTGCCCGTATAGGGTGAAAGCATATTACATGCACACTCAACAGTACATGTTAATACCAGTGCCCGTATAGTGTGAAAGCATATTACATGCACACTCAACAGTATATGTTAATACCAGTGCCCGTATAGGGTGAATGCATATTACATGCACACTCAACAGTATATGTTAATGCCAGTGCCCGTATAGGGTGAAAGCATATTACATGCACACTCAACAGTATATGTTAATACCAGTGCCCGTATAGGGTGAAAGCATATTACATGCACACTCAACAGTATATGTTAATACCAGTGCCCGTATAGGGTGAATGCATATTACATGCACACTCAACAGTATATGTTAATACCAGTGCCCGTATAGTGTGAATGCATATTACATGCACACAAGAGTATATGTTAATACCAGTGCCCGTATAGTGTGAATGCATATTACATGCACACTCAACAGTATACGTTAATACCAAAGTTCTTTTAAGAAGCAAACTGTATTATCATTTCTATGGTAAACAGCTCAGTGCTCCTTGCATTCACATGCTCTTTTGCTTACTGACAATTTTGCACAAACATTTCCCCACTAGATTTTGAAGTGGGGGAAACGACAGCCAAAACATGGGGATATTCACAAATCGTTTCGTAGTAACAGACTATAATTATGTGCCACGTGACTGAAAAGTTAAGGGTATTCATGGTTCTGTGTGTCTGTATATATACAGTGTTCAATTATATTGTGAGTAAACAATTAAAAAAATTGTCTGCTCTGAAGTTTGAGAAAAAAATGCTGTGCGAATCTTTGTTTCTCTACACATACACCACACACACACACACACACACACACACACACACACACACACACACACACACACACACACACACACCGCATTCACGCACACAGTCTTTCTCTGTTTCTGTCTGTCTCTCTTTCTCTCTCTATTTCTCTCTCCCTCCCTCCTCTCTCTCTCTCACTAAGAACGTTAAGAACAACCTGAGCTATTCAAGAGAAGGTAAAAAAAATGTTTCCTCTTAATTAAAATAAGAAAAAAGTCTGGTCAGATAAAACACACATACATGCACGCTTGCTTGCTCTAATGCATGCATGATGTATGCCTACCCCTCTCCCCTTACAACCCGAAATGCATGCGTGCGTGTGTGGCGAGCATTCATGCACCAGTGAACAGGTAACCTAATTCATTTTACTCTTTTCTTAACAAAAAAAAAAAAAAAATTCCGAGACGGAACCACAGGGCTTTTTCTTGAATTCTTACGGATCAATGCAGTTAAATTCAATTATGTCCTTCAGCAGTATCGATCTGCTCGTTTGTTTCTATCCTCGTTTTAGTTTATTCATTTATTTATCTATGTATGATCTTAATCATTTTTCTTTCTTTGTTCAGCACAATCTCCTTACTGATAATTGATCAATTCGTTTCTCTTTTTGCAAATTTTTGTTGCTGTTGTTGCTTGTTTACAAACAAAGAATGAAAAGCGGCGAACTGTTTCGTGTTGAAGAAGCAGAGATATGATTAACTTATTTCTTTGTTTCTTCGAGCGTTTCTAATGCTCTCATTATTTTATCCATGTGGCTCCTTAGTGGGGATGCCGGGGGCTCTTTCAGTATAAATAGTATCCCCACCTTCTGGAAATTCTGTGCTAGAAATTTCCTCTTTCCTGTCACTCTCTTTGTTTCTTTTTTTCCTATCATTTTCTGCCTTGCTGGTTTATTCACCTGTATGTGTTCGATGAAGTCTTACATTACATACTTTCTCTTAGGATTGATAATTGGGTACATGTATAAAGTGCATTCATGGCTCTAGTTAAATGAAATACGCGGAACCGATTTTAGGTAATTTAGGCCCGTTTTTATATATGTTTTAGTGTCCTTATTTATGTTTCAATTTGTATTGAGGTGTGTTTTTTACATTCCCTGTGCGATAAATTGCACGCCAGGGGCATCTCCTTAGATAATGGGCGTGAATGTATTGTGTACTTTATTTTCTGTTCCTATTTTTCCCCTGTTGAAGTATTGTGTATGTTTTGAAACGGTCATAGCCCTGATAAAGATCTACGCAGTCGGCTGGTCTTTAAACAAAAATAACAGTAACAATCCATGTGGCTGTGCAACAGCGAAGGTCATCATTATGTTGCTCAGACGGGAAAAGAAACAGTAAAACGAGATTTCACATTCATTTTGATTAACGCAGATTGGTCACAGTCAATGAGTTCTACCTCAAATGTATGCAACCATCTAGGACTCCTCGGGCTTGCGCAAAACAAAAGAAAAATCAAAACAAAACAAAAGGCAAATAAAACCAACAACAAAACCCAAAGATAAGTACAAGTACTATTCAAAACTATAGAAAACCCTGTGGATGAATGACCTCTTCATTAGAAAGTGGATGTAACCTAGATTGTTTTGTATACTATTAGCACAGATAGGGGTTGGGTGGGGGTGATTCGTGTAGGAAAGTCGTACTGTATACAGGGTGTGTGTGTGGTGTGTGTTGTGTGTGTGTGTGTGTGTGTGTGTGTGTGTGTGTGTGTGTGTGTGTGTGTGTGTGTGTGTGTGTGTGTGTGTGTGGTGTGTGTGTGTGTGTGTGCAAAAGTAGGTATACAGTTATGAAAAAAGAAAAAACATACAATACTCATTGCATTTATTATACAAACAAATGAATATTGCATATACATGTAATAACAAGCACAGCCTTAATTTAATCCCTCAGATACTCAAACTGCTTGCCGTAGGTATTCACACACTCCTCTAATCGAGAGCACACACTTATGCCCACTTAGATCTAAGTTAAATTGCCGCTTAGATCTAAATTAAATTGCCGCTTTGCCTGCAAAAAAAAAAAAAAAAAAAAAAAAAATTAAAAGTTAGGATAAAAGTACATGCATATTATTAGTTACGATATAGCATAATCAATGACACTGAAAATATCGAAAATAAGGCCAACTAACGTAATGTGCTAATAATTTCAATGAATTAAGCATTATAATAATGATGTGATACGTACTGTATACCTACTTTTGCACCCTCCCCCCCCCCCCCCCCCCCCCTGTATTTTACAGACACAAAGCCATATCCTATTGCACTGTTGGTTGACGAAAACAGAACAATGACAATCACAGGTATTAAGACCTACAGGAAGTGTGTTTTATTGTGCCATAATTTCTGATTCAAGTAGGCATTGCACTTTACTACATGCTACTGGTAATCAAAGTGGACAACGAACACTGTGATTTCCGGACTACTGTAGAGTACATGCAGACCCACGCGTGCACACACACGCATGCGCGTACGCAAATACATACATACATATTTTCATATACACATGCACGCAAATACCAAACAATTGTGCGTGCAAATTTTGCAATCAAAAATATGTGTATGGGTTTATTAATGATAGTGTGTGTGTGTGTGTGTGTGTGTGTGTGTGTGTGTGTGTGTGTGTGTGTGTGTGTGTGTGTGTGTGTGTGTGTGTGTGTGTGTGTTTGTGTGCGTGCGCGTCTGTGTTTCAGTGTGTCCAAGCGGTGGTTTCACGAATAATTTCTCTGTACGTCTCAGATATTTTATGCAAGTCACCTGCCTTAGCATGAGAAAGCTGATGAATTAGACAGAGAGAGAGAGAGAGAGAGAGAGAGAGACAGAGAGAGAGAGAGAGAGAGAGAGACACAGAGAGAGAGAGAGACAGAGAGACAGACAGAGACAGGAGACGGAGACAGAAAGAGACAGAGAAAGACAAAGACAGAGAGGGACAACATGTGTGTGTGTGTGTGTGTGCGCGCGCGCACGCGTGCGCGTGTGCGTGTGCGTGTGTGTGGACTGGCATGAATAGGGAGCAAATAGGAAACACTCAGGCACAAAGATAACCGCTTTACCTTTAAATAAAACGGCTGACTCATGATTAGCGCCTTGTCCCCCCCCCCTCCCCCTCTTCCTCTCTCTGAGAAAGAAAAAGGAGAAAAGGAGATGAGGAAGTGGACTCGTACAAAGAATGATTAAATCGACTGGAAGGGATAGCATGTAAAATATCAAATATCTGTTTCGATTTTGATAGGTGTAAGAACATTTTCCTGTTCGCAAGTGAAATTTATTTAAATCTGGGTCTTGCATCCTCCGCACTAAAAGGTCTGGAACGCACGGCCATTTAGGTTGGACACAGGACAGACGAGAATGTCAAAGTGATTCCAAAGGTCGACATATTTGGATCGTTATTGTTGTTTAAAGCCCAGCCGAATGCGTAGTACCATATCAGGGCTATAACTGCTTCGAAACGTACAAAACTTCAACAGGGGGGGGGAGGAGGAAAAAAAAATGAAGTACACATATCAATGCATAGATTGAGGCAGCCGAGATGTGGTTTCTCAGAAGAATGTTGAGAGTTCCATGGACAGCAAAGAAAACAAACGAGACAGTCTTGATGGAGGCAGACACAAGTAGATCACTCAAAAGGAAGATTAAGAAAAGACAAGCAACATTTATAGGCCATTTTATGAGGAAGGGGGATTTGGAGCACCTGGTCACAACGGGAAAGCTGGAGGGAAAAAGAGCACCAGGTAGACCCAGGGAGAGAATGCTGGACGGACTTGCAGAGTGGCTGGGGATGGGGAGGGTGGGGGAGATGCTGGGGGCAACGAGAGATAAAGATAGTTGGAAGTCCATGGTCGCCAACGCCATGCGGCGGGGCACTTGATGATGATGAGGATGATGATATCAATGCATGCGCACACACAATCTAAGGACATGCCCTCCGCGTTGACCACTCCGTCCAATTTGGATAACGTTGTCTCACTTGTTAAAGGGACGATTGTAATGAAACTGTGGTGGTTGTTAACAAGAAACACCACCAGAATGCGGATGGGACCCGGAGCAACAATGCCCCGCCACTCTCAGGACAATCACCTCTCAAGCTCCCGACGCCACTCGATAATCATTTCATCAAGCAAAGGGGATCTGTCCATGCGCTGCATGACTCATTCGGACCCAGTCATTAGCTGCCATGTTTACAAACCGAATGGCAAGGTGGAGAGACGACAAACTCCGGGACACAGCCACACAACGCGCACCAACCAGATCCAGCCCAGCCTCCAGACCAAGATTAATACTATCAAGCACCGGAGATTCCATGACCGTGAGAATGATCTATTTTCAAGTTTCAAATATCAATCTTTCTCATACAAACAATCAAACAATCAATCAAACAAACAAACCCAAAGAAAAAATTCTAAGTGCAGACTGTATTCTAAAACCGCTGTTAATCAAATAAAAAAATCCCACTTTACTGCGGGCTTATAACTCTACTGAAGAAGAAAAATTGGTTACATTTTCTGCAAGAAAACAACAACAACAACAACAAACAACAAACCATCATCCATGGCTATCTGAAACTGTCCTATGTCGCAAGCTCAAAGTAACCATTTCCAGCAAGCTGACTGTTCGCTAGCTTTACTGTAAGAAAGAAACTTTTGTTTTCAGCAAACTAAGAACTTTATAAGACAAGCAGAAAACTTCGTTGAACAAGCTAAAACCCTGGAGTTCGCCAACACATCTTTCACCGTTTTGAAGTTGGAAACAAAAAACAAAAACAAAAACAAAAAACAAAACAAAACAAAAACAACAAAAAAAGAAAAGAAAAAGAAAAGAAGAAAAAAAGCACGGTCCATGCAGTGTTCTTTGCCTCTCATGCTCACCCCAGGGCTTTATCAATACATCCAGGTTTTAATTTAAAAGCGACGTCTGAGAACAACGTGTGTGTGTGAATGTGGGAGGGGGGGGGGGCTACACTTTATGAAGGAAAAAAAAAAGAAAAAAAATGGATTACATTGATTGTAAACACTCAACGCTCAGTTTTTGTCCTTGACATGAAATGTTGGTGTGTGTGTGTGTGTGTGTGTGTGTGTGTGTGTGTGTGTGTGTGTGTGTGTGTGTGTGTGAGGGGGATGGAAGGGAGTAAGACAGGAAGATAATATAGGTGGGGGAGTAGACAAACACTAGAGGTAATAAATAATAATAATAATTACAATATTTATATAGCGCAAAATCTTGATAAAACCAAAGCACCTGTGTGTGTGTGTGTGTGTGTGTGTGTGTGTGTGTGTGTGTGTGTGTGTGTGTGTGTGTGTGTGTGTGTGTGTGTGTGTGTGACAGAGATAGTGAGGAGAGAGAGAGAGAGAGAGAGAGAGAGTGTGTGTGTTTCCCTCTGTCTCCTATACACGCATGCACACATATACGCACACACACACACACACACACACACACACACACACACACACAAACACACTCTCTCTCTCTCTCTCTTTCTGTCTCAATGGGACCTAACGCTACTATCCTTGAGTAATAAAATGTTTTAAAGTTCGAAAAAAAATTGTGTTTTGAAACACACACACACACACACACACACACACACACACACACACACACACACACACACACACACACACACACACACACCACACAAACACACACACACACACATACACACACTCTCTCTCTTTCTCTCTCTCTCTCTCTCTCTCTCTCTCCCTGTCCCTCCTTCTACTCTCAGCGCCATTCCTCGTTTGTCTCTCTTTGTCTTTGTGCACGCGCGGGCTTCGTGTCTGGGCAAACGCTAATGTACGCAAACCCATCAGTACGTGTTAGGAGCAAAGTTCATTAGCGTGCGATCACTACACCTATTCCTGCGTAAAGTAGTTCAGTAAATACTGCATCCACACGTTCTTCTGGTTACTGACACTTTGCCATCAACTTTTCTCGCCCGTAAGGTTTTTTGAAGCGGGGGAAAAGATAGTCAAAACATAAGCATGTTCACACCTCGCTTTGGAATGGAGATGGCAATTATGTGTCAGTTGACTACCATGCTTTAAGGTGTGTGTGTGTGTGTGTGTGTTGTGTGTGTGTGTGTGTGTGTGTGTGTGTGTGTGTGTGTGTGTGTGTGTGTGTGTGTGAGAGAGAGAGTGTGTGTGTGTGTTGTGTGTTGTGTGTGTGTGTGTGTGTGTGTGTGTGTGTGTGTGTGTGTGTGTGTGTGTGTGTGTGTGTTTGTGTGTGTGTGTGTGTGTGTGTGTGTTTTCGTCTTCAGAACTCTGCATGTCTTCAACGAAAGAGTTCAATTACATTTTCGGTGACTAAAATTGAAAACGATTCGTTGAAGACTCGAAAAACATGCTGTTTGTTTGTAGGGACACACAAACACACACACACACACACAAACCCCACACACACACACACACACACACACACACACACACACACACACACACACACACACACACACACACACACACACACAATGTCTTTCACACACATATACACATAGGCACACACACACACAAACACGCACGCACGCACACACAAACACACACACACAAACGTCTATCTCTGCTTAGATACAATACACACATATACACATACACATATACCAGAGCGCATACAAGCACGCATTACAGTGTGTGTGCACGAACACACACACGCTCGTACACGCGTAGGGAACATTCAGGTAGAAGAGGACAGCTCGTCAAATTCGTTGCTCTTTTCTTTATTTAAAACAAAACAAAAACAAACAAAAAAACAAAACAAAAAACAACAAAACCACAACAACCAAAAAAAAAAAAAAAAGGGGGGGGGGGGGAGGGGGATCACACTTCCTTTCAAATTTTTGATGGATCAGTGCAAATGAATTCGATACTGTATTGCAATACTGATCCGATTGAGCGAACCTGTCCCTTTTCAATCATATATTAACCCATTCATTTATTTGTCTATCTATGCTCCCACTCAACAGTTGCCTATTATTACTTATTCATGCATTCGTTTCCATTATTTCGTTTTGTTGCTATTGTTGCTGTTATTTGCTTCGAGTTTTCAAATCAGCGATGAAAACCAGCCAAGTGTTCCACGCTTAACGGGCGAAGAGGTGATTAATTTCGCTTTTTTTTTCTCTCTCTCTTTAGGCACTTCTGGCGCTCTCATTAGTTCATACCCTGTGGCCATACAGCAGCAAAGGCCACCATTATGGGGTTCTGACAGGGGAAAAACAGTAGAATACAACTTTTGATTCAATCTTATCAACAAGGAATCAGTACAATACAACTTTTGGTTCAGTCTAATCAACACAGAATCAGTACAATACAACTTTTGATTCAATCTGATCAATAGAGAATAGTCACGTTAAGCGAATTCTGTCTTAAGTGTTTGTGATGATCTTAGAGACATCTCAGGCCTGCACAAAAAACTATGAATGAATAGGGACTCCGGATGGAAGGGAGAAGACACGTAGAGGACTTTTTGTCGTGTACTGGGAGAAAGGGCGGTTCGGTCATTCGTTTGTTCATTCTCACGAAAACGTACATTGGTAAACATAAATATGAAACAGCGTTGAGCATTTCATATCAATCTGTACATGAACTAGATCTGTGGGTAAAGGGAGACAATGAGAAAGGGTGGTAATGAGGTGGAGGCACTGGGGAAGAGAGAATGGGAATAGGAACAATAAGGGAATGTTTTCACAGAACACACACACACACACACACCACACATACACACACACACACACACACACACACACACCACACACACACACACACACACACAACACACACACAAGCTATGTCAAAACAAAGCAAACACCCCCACCACCACACGCTCCCAGACATTACGAACGCCTATGCAAAAAAAAAAAAAAAAAAGGACTGATTATGTGAAACTGCCCATTCAGTGAAGAAACAAAACAGACAATAGAATTAGCAGATTGTTAAAATGACGATGTTTGAAAAGACCAAGAAAGGACGTGTATAGCTGAATTTGTACACTATAATTCTACATCAGTGTTTGTTACGTGCAGCTGCACGCGCATGCAACATACATCTACGCGCTCATGCGCGCACACACACAAACGTACACGAAAAGACACACTCACACACACTGATTTTACGCATAAATACGTATGCACACGTTGAAACCACTCGTGTACGCAAAACACATGCCAACAAAGGAACGAAAACGAAAATGTGTGAAGGACTCTGTATGTGTACACGTGTGTTACAGAGAGAGAGAGAGAGAGGAGAGAGGAGAGAGAGAGAGAGAGAGAGAGAGAGAGAGAGAGAGAGAGAAAGAGAGAGAGAGAGAGTGTGTGTGTATTGTGTGTGTGTATTGTAAGTGTGTGTGTGTGTGTGTGTGGTGAGTGAGTGAGTGAGTGTATGTGGTGTGTGTGTGTGTGTGAGTTGAGTGTGTGGTGTGTGTGTGTTGTGTGTGTGTGTGTGTGAGTTGTAAGTGTGTGTGTGTGTGTGTGTGTGTGTGTGTGTGTGTGTGTGTGTGTGTGTGTGTGTGTGTTGTGAGTTGTAAGTGTGTGTGTGTGTGTGTTGTAAGTGTGTGTGTGTGTTGAAAGTACGTGTTGGGTGTGTTTATGTGTGTGCGTGTGCAAACACGTGATATTTGCGTGTATATATGTTTGTGCTAGTGGGTCCATGTGTGAACGCACGAAAGAGTTCTCTCTGTTTCTCAGACCTTTCTTCTTAGACATTCTTACCCAAGATGCCCTCAGCCTGAGCAAGTGGTTCATGTTACCCAGTTTGAGAGAGAGAGAGAGAGAGAGAGAGAGAGAGAGAGAGAGAGAGAGAGAAAGAGAGAGAGAAAGAGACACAAAGAGACAGACAGGAACATAAAAAGAGAGAAAGAGACAGAGACAGAAAGACAGATTGAGACAGAAAGACAGAGAGACAGAGAGAGAGAGAGAGAGAGAGAGGTAGTAGCAGGAACGGGTTGCATATAGAAAAAAAAAATCGGGCACAAAGACAACCACTTTCCCTTCAGCTAATTGACTCGCTCTTTCATGATTAGCTTCGTTTCTCAAACACTCCCCCCTCTCTCTGTGTGTGTTAGAAAAAGAGTATGAAAGCGAATGATTGGACACAGAAAACAGAATGATATAGATCGACCAAAACTGATAGTACATAATGTATCTGTTTATCTAATTAAACAAAAATACATCAATAACAATTTCTAAACTGTTCACAGATGGCTCGTATTCAAATTTATGTCATACCTTCTAGGCAATCTAAAATCTAAAATGCCCAGACTGAAATGGGCACCATTTGTAAAAGGCGGGAAACAAGAGATAAGAGAATATCAAGGCCAGTGTAAAGGAAACTATCGTTTCAATACTGTTGTCAGAGTTGTTATTGTTATTGCTATTGTTATTGTTTAAACCCAGCCGAATGCGTAAAGCCATATCAGGGCTATAACCGCTTCAAAACATATAAAACTTTAACAGGGAAAAATAAAAAAGGAAAAGAAAATGAAGTACATATATCAATGCATTCGCGCACATAACCTAAGGACATGCCCCCGGCGTTGACTATTCCATCCAATTTATCGCACGAGGGATTTACAAAAAACATACCTGAATACAAATTTAAGCATACCTAAGGACACCAAAACATATATAAAAACAGGCATGCATTACGAAAAATTGCTTCTGCATATCTAACCTAAATAGAGCCAAACATGCGCTTAATACATGTACCCGATTATCAATCCTAAGAAAAAGTACGTAAGACTTTATCGAACACATACAGGTGAATGGACCAGCAAGACAGAAAATGACAGGAAGAAATGACAGAAAGCAAAGGAACAAGTCAGAAACAAAGAGAGTGACAGAAAAGAGGAAATGTTTAGCACAAAATTTCCAGAAGGTGGGGATACTGTTTACACTGAAAGAGGCCCCGGTATCCCCACGGGGGATACATCCGAATTGTCAAAGGGACGATTTTAATGAAACCACATTCATAATCTGAATAAGCATCATCTCTTGTTGACTTGCAATTATCATAATGAAACCACAGTCACAATCTGACTGAGCATCATCTTTTGTCGACTTGAAAATATCAATCTTTCTTAAAACAAAACAAGTCCAACCTCCAACAGTTTCAGTTTCTCAAGATGAAGTCTTCGCGTTCGGAATGAATTCCATACGCACTAACGTCACAGGTGCCATGTCAGTGGAATCGTACACTCTGTTCAAAACTTTAGTTTCCAACCTTCAGCAAGAAAGGCCCTATTGTAATCTAGACACTGTTAACAACAGCGCAAGGCGAGAACTTTGTTTACCGCATGCTGACAACAGATCTAAATGTATATTGAAGAAGAAGAAATATCAAACTTAATTTAAGCAAAATGAGAACTTTGCTTATGAACTTAATCTGCTGCGAGATGAAAACTTTCATTTACATCAAGCTGATAAATTGGTTTACCGCAAGCTGAAAACTGTAACTGACAAGCGTGTATCTTTAGACAAACAGAGAACCTGGATTCAGCAGCCAACAACCCGTCTATCACTGTTCGGGGGATTGATACAAAACGGCAGGGTCCGTATTGTGTTCGTTTTGCCCCACGTAGTCTGATCAAGTCTGACTGCTTCCAGACTAGGAGCTATGCCTGAGGCCCACGTGGGGTCTACACTTCACGAGAAAAAGGATAGATTGCGTCAGTCGTAAACATTCAGCACTCTGCTAGCTGGAATGTTCTGTTCTCTCCATCACTCCTTCTTTCTGTCTGTCTTTCTGTCTGTCTGTCTGTCTGGTTGTCTTTCTGTTTGTCTGTCTTTCTATCTGGCCGTCTTTCTCTTTGTCTTTCTGTTTGTCTGTCTTTCTATCTGGCCGTCTTTCTCTTTGTCTTTCTGTCTGTTTCTACCTTTCCGTTTGTCTTTCTGTCTGTCTGGCTGTTTGTTTCTACCTTTCCATTTGTCTGTCTTTCTGCCTGTCTCTACCTTTCCCTTTGTCTTTCTGCCTGTCTCTACCTTTCCCTTTGTCTTTCTGCCTGTCTCTACCTTTCCGTTTGTCTGTCTGCCTGTCTCTACTTTCCGTTTGTCTGTCTGCCTGTCTCTACCTTTCCGTTTGTCTGTCTGCCTGTCTCTACCTTTCCGTTTGTCTGTCTGCCTGTCTCTACCTTTCCGTTTGTCTGTCTGCCTGTCTCTACCTTTCCGTTTGTCTGTCTGCCTGTCTCTACCTTTCCGTTTGTCTGTCTGCCTGTCTCTACTTTCCGTTTGTCTGTCTGTCTTTCTGTCTAGTTGTCTGTTTCTACCTTTCCGTAAGTCTTTCTGTCTTTCTGTCCGTCTGTCTCTACTTTTCCGTTTGTCTGTCTGGCTGGCTGGCTGTTTCTACCTTTCCATTTGTCTGTCTGTCTGTCTGTCTGTTTCTACCTTTCCGTTTGTCTGTCTGTCTTTCTGTCTCTCTGTACGTATGCTTGTATGTGGGTTGGGTGTATCTGTAGGTGAGGTATGTGTGAGGGACAGAGGAAGACAACCTCGATTTTGTTCAAGAGGGCCCGGGGCCCTTTGCATGTGGGCGGCTCTACCCAGTTCTGCCAAAAGTTATTTGGCAGACTCCTTGAGCCTACGGAAAACCCTTTCAGGCCACCCAATGACAAATGAAAAAAAATCTCCGAAAATCTATGGGGGTCCACAGGTGCGCTCCCCAGGATTTCTTTTAATATAGATGTAAAATAATGCAATCTGACCCTGTCTGGCACAACCTTGGGCTTGTTTATGATCCTTTGTACTGAAGCAAATAATTTATACACACTGGTATCAAATTTCCTGAAAAATAATTTGGTGAGTATTTTTCTAATGTATACTCCAACAAACGTTAAACAACAACCTAAACTAAACAGCTTCATGGTTCTTCGCAGTTTTCTGCAGTATTATTTGTGTGTGTGTGTGTGTTTCTTTGACTTGAAATGGTCTGAAAGTTTGTGGATACCCGCTCGACTATAGTTATTTGAATTGACTTCACAGCGGCACAAGACAAGTACTTGACGTAGGCTATGTCAGCCTTGCTATTTTTGAAAGCCGTGTGCTCATTTCCATGACGTCAATTTTTCGTGAAACTCACTCCCAACAC
>CM060307.1:81461134-81466134 GCA_030674185.1 Monoplex corrugatus
CAGTAAAATACGTTTGCTTCAATGACAGACTGAAACAGCCATAGACAAAGTAATGGGACACAGTAAAATACGTTTGCTTCAATGACAGACTGAAACAGCCATAGACAAAGTAATGGGACACAGTAAAATACGTTTGCTTCAATGACAGACTGAAACTGCCATAGACAAAGTAATGGGACACAGTAAAATACGTTTGCTTCAATGACAGACTGAAACAGCCACAGACAAAGTAATGGGACACAGTAAAATACGTTTGCTTCAATGACAGACTGAAACAGCCATAGACAAACTAATGGGACACAGTAAAATACGTTTGCTTCAATGACAGACTGAAACAGCCATAGACAAAGTAATGGGACACTGTATAATACGTTTGCTTCAATGACAGACTGAAACAGCCATAGACAAAGTAATGGGACACTGTATAATACGTTTGCTTCAATGACAGACTGAAACAGCCATAGACAAACTAATGGGACACAGTAAAATACGTTTGCTTCAATGACAGACTGAAACAGCCATAGACAAAGTAATGGGACACAGTAAAATACGTTTTGCTTCAATGACAGACTGAAACAGCCATAGACAAAGTAATGGGACACAGTAAAATACGTTTGCTTCAATGACAGACTGAAACAGCCATAGACAAACTAATGGGACACAGTAAAATACGTTTGCTTCAATGACAGACTGAAACAGCCATAGACAAAGTAATGGGACACAGTAAAATACGTTTGCTTCAATGACAGACTGAAACAGCCATAGACAAAGTAATGGGACACAGTAAAATACGTTTGCTTCAATGACAGACTGAAACAGCCATAGACAAACTAATGGGACACAGTAAAATACGTTTGCTTCAATGACAGACTGAAACAGCCATAGACAAAGTAATGGGACACAGTAAAATACGTTTGCTTCAATGACAGACTGAAACAGCCATAGACAAACTAATGGGACACAGTAAAATACGTTTGCTTCAATGACAGACTGAAACAGCCATAGACAAAGTAATGGGACACTGTATAATACGTTTGCTTCAATGACAGACTGAAACAGCCATAGACAAAGTAATGGGACACTGTATAATACGTTTGCTTCAATGACAGACTGAAACAGCCATAGACAAAGTAATGGGACACTGTATAATACGTTTGCTTCAATGACAGACTGAAACAGCCATAGACAAACTATTGGGCCACTGTAAAATATTGCAAACAGCCTAAGTTTGTTTCAATGACAGACGGATACAGCTGTAGACACAAATGGGACACTGTATATTATTGCAAACAGCCTAAGTTTGTTTCAATGACAGACGGATACAGCTGTAGACACAAATGGGAAACTGTATATTATTGCAAACAGCCTAAGTTTGTTTCAATGACACAGCCATAGACAAACTAATGAGCCACTGTAAAATATTGCAAACAGCCTAAGTTTGTTTCAATGACAGACGAATACAGCTATAGACACAAATGGGACACTATATATTATTGCAATTAGCCTAAGTTTGTTTCAATGACACAGCCACAGACAAAGTAATGGGACACTATGATATTGCAAACAGCCTGAGTTTGTTTCAACGACAGACGGATACAGCTGTAGACACACAGATGGGACACTGTATATTATTGCAAACAGCCTAAGTTTGTTTCAATGACAAACATACAGCCATAGACAAAGTAATGGGACACTAAAATACTGCAAACAGCCTGAGTTTGTTTTAAAGACACAGCCATAGACAAACTAATGGGCCACTGTAAAATACTGCAAACAGCCTAAGTTTGTTTCAGTGACAGATTGATACAGACACAGACAACAATACACATAACCCATAAGTTAGGCAAGAACCTTACGACTTTGCCAGCACGACGGGTTTATGTGCCGGCTTTGGATTTATGCCATGATATTTCGGATCTTTTTCCATCACATGGCATTTGCGGCATATGGAGGCTATACCGAATGTGAGGACGTTGTCTTGAGAAACCCGAAGCTGCATAAACGTATGGGATGGTTACCTGCGAACTGAAGTAACATTATTTATGACATTGTTTATCACACACATCTTAAGGTAACTGAACTGGATAAAGAGAGAAAGACGAGCGTCTGTCCCATTTCCTTCTTTGCTTCCTTCCTTCCTCCATTTCACAATCGTTTGTCTCGAACAGTACAATATTCCAGCAGGTTCCATGAGAGAGAGAGAGAGAGAGAGGGGGGGGGGGCGGGAGGGAGGAAGAGAGAGCGAGAGAGAGAGAGAGAGAGGACAGAGAAGGGGGGAAGGAAAGAGACAGGAAGGTGATTATATATATATATATATATATATATATATATATATATATATATAATATAGAGAGAGAGAGAGAGAGAGAGAGAGAGAGAACAGAGAAAGGGCGAGCTGAAAGAGAGAGAGAGACAGAGACAGAGAGGAAGAGGAAGCACAGGAAGAAAGAGAGACAGAGATAGACAGAAAGAGAGACAGACAGAGATAGGAAAAAGAGGGAGTAAATCTCACCCCCTCTCGTACTTTTTAATGAAGCTTGAAAAAGTAAAGGTTCGGTCTGGATTTCGTTCAAGAGCAATTGACCGCATTCTGGAAATTCAATATACGTTCCATGCAAGCCTGTCAGCAAAGGTCTTGAAATCTTCTCAAACTCATGCTAAACACTACAAGTACCAGCAAGCCCGGGTTTTGAAAGTATACACAGAACCCAGATTTCACGGCTTTTACATTAATTAAACACGGCACAAGAAATAATGAGAAAAAGAAAGAAAGAAAACATACAGGAAGAAAAGAAAAAGACAGAAAGAAGGAGACATTCAGTAGGAGCTAGAAATTTGGTTTTGTTCAGTAAGACGGATTCATCCTCTTCGGATAGTTCTTCATGGGCTCTACCGAAACTGTCAATGATGATCCTGGGTTTGAGTAATCCACAGGCCCAAGACACAGACATAAGGAAGAATGTGTTGTGCGTTAACACCTCATACAGATGAAGCAAAAATCACACTACGAATCTATCTTAAACGCCCATGATGGTCCTCCACACAAATCTATCTGTTGTCGCTGCAAGTACATCTCCCATCCTCTCTATCTTCATCCACTCCTCAAGCCCGTCTAATATTCTCTCCCTGGGTCTACCTGATGCTGTTTTTCCCCTCGACCTCTCGCTTTCCTCTTGCTGCGACCAGGTGCTCTAATTTCTCTTTCCTCATAAAATGTCCTACAAATGTTGCTTGTCTTTTTCCAATCTTTTCCATTAATGCTCTTTTTGTGTTTCCGTCTTTCAAGACTATTTCGTTTGTTTTCATTGCTATCCATGGAATTCTTAACCTTCCTCTTACAAACCACATTTCAGCTATCTCAATCTTGTTCTGACTTTGCGTGTTGACTGTCCGCGCTTCACGTTCACACAACAGTATCGGTTCTATACAACACCGAGGAACTCTCTTCCTGATGTTAATCGATAGGCATCTGTTGGTAAGAAAGCTTTTCATTTTTTTTAATGCTGTTTAAGCTTGGCCGATTCTACTGGCTAGTTCTAATGTGCATCTGCCGTTTGGTGCAATGATTGTTCCCATATATACTTAAACTTTTCAGCTTGTCTCAATGTTATGCCATTTGCTGTTATTTTGCATGAAGCGATTTCCTTGTTGTTGTTTTTCAATACTGATTATCATGACTTCAGTCTTCTTCCTATTTAGGTCCAGACCTTTATTTCTACTATTTCTGTTATGTTCACTAGATTTTGTAGGTCTTTTTCGTTTTCTGCAATTAGCACGGTGTCATCTGCGTAACGAAGATTATCGCTTTCCTCCAATTTTTATCCCAAGGCATTTTTCTAGGTTTCTCATGATGGTTTCACTGTAAAGTCAAAACAAATCTGGTGACAGAACACATCCCTGCCTAACCCCTCTTTTGATATTTTGGAAAGAGCTTATATCATTTTCTGCTCTCATTGCTGCTGTTTGTTGCCAATACACTTTCCATATTATTTTTAGATCTTTTCCATCAACATTGATCCTTTCTAGTTGAAAGATCAATTCTTCGCGGCTTATCCGATCGAAAGCCTTGGTATAACCAACAGAACATAAACATAAACCCTTACCCAACTGAACTGACCTTTCTAAGAGAATTCTTGGGATGTATATGGCATTAATAGTTTCTTTCTCTTAAACAAATCCACGTTGTTCTTCTGCTATTTCTCTTGATTCTCTTCATTGTCCTCACCATGATTATTCTTAATAGAATCTGTCCAATGACTCATCAGCTGATTGTACGATGGAGTTCATATTCTTTAGTCCCTGCTTTCTTTGGAACAGCAGTGAAAATTGACTGTGACACATCTTTAGGGCTTTTTCCGGTGTCATAAACGTCATTTAGGAGGACTGTTATTTTTCTCATCTACAGCCTCAATCATTTCTATGGAAACATTGTCTGGCCCTGGGGCTTTTACCAGTTTCACCCTTTTCAATGCTGTTCTAACTTCATCTTTTTTTTTACTGTGGTCCTTCAACGTTCTTTTTTATGATATGTTCTTTTCTGTCATCGTCAAAAAGGTCTTTAATGTACTCTCCCCATCTATCTAATATTTTGTCTTTTTCCAGAATAATCGTACCATCTTTAGATTTTAAGCAACCAGTTGATGTCCACATTTTTTTACTGTGGGTAATTTCTTCAATGTTTTTGTACATAAACTTAGGATCTGTTTTGTTTGTACTCTGTTTCAAACCAAGCTTCGCAAGCTTCATTGCACCTATTCCTGATTTCATTATGTATCTTTTTGTATTCTTCCTGTCTTCCTTTTGCCCTCCTCTGTTTTCCATCAAGCTTAAAATTTCTTTTGTCATATCTATCTATCTATCTATCTATCTATCTATCTATCTATCTATCTATCTATCTATCTATCTATCAATCTATCAATCTAACTGTCTGTCTATGTATATACGTACATAACCCAGTGAGAAAGAGAAAGAGAAAGAGAGAGAAAGAGAAAGAAAAAGAG
>CM060307.1:81471134-81481134 GCA_030674185.1 Monoplex corrugatus
CGAAAATAAAAAAAAACCTTTCCCGGGGCTAGCATCATGAGAGCGATGTCTACATTCTCTCGTTGGCTGCTTTACCTGCCCTAACCCTAAACAGGGGCAGGTACCCCTTTCCAGCTGGGTGGACCGGAGGCCGAACTTACAATGTCTTCCACGGGGTACTATCTAACCAATATGCATATGTGCAGGTAGACTGGAAGGCAGGATGTCCAATTCTACGCCAACCAGACTTCCAAAACACAGTTAATGAACAATGAAAGAAAGACGGAAAATAAGAAAGAGAGAGCGAGAGAGAGAGAGAGAGAGAGAGAGAGAGAGAGAGAGAGAGAGAGAGAGAAGAGAGAGAGAGAGAAGAGAGAGAGAAGAGAGAGAGAGAGAAAGAGAAAGAAAGAAAGAAAGAGAGAGATGGGCGGGGGGGGGGGGGGGGGGGGGGAAGAAAGGGAGAAAGAACATGATGATATCGCAGACTAAGCGCGTGTGGCAGATGGTCGGAATTACCACCGAAAAGACGTTGGTGTACTGCTGTGAACATAAACGAACTAATATCACATGAAAGACAGAAAGAGAAAGAAAGAAAGGAAAGAAAGAAAAGAAAGAAAAAAGAAAGAAAGAAGAGAGAGAGAGAGAGAGAAGGAGAGGAGAGAGAGAGAGAGAGAAAGAGACAGACAGACAGAGACAGAGAGACAAATAGAGAGATGGGGGCGGGAGAGGGGGAGCAAAAAGAAGAGAGAACAAGAACAACCATTTCTTTTAATTCACGAGGTATTGTGGCATAAGCAAAACAATAGGTTGTTTTTACATCAAGCCATCGACCATGGATAATCTACCCTAACACAAATAAAGTAGGATAGCATAAACACAGTAAACCAATAAACTAACATATAGATCTAATATACCTGGAATATCAGCAGTATCATCTACAAATGCAAAAAAATGCGTCTGTGTGTGTGAGCGTGTGTGTGTTGTTGTTGCTGTTGTAGTGTGTGTGTGTGTTGTGTGTGTGTGTGTGTGTGTGTGTGTGTGTGTGTGTGTGTGTGTGTGTGTGTGTGTGTGTGTGTGTGTGTGTGACAAAGAGAAACAGAGAGGGAGGAAGAGGGAGGGGGAGAGAGCGAGAGCGAGCGAGCGAGCGAGAGAGAGAAAGACAGAGAGAGAGAGAGAGAGACAGACAGACAGACAGACAGAGAGAGACAGAGAAAGAGAGAGAGAGAGAGAGAGAGAGACAGAGACAGAGAGACAGAGAGTCCGCTGGGTTACAATCTCCGTTTTTCAATAACTTTCACATGAGTGAATTTCGGCGTAAATGTCAAGTTGAAACTGGAAAACGGCCCACACTCTTAAGTCTTGCCAAATGGTGATCTTTGATGTGCCACGCACATCGATTTATTGAAATAAATAAATAAATGAATAAATAAATAAATAAAACAAGCATGCCCGTTCAATTTTCAAACCAGAATATCTGCAACTGTACGCCACTATGACCTTTTATCCAAAATTTGGATCAAAGATATTGGAAACAACCAAGAACTGCAAGTTGGCGTTTTCAAAATATGAGAAAACATGTTCGTCTTGCGTCGATCACGACAATCATTTTAAAAATATTTTACGGGGAAAAAACCCGGTAAAAACATAAGGCAAAGAATAAATAAATAGACAAAACACACGCGAACAATCAAATAAACAAAGAAACACACACACACGCGCATACACACACGCGCGCGAATACACACACACACACACACACACACACACACACACACACACACACACACACACACACACACACTCTCTCTCTCTCTCTCTTTCTCTCTCACTCGCTCGCTCTCTCTATCTTTCTTATGAGTGGGGAGTGGATGTATATCTCAGACAATCTTTCTGTGACACTGACAAGGAATATTTCGATCTCATAAAAGTAATTTTTCTTCTCAAGGTCCTTTAAAGCCCCCTTTTTTTCAGTCACAGTGTTGGTGAATTGTACGAGCGTGTTCACAAAAGTCAGTCCTTTCAGACATTCTGCTGGGGTGCACATACAGGTTAGGTTCGTGAAAATCAACCAACAAGTAGTCGATACATCCATACTGACACAGTATGTACACAGACACAAAGTCAAACACAGACAGGGCTTCGTCTTCATTCGATCTGATTTAGTATACTTTTTACAGGGATATATAAAAACAAAGAAAGAAATGTATGACGAAAATATGAGAGCTATTCTACAAAAAAAAAAAGGAAGACATAAGCACGGACGAACGTAATATATATAATTGGCTATTACTTTCAAGGCGAAGAACAAAGCACAAAACCGAACAAAAAGATCTTATCAATTTCCTTCTTAAAATAAGGGTCAGATCCCTCTGTCTGTCTGTCTCAATCTCCGAATACAAAACATATCAGCCAGGATTTCTCAGTTGTTTGAGGTTATCGTGACCAAATCACACACACACACACACACACACACACACACACACACACACACACACACACACACACACACACACACACAAACTATTATGAAACAACGTCTCCAGTACCAAGATCAAATGCTTCTATTTCGTCATGTGCTGTTACTATAAAATTTTCTTCATCATTAGTCCTAAATATGGCCTCTATTTATTTACCAAGGGGCCCAGATTCTGAGAACACAGAATGGCTGAGACATTTTGAAGATCACCACGATAAATGGATCATTGCGGGTGACTTCAACGCGCATGCTCCGTTTTGGGAGAGGGACTGTATCCATGTAACCAGCAACAGGTTCATCGATAACCTTGTCGACTCAAATTTATGTCTACTTAATGATGGACGTGTTACCCGTATCCCTGACATACCATCCCATCGACCCACAGCGATAGATCTAACTTTAGTGTCACCATCACTAGCAGTAAACGCCACATGGAAAACAGCTGTAGACTCTTTAGGATCAGATCATATCCCCATAATTCTCAGCCTAAACCATAGTCCTGAAACAGAAAATATCTTACAAGATAGCAAAATATTACATGAAAGTCTACCACGATTTAATTATAAAGAAGCGGACTGGACCAAATTTAAAGAAATCCTTCATAATACAAAAATAGATCTATCTGATACCGCCAACATAGACAACCTGTATACATTTTTCTGTGACTCACTTTTAAGTGCTGCCAACATTTCAATCCCAAAATTAAAGGCATCAAACACAGGAAAACATCGCGGAAATGCTTGGTGGAATAAGGATTGTGAAAAAGCAGTTAACGAAAAGAGAAAATTTTTTAAAACATACATACACAATCGGACACCTGAAAATCATAGAGCGATGAAAAGTGCCAACATAAACTATAACAGAATCATAGAACAAGCCAAGACGTATTGGACGACATTTGTAAATCTGAAATAAATAATCACAAAGACATGCATAAAATTTGGGAGAAACTAAAAGTAATGAAAAATGGGATCAGTTTGCCGTCATTTCCTATAAATCTAGCCAATAATCCTTTCCCAAGCTCGTTGGAAAAGGCAGAAGCTTTTGCAGATTTGTTTGCTGAAGTATGCCATACTGGCGGCCTTCCTGTTTCCAGTCAAAATCATAGGGAACGAGAAGAAAAGACAGAAGTTTATAAGGACCCTCCCCCAGATAATACACACTACATGAACGCATCAATTACATTTCAAGAATTAAAAGATGCCATCAAGTCTATCTCAAATAAAAAAGCGTCAGTAGGATTAGATGCCATTTCTAATCAGATGTTGAAAAATTTACCCGAAAATTTTGTAATCTTGCTTCATACTATCTTTAAAAAATGTTGGAATAGTAGCAAAATACCCGACTATTGGAAACAAACAATAGTGGTTCCTATCCCAAAACCGGGTAAATGTAACACTGATCTGAAAAACTATAGGCCAATTGCACTAACTTCTCACGTCTGTAAACTGATAGAGAAAATTATTGTACAGCGGTTGCTACACTATTGTGAAAAAAATACCATTATACCTGTCAATCAGGCTGGTTTTCGAAAAGGCAGGTCAACAGTGGAACTCTTAACTAAACTAACCACTGACATAAAGGGACAATTTGCAAGACGTAAATGTATATTGGCCACATTTTTTGATATAACCAAAGCATACGACCAAGTGTGGCACTCCCGATTACTATTTAAATTAAAAAGCATAGGGCTAACAGGTCGCGTTTATAACTACGTGAAGTGTCTGTTGGAAAACCGAGTAATTCAAACCAGAATTGGAAACGTGTATTCAACAAAACGAACCCTTCAGATGGGTATCCCACAGGGATCAGTTTTAGCACCCCTCCTCTTTGTGATACTAATGAATGACTTACCAAGTAGAATATCTAAAGTTGTCACTTTAGTCCAGTATGCTGATGATCTATGCATGTGGATGCCGGTAAACATGAAGAAAAACACTCCTTCTCGCAGTATCAACTATGCACGCAAACTTTATCAATTAGAACTTGACAAAACAGCACAATACATGGCAGAAAATGGGCTCCATCTATCTACGGAGAAGACAAAGATAATTTTATTTAATAGTGGGTCTAACCCGGACAAAATGCCCACCTTTAAACTAGGAGATTCCGTTCTTCAGTATAACCAATCTATTAAAATTCTTGGGTTGTTTTCTTTACAGCAAAATTGTCATGGAATCTGCATATCGACTACTTACTCACAAAAGCCCAAAAGAGTCTAAATTTTTTGAAAATGGTGTGCAAGCAACCATGGGGACATGATCCATCAACACTTGTACATTTATGTAAATCTCTCATTAGATCTAAACTAACATATGCCCAGGAAATATTCTTTAGCGCACCGAGACACTTACTGCAAAAACTACAAAGTACAGAATGCAAAAGTTTTAAACTTGCCCTTGGTCTTCCGATGCATGCTTCCAATCTCCGAACATACGGTGAGATAAATATGTTGCCGCTTGATGAACAAAGGAAACTCGTCTCTACCAAATTTCTGCTAAGGAATACCACCGTTGAAAATGTTTTGAGACCTGATATAACTTTAAGATCAGACATTGATTTTCCGAAACGAGCTAGATCAATATCTTCACAGGCCACACTTGCAACGTTTACACACGACATCATGAATGGCTCTGGAATTGATCTAGAAGCGGATCCTATATCTATAAGACCTTCGTTTTCACCAGTACCCAGTTGGGAACTCTTAAGAGCAAACTTTGACATACACCACACTGATTTAAAGAAAGAAGATAATATCAACTTATTAGCGAGTCGAGTTAAATGTCACATTGAACACTTTTATCCCAATCATTTAAAAATCTACACAGATGGATCATTAATTGAGAAAAAAGCAGGTTCTGCGTTTTTAATACCAGCTCTTAAAATAGAGAAATCTTTCCATATTGGACCCAACAAATCAATATTTACAGCTGAACTCTTTGCAATACTGATGGCTTTGAATTAGTAAGCTATCCTCGGAATATATCACAAATCCTTTTCTGCGTTGATTCGAAATCAGTGCTTCAGGCTCTTGAACTAATGAAGTTAGACACTAGATCTGAAATGGTAATAGAAATTAGCCATTTAATTCATTTCTTATCCTTAAGAGGCACTGATCTTACTTTCTGCTGGATACCATCTCATTGTTCGTTTCATCATAACGATGTGGTTGACAGGGCCGCCAAACGAGGAGCTAAGGGTTCACCAGAATCAAACAACATAAAGCTTTCTCTCTCCTTGAATGAATCTTATAACTTAGTGGATGCCTATGTTTGGAAACTGTTTCAAGATAATCAGAAAAAGTACAATACAAATAGCATGAATATTATAATCAGCAAAATAAGTAAACAGTTTACCATAAATAGAACTATGCAGTCCCTTATGTATAGGTGGAAACTCGATGCATTAAAAACAAAGTACACCAGAAATATTGTCTGTCTTTGTGGACAGAAAATAACGACCAGTCACCAAATATTGTCTGTCTTTGTGGACAGAAAATAACGACCAGTCATTTACTTTCTTGCATTAGTATAAAGCGACTCATTCCGGTACTTTCTACTCACACAATTTCCGACATATTTGAATCATCATTATTAACATACGAATTTTTTGTTAGCCTGTCAAAAAGTCCAATAGTTCAATATTTGTAATTCGTTCATCTTCTTGTTCATGGTTACAGTTAGCTAGTTTATCGTATATATTTGTTGTAGTATGCTACTTCATTTGTTATGTTTACGCTCCCCTCTGACATTTGCCTTGTCCTTGCTTCTTACTTGTTTTCACTTGGTTTTAGCCCGAATATGTTTTTTGCTGCTCGAGTGGGCTGTAAGTGATATGAATTTGAACTTAAATTTCATTTATTTTTTTAACCGTGACTAACTACACATAAACATTTGCATTTGCTCTTCCGGTTTCTATTCCCCTTCCCCACATCGCTTTTTTTACGTACTTAATTTTTCATTTATTCAATTGTTTATTTACTTATTTATTTATTTATCATTATTATCATTGTTATTAGCATTTATTATTTTTTATTTATTTATGTACTTTTGTTTGTTTGTTTGTTTATTTGTCTAAAATCACTTAAGTGAATAGACATTAAACCAATGACCACCACACACACACACACACACACACACACACACACACACACACACACACACACACACACACACACACACAAACACATACACACACACACACACATGCGTGCACGCACTGAATCTGTTTTGAAATCTAAAATGAATTACTGTAAATGGGCACAACCCATATCGATTGCAGCGAGAAAAAATAAAAGAAAAACGCACTTCAGACAGGATTTATATGAGCAAAATTTAACCATATATAGATTAAAAGTTTAAGCAAATATTCACTAGTGTCTTTGGACAATTGAGACTGAGATTAATGGATTTTAAATGATACATTGCCATGTCTGTCGCGCGAGTTTTGGGCATCTCTGTCCTCTCTCTCTCTCTCTCTCTCTCTCTCTCTCTCTCTCTCTCACACACACACACATACACACACGCGCGCGCGCGCGCGCGAAAGGATACAGAAGAACGATTACGCTAAAGGTTGTCCATAACGCTGAAATCGTAAAAAAATGAGAAGTAAGTCATCTCAACCGTTCTTATGACCAGCACCATGACAAGAGATGCCCGTCTCCCTCGGCGCTTTACCTTCCCCAACCCTAAAGAGAGGCAGGTATCCATTTACAGCTGGGTGGACTAGAGAGGCACCCATAATCGTTTTTCTCGGGAATGACTTGCAAGCTCGTGCTATCAGACCGGAAGGCGATAACCCTGCTTCTTCGCCTAGTTACCTCCCCTCCACCCCCCCACCCCCCAAAAAAGAACCCTCGCAGAGGCAAATGAAAAGTACAAACTATCATATGAAAATGCCCCCAAAGGCAAAACAGAACAGAATAGATTGTAAGACAAATGAAACGAACAGCCCCCCCCCCCCTTTTTTTTGGGGGGGGGGGGAATTTCAGAAAGGGGAAGGAATTAAAATAGCTATATCTAGAATCAGTTTGTCATGGGAGTTACAGGGTTTAACATCAAATAGTTTTCATGTTCCCATGGTGACCAGCTGAATGAAAATTGTGCATTGTTTTAAGGATTAAAAATATCATATGGTATTTATGGTACCATGGTGAGCTATTCAAAGGAAAATCACGTCTTTACAGGATTACAATACCTTATGGCATTCAAATGACATAAAATGACATAATGACATTATGACATAAAATTCCTGCTTCGTTCACAGGATTTAACAGCATCTGGCAATCATGGTACCATGGGTAGCTACTAGAATGAAAATCGTGTTTTGCTTACTGGATTTAGTATCATATGGCATTTATGGTATCAAGATGAGCAAGTGATATGGACCCACGTTTGTTTACAGGATTCAGTATCATATCATATAGCATTTATGCTACCAAGATTAGCAACTGAAACGGAAATCATATTTACAGAATTCAGTATCATATCATATAGCATTTATGATAGCAAAATGAGCATTTGAAATGGAAAACGTGTTTGTTTTCGGAATTCAGTATCATACAACATTTATGGTATAAAGATGAGCAACTGAAACGGAAATCCTATTTACAGGATTTAACATCATATGGCTTTGAAATGACAATCACAGATATGTTTATAGGAGTTTAACACCATACGGCATTCAGTGAGCTATTAACGTGAAAATCATGCTCTATTTACAGACTGAACGTCATATGGCATTCAATAAGCTACTGAAATGAAAACCATGCTATGATGGCATTCAATAAGCTACTGAAATGAAAACCATGCTATGATGGCATTCAATAAGCTACTGAAATGAAAACCATGCTATGATGGCATTTAATAAGCTACTGAAATGAAAACCTTGCTATGATGGCATTCAATAGGCTACTGAAATGAAAACCATGCTATGATGGCATTTAATAAGCTACTGAAATGAAAACCATGCTATGATGGCATTTAATAAGCTACTGAAATGAAAACCTTGCTATGATGGCATTCAATAGGCTACTGAAATGAAAACCATGCTATGATGGCATTTAATAAGTTACTGAAATGAAAACCTTGCTATGATGGCACTCAATAAGCTACTGAAATGAAAACCATGCTAAGTTCATAAAAGCGGCACAGTGAAAGTTTCCAAGCTGACTACTGACCTGTATAATGCCATGGAAGATGTAGGACTTGAGGCCCTGCGGGTACTCGGGGCCACATTGGGTCGTGCCCTCCTTGTAGCGTACAGAGCTGAGTCCTGTCACAGTGATGGTGGAGGACACCGCCGCCCACACCCAGGCGGCCGCCATCATGCCCAGGATCTGGCGCAGCTTGAAGTGGCTGGCTAGGGGCTGTGTGATGGAGTAGTGCTTGTGCACACTGATGTACATCAACGTGTGGATAGAGGCCACCAGACAGAAACAGTTCAGCCAACCGTTGATGGTGCAGAAGTCGCCGCGGGTGCTGCCAAACACCCAGCGTCCCTCTATCAAGGTGGTGATGGCGAAAGGCACGACGGCCGCTCCTACCAACAAGTCCGCCACCGCCAGGTTCACCAGGAACAGGTTGGTGCGGGTGCGCATGCCCCGATGCCGTATGACGACGGTGAGCACCATGGAGTTGCCGACGACTGCCAAGAAAGCAGAGATGGACTCGATGGTGGCCACGATGACGGAGAAGGCGAAGTTCCAGCGGTAATAGTTCTCCCAGTATTTCTCCGAGGACATATTGGTACTAACGTTGTGGTCCGACATGGTGGTGAACCCGTGACTGTAATTCCCGTTCATGATGGCCTGCTGTCTTTGGTTGCTCTCTCGAACTTGGATGAGCAGAGAAGGAAGCGAAAAAAACAAAAACAAAAACAAAAAAAACAACTGCTTTGCTAATCTGCACCGAATGCGGTCATTAAAAAATGCAATTCCTCCGCTGGAGTCATTTTCACAGCTCTGTCCCACTTAAGAAATTCAATTTGTCATGTCCATTAGCCCTTTCACTACTCTCAGAGTTCCCTGACACAGTGTTACAGAATCGAAGGGAAAATCCTGCAGGATGTTCCAGAATCAAGACACTACATTAAACCTGTGTGATGTTTCGCGTCGTAACACACACACACACACACACACTTTGGTAACTTGACAAAAAGCCACGGCTTTTATTCCTTGTCGTTGGCCCGAATCATCAGCCATCTGAAAAAGAAGAAGACAAAGATTCAATGAGTTTGAAAGATGAAACGTTTCCTTCAATCTCGCTGAGAGAAAGAAGAAACGAAAAGCAAAAATCTCATTTCCCTGCTTCCTGATCCTTGAAAAATTAGAGACCTTTCAGTCTGGATCATGCTGTCCTTCCATATCCTACTCTCAGTCTCACTCCCCGCCCTCTCCAATTTCCTGTTTCCGCGACTGCAGTTTCTTGGTGGACACGTTTTTTTTCCCACAGAATAAATGGTTTTCGTTCTGTACTTTTTCCTTTCAATATCCATCCAAGGAGGATGTTAATGGAACACATCATTTTCATGCTTCCTACTCAGCTC
>CM060307.1:81496134-81516134 GCA_030674185.1 Monoplex corrugatus
CTGTTTGCTGCCCATCTTAATGTTTCCATCATTTTGGTGGCATCAACTTAGTGTTTCAAAGATCTTTCCCCTCCTCCTCGTTCAAGACTTTGCCAGCACATAGGGTTTTGCGCAGGCTCAGGAAGTCTACTAGATAACTGCTGGCAGATATGAGTGGAGCGCATACGAAATTGTCCAAGTGCGATGAATCCCTCTTGAACAAACTCCAAATTCAACCTCATCCGCAAACAATTACTTCCATTCTCTCTCATGCATCAATGATCCCTCCAAAACACTTACACGTGTTTGCATTATTTTAAAGCAACATTACACATGCTTATCAAATTATTTCCAAATGGCAGTAATTTACGAATCAGTTTCACGAGAGAGAGAGAGAGAGAGAGAGAGAGAGAGAGACGAGAGAGACAGAAGACGAGAAGAGAGATACAGGAGAGAAGAAGAGAGACACAGAGACACAGACAACAGACACAAACAGAGGAGAGAGAGAGAGAGACAGAGCAGAGAAGACAAAAGAGGAAAAGAGAGAGAGAGAGAGAGAGAGAGAGAGAGAGGAGAGAGAGAGAGAGAGAGAGAGAGAGAATGTCTTTACAATCGAAATTATCTGGTAAATGCCATTTTCAAGCTTGTCTATGGTAAAGTACATATCTGCTTAGAACTAAAACTACAGAAGAGATATATATCGATAGGTGAACAGAATGACATATAATGCATAAGGGAATCAAAGAATAACAGCATTAACTGATATCTGAGAGAGGACAAGAGAAAAAACAAATATTAATGTAGGTGCGTGCGACTGTGTGTGTGTATGTGTGTGTTGTGCGTACGTGCGAGAGAAAGAGACAGAGACAGAGACAGAACAGACAGACAGAAATAGAGAGAGAGAGAGAGAGAGAGAGAGAGAGAGAGAGAGAGAGAGAGAGAGAGAGTGACGGAGACAGAGAGACAGAGAGATTTCAGCCTTTAAACCTTTGACTCCCGCACCCCGTCCACCTGCTTCGTGCATTGTCAACCATGCTAGCAAAGCAAAAACTTAACCCTTTGACTCCTCACCCTGTCCACCTGCTTCCTGCAGAAAGCTGGTGGATAGGGAGAGGGAGTCAAAGGGTTAAGTTTTTGCAGTCGTTGGACAGGGTGCGGGAGTCAAAGGGTTAAACTGCAGATGATTTACTTACATATAGGTCACAGCCCCTCATGAGGGAGTATAATTACATAATCAGCATAATCATTTGATATCGTGACAATCACAACATGAATATAAACATAGTCTCTCTCTCTCTCTCCCTCTCTCTCTCTCTCTGTATGTGTGTGTGTGTGTGTGCTGACTGACTGACTGACAGGACAGACAGACAGACAGACAGACAGACAGACAGACAAGACAGAAGTGTAGTACACACGCAAACCAAGCGAGAAACTGTGACAAGAGGAATACAAGTGCACAGCCCGCACAAAGCGACAGTTCGCATAAAAGACTAGTGAACAGCAAGGGGAAAAAATCTAGTTATTATGTGCATACATGACGTTGTCAAGTGACAAAGCTGCTCATTTGTGTTCATACTATCAACCAAAAAAATCTGATGAAATCTGGACAATAAAAGGTCAGGTTTCTATTCTGCCAGAGTCCGGGGTACTTTATTTACAAATAACAACGCCTTGATAATGGCATCGCCACTGCGCTAAGCTTGACACTGTAATTAACCACAATGTGTCTTTAATTAATGTCACCGTTGAAAAAACAAGCCGTGTTTAAAAGCAAATCAAACATGAGCTGTCGCTAGGTGTTTTCTCGGATGCCAGCGCCTCACAGAGGGGATGGCTATGCCTGGCTTACCGACATTTCTCTCGTTGCATGAGGACACGATGCAACTCTCCTAGCGTTATTATGCGAAAACTTAAGCGTTCTGGTTTTATGCAACACACATCTGACAACCAAACAAAGAGGCTGAGAAAGTAGAATGCAAAAAGAAAGTTATGGGAATATTGTAACATACAATGAGGAATGGACGGATGGAGGGAGGAAGGAAGAGAGAGAGAGGGAGAGAGACAGAAGACAGACAGACAGATAGAGACAGAGAGGAGGTGGGGGTGCGGGTGGAGACAGCCAGCCAGAGAGAGATACAGTGAGAAAGAGACAGATACTTGGGGTAGAGGGGATAATGTTTAACGTGTAAAGCCCAGCCGGCTGCGTGGAGCCCTATCAGGGCTATAACCATC
This sequence comes from Monoplex corrugatus, assembly GCA_030674185.1. Classification (NCBI taxonomy): domain Eukaryota; kingdom Metazoa; phylum Mollusca; class Gastropoda; order Littorinimorpha; family Ranellidae; genus Monoplex; species Monoplex corrugatus. Next base: position 81,498,346 of record CM060307.1, read on the forward strand.
TCAAAACACACTCAACCTCTGTAAAAAAAAAAAAAAAAAAACCGCCTGAAAAAGAATATAAGCACACATATCAATGCAATCGCACTCATACTCTAAGGAGATGCCCCTGACGTTGATCATTCTGTCCAATTTATCGCCAGAGGGTGTAAAAACAATAACAAAAATCAAACCTGAATATAAATGCAGAAACACAATTAAGTTCACCAAAATATACATTAAAACTTTCCTACATTACCGGAAATTGCTCATGGAGCCAAAAATGCAATTAAATACGTGTACCCATTTATCAATTCCAATAGCACATATGTAAAACTTCACAGAACACACACACCACACACACATACACACACACACACACACACCACACACACACACAATACACCACCATATATATATATATATATATATATATATATATATATAATGACTGGACCAGTATGGCAGAAATGATAGGAAGAGACGAGAAAGAAAGCAAAGGAGCAAGGCAAAAAGAGAGTGAGTGACAGAAAAGATGTAATTTCTAACAAAGAATTTCCAGAAAATATGGATACTACTTTTATATAAAAGAGCCCCCCCCCTCCCCGCATCCCCACTGAGGGGGGGAAGGGAGGAGGGAAGGGGGATAGAGGGAATCCGAAAAGACATGTCTTCGAGAAAACCCTTCTGTTTAGGTAACTACATTAACTGCCATTACCAAGTCACGTCTCAATGAGGCTGCAAACAGTTACACAGCGCATTCAGCTAAAACACACTTTGTACATACCTCATCAGCACAACCCAAACAAATTATGGACAAGCGATCAATGCACTGCAATCAAATTATACGTAACAGATCAACGCAACTCAATTTTTGTATTTACTTTGGTGGAAACACAACTGATGATCAGTCTTACCATTTTGCTGTTTGACGTTTATCTGTGCACAACCGGCAGCGGACCCATCACGAATGTTTGCTCATGTCACTAGATCTCGCTATCTGTTCCTCACTGATCCACAACAAAGAGCAAGTGTTACCGCTTTCATCTCAGTGTATTCAGTGATATGAATGTATTTTTACTGATCCACAGCAAACAGCAAGTGTTACCGCTTTCATCTCACTATATTCAGTGATGTGACTGTATTTTTACTGATCCACAGCAAACAGCAAGTGTTACCGTTTTCATCTCAGTGTATTCAGTGATGTGACTGTATTTCGTCTCACAGTGTTACTTACTAGCTTACGGCAGTAGACACTGTTGCAAGATTCTTACTTATTCACAAACTGGTGGCAGCTGATGTTGTCATCTCTGTGTCTATGACAATTTCACATCCACATGTTTCTCCCTCTGAGTCCCTAAATATTATCTTAAATATTATCTTGTCTTTTTATGCACCGACAGCAACTTGCGCTAATTCACTTCTAGAACACTGGTGTTATCATATGTTATCATCTCAGTCATCATCATCATCATCATCATCATCATGTGCCCTGCCGCATGGCGCTGGTGATCATGGCCCTCCATATGTATCTATCCCTTGCTGCCGCAAGCACATCTTCCACCCTCTCTGTCCTCAGCCACCCTGCAAGTCCGTCCAATGTTTTCTCCCTGAGTCTACCTGGTGCTCTCTTTCCCTCCACCTTTCATGTTGTCACCGGATGCTCCAATTCTCCTTTCCTCATAAAATGGCCTATCAATGTTGCCTGTCTTTTCCTAACCTTCCTTATGAATGATCTTCTTGTGTCTGTCTCCATCAAGACTGTGTCGTTTGTTTTCTTTCCTGTTCATGGAACTCTCAACATTCTTCTTAGAAACCACATCTCGGCTGCCTCAATCTTGTTCCGGCTTTGCTTGGTGACTGTCGACGCCTCACAACCGTATAACATTATAGGTTCTATATAACATTCAAAAACTCTCTTCCTGATCCAAAACAAGTGTGAGTGCCCGCGTTCAAGCAAACAGGAACCAGAAAAACACGACAGAAGAATAAGAACGCGTATTTAATACACAAGACAGGCAGGCACAAACAAACAACACCAGATACAAAAATCAGGAGAAAAAGACTGAAACTTCCCTGACACCGGACGGAACAGCAGGGAAGTTTCAGTCTTTTTCTCCTAATTTTTGTACCTGGCGTTTGTTTGTGATCTTACGCTAGACAAAGGCCAGTTAGCCGAAAATTTGCACCTGTCTTGTCTTGTTGTATTAAATACGCGTTCTTATTATTTTTTCGTTTTTTTTTTCTTCTGGTTCCTGTTTGCTTGAACGCGGGCAGTCACACTTGTTTTGCATTACATTTCCCTGTCAGAGTCCATTTACTGACCCCCACACCAACAGCACATCTTGTTATATTATTTCCATCTCAGAATACTTGGTCCTTTCACTAGATTTCGTATTTATCTACATGCATTCGTTGCAATTTGTTTGCGTAAAACAGAGTAGCAATCAACTCTGCCCGATTTTAAATATTTGGAATTCCAGACTCTCAATACACGTTGAAGAAAACAGACCTTTATTGCATTCTGTCGAATTCATCCCCTACCCTCCTCACACAAACGCTCTGAAGGTAATGTCTTTCCGATGTTTAAACGGGGCATAGGCAAATACACCCGTTTCCTCAAATAAACGGAAAACTGCAGTTTATTCCTTTTCTCACACAGGACGGAGAAGCAGGGAAGTTTGTCTTTTTTTTTTCTCCTAATTTTTGTATCTGGTTGTGTGTGTGTTTGTGATCTTACGCTTGACAAAGGCCAATAGGCCGAAAATTTGCGCCTGTCTTGTCTTGTTGAATTAATGTTCTTTCTGGTTCCTATTTATTTGAACGCGGGCAGTCACACTTGATTTGGATGCAGTTATTTTGTTAAAGAATCAAACAGGTTGCTGCAATCAGTTTTCGTGTTGTCAAGACAAACAAACTAGGCTGACCTGCAACTCCTAAAGGCAACTGCTTTCCAGTGGAAACTGTGCTGTACCAATTACATGTAACAACTTTAAATTACCTACTTCAAAGCGCTCTGTGAAGACATTTTCATTGAATAAGAAAACGATTATACACCTGACTTCTGTACAAATATGCAAACCTTCAAACGAGGAAGTCTCTAATTACCACCAACAACGAGGAATGATTTCGTTTAATGTCCTGGAGTTAGTTTAGTACGACTCTAAGCAATCGGCTGGGCTTTAAACATTACTATATACTACTAACAACAACAACAAAAAGAAGAAGAAGAAAAAGAACAATAATAATAAATAATAACAATAATAACAATGATTGTTGTTGTTATTGTTAGTTTTGTTTTAAAGAACAGCCGATGTAGAGCTATATCAGGGTTATAACCATTTCAAAACATATATAATATTTCAACAGGGAAAAAGGGGAACAAAATTAAGCACACATATCAATCACTTGCGCACATAATCTAAAGATATGCCCCTGGTGTTGAACATCCAGTCCAATTTATCACACATGGGATTTAAGAACTTAATACAAATTTTAACACAACTAAGGACACTAAAACATACATGAAAACGGGTCTAAATCTCCATAAACTGCTTCTGCATATCACATTTTCCCAGAGTGAAAAATGCACTTAATACATGTATGTACCCAATTATCAATTCTAAGAGAATGTACGTAAGATTTTATCAAACACATACAGATGAACAAACCGGCAAGGCAGAAAATGATAAGAAGAAGAAATGACAGCAAGCAAAAGAACAAAGCAGAAACAACAACAAAAAATGACAGAAAAGAGGAATTTTCTAGCACAGAATTTTCAAATGGTGGGGATACTATTCATACTGAAAGAGCTCCTGCCATCCCCACAGAAATAATAAAAATAAAAGTAACAATGATATAATAAAACTGCGTTGGATAATAGCACACACGAAAAGTCTGCATCAGATAGACGTCTCTCCTGAACTGGCTCAGCCAGGTATAGTCCAAAAGCCAGGGTTAATCACATAAGACTGTAACAGATATTTGGCACGTCTGTTTGCTGCCTACTTCAATACCAGGCTTGAAAGACCGGTCTGCAGGGTTTACTGCTATCATCGATTTTTGCCGGAAACCACAACAGCCAATATGTGTCCATTAACCCATGACAATGATATCAGAATCATGCAAGATCTGATCACTGAAACCCATCGTCAGGGAGAACTGAAAGGAAGTAAAAAAAACAAACCACACACACACACACACACACACACACACACACACACACACACACACACACACACACACACACACACACACACACACCAAAACACAGAACAACCTCTTTTAACTCCAAAAACAACAACAATAAAAAAAAAAACCCACCATACCCTATAAAAGAAAAAACCAAACATCCCCTCCCCCCAACAGAAAGAACATAAAAACAAAATAAAATACATAAAAAAACAAAGCAAAACAAAACAAAACAAAACAAAAATAAACAAACCCATACCACACCAAGCAAACAAAACCAAAAACAAAACAAAAAACAAAAAAAACAGCCAATCAACCCAAACAATCACACAAAGAAGAACCAAGACGGTAGAGCCATTCTAACAATCTCCCTTTTATACAAAAAGTATCAGCTGAAATAAAGCTTGAAGTGAGGACAACGCAGGACTGTCACAACCGTGAAAACAGACTACATTATACAGATACCATCAGAAGGTTCTGAGAAAGTGCTGTTCACACACACCTCTCGGAAATACTGATTTTAGGCACTTTCTGTTTTTATCCACACGATACCTGGTCTTCGAAACCCATCCATTTGGAACTTCTGAAAGGTCTACAGCTTTGACCAAAATTTGATAAAGAGCCATCCCAGAAAACAACCGAGAAAATCTTGCCAATGTATTTTGTTCTCCCCCCACACCCACACACACCTACACGCAGACAGCTCTCGCTTGTCGATATGAATCAATCTCCCAAAACGCCAAAGCACATCACTAGAGGTAGTAAACTCTTGAATGACTTTTCCTCATTGCAGGAGAGAGGTGGCAAGAACCGCAATTTTTCCTGGGGCCAGCATCATGATGGCAGTATCCATCTGCTTTCCATCGTTGCTTCACCAACTCTAACCGTAGACTTGGATACTGCTATAGGTCGCCTGCGCAAAGTAATTTTTTTTTCATCAGCTTGGCTTGAACCTGAGGACTTCAGCTCTTATTTTATAGTCCACCACATGGGATCAGTGATGACAGTGCATAATTGAATTTATTCCGAGCATAAAGATGTTATCTTGACAAACTGAAACCGAAACTAAAACCATGCATCGAAACAGAGATGTGGATTAGGATTCTCTTAATTAATTGCAAAACAGCGGTAATCGTTATCAAGAACCGCTAATAGGCGCGCCTATTTCGCTTTTAGGAAGATTAACTCACGATGCAGGAGATTCTTCCACACGTTTTATATTCATGGATCACCTCACACACACACACACACACACACACACACACAATACACACACACACACACATACACACACTATTATTATTATCATTAGTTATTATTCTTACTATCATTACAATTATTACTGTTATTGACGTCGTCGTCGTCGTCGTCATCATCATCATCATCATCATCATCATCATCATCATCATCATCATCATCATCATCATCATCATTAATTAAATTATCATTCATTTCTTTTGTTACAAGGATTTACCATGTGAAACTCGGGCTGCTCTCCCATTTGAGAGAGCGTCGCCACAATACAGCGCCACCCATTTTTTTTTACCAAGACTTAATGAAGGCAGGAAGGCTAATTGTCCTGCAAGGGGAGGGACCCGGAAAATCAACCTATCTCTCAATGTTTTATACTAGGGCAGCCTGGTGAATGCCCTGCTCTTAACGATTTTCAACTGCCATGGGGTTTTTAGCATGCGTAGATCAGAAGGCACACGGGTCCGACATCCGTACGAGTCAATATCAAATGATCTCCCACTTTTGAGATTTAAGAAAAAAACAACAACAACAAAAACAACCTGTACTGATAATCCGGTTCTGAGTTCCAGACACAGACACTATTAGTATACACTGACTATTAGTATTACACTGACTCAACAGCCACTGCAATCGTCCAGTTCCTTCAACTTACTTGCCTCTAGCAACTGGAACACCTGTAACCCACATACTCATCAGCGTCGCCTGAAGGACTACAGGTGTGAAACGTAGACCACAGACTTGGCAGTGCTATTTTGTAAATGGAACGACGCCAAATCATAGCATTTGATCAGAGAGCACGTGCAATGACGATACTGTCAGATCACTGCTCACGACGCCAGAATCGTCATTATGCCACCCATTCGATTTACGACAGCCATCGTGTTTGTGTTACTGTCAGTGTTTAATATTTGCCTTTAATTATATAACCCGTAATGACTGTATGCATTCACACCGATTCACAGAGCTTCTGAATTCTTTGAACTCTTTTCCTCTCTAAAAAGTAAAACGTTCCACCCAGTCTGGGTCTAACCTCTGGACCAATATTAGTCGCTTTCCACTGTGTCTGTTACACTAATAACTCTCACCATTAAAATCCAAAACAAGTGTGACTGCCCGCATTCAAGCAACAGAACCAGAAAAAAACATGAAAGAAGAATAAGAATGTGTGTTTAATACACAGACAAGTAATGGCGCAAACACCAGTTACACTAGTTTGTAAAATACACAGTTTTTAACTGTTTATTGTTTGTTTTGTGATCTTACGCTTGACAAAGGCGAATTGGCCGAAAATTTGCGCCTGTTTTGTCTTTTGTAAATACGCGTTCTTATTCTCTTTTTTTTTTTTCGTGTTTTTTTTTTTTTCTGGTTCTCACCATCAAACCAAACTTTCTTATTCTATTTCTGGTTTATAACTATCTTCTTACCTTTGTTAGGTACAGGAGGAAAAAAAAAAAAAAGACAACGTAGCCAACTCTCTGATTAAACTCCCTCCTCCCCCTTTGTCTCCCTTTGCACGAAAAGTGAAGCCCACAGTAATTATGTATAGCTTTAAACGCATGCCCTTGGGAGAAGGAAATAAGCTCTTTTCAAACTCCCATAACCACTCCTCTCTTTTTGCTGTTCATCTAGTTCTCTCACTGCCCAGGGGAAACAGCAGGGATAATGATATTTTGCCGATTGCGACGATGCTATTGCAAGAATTTGATTAGTCCTAACAAAGAGGAGAGAAGAATGTAAGGAAGACAGAGGGAGAGAGACAGGGAGGGAGGGAGAGGGGGAGGGGGAGAGAGAGGGAGAGAGAGACAGACAGACAAAGTGAGAGAAATGGGATATATGTAATGGATAGACTGAGAGACAGTGAGACAAGATTAGAAAAGAGAGAGACACATTCAGAGAAATAGAGAAAGAGAGAGTGAGACAGACAGAAACAGACAGACAGACAGAGAGAGACAGCTAGACAGAGATAGATAGATAGATAGATAGATAGATAGATAGATAGATAGATAGATAGATAGATAGATAGAGAGAAAGAGTGAGAGGAGAGTCAGAGAGAGAGAGATGGGGGAGAAGAAAGAGAAAGAGACAGGGAGATAGACAGAGACAGACAGAAAGGCCAAAAACATAAAAACTGAAGAAACTAATCAGTGAAAGGCACATGTGACAAGACCCCCCAAGTTTGTAATCTCGTGTACACCCATGTCAAGACGAACTGAATTAGCCACGAGCCTACATACCAACCTGACACTTCACTTATTGTTATCAGACAGTGCTGTCGTGTGGTGGTGACAAGGCTTGAGATACACAAGTAGTGGGTCTGCTAATAATTATACACATTGTGAATTCCACAGTGGGCTTAGCGTTGATTTTCATCGACATGCCAACATTCAAGATTTCACTCACAACAAAAACTAACAAACAAAAAATCCCCTCAACATTGTCAGAAAAATATCTCCTCTAAAAATTGTTAAAAAAAATGTTGTCCACAAACCACACACCTACACATATTCTCTCTCTCTCTCTCTCTCTCCCCTCCTCTCTCTCCCTCTCTCTCTCTCACGTACATATACAGAAATTTAGTCTCAAATCGTCAAAAAAAAGAAGAAGAAAAAAGGATTGTTTTCAAACGTATCAGAAAAATTAATTCTTGCTCTCAAAACTGATACACAAATGAACCTCTTCAAGACTGTTGGAATAACTATTCGTTTGAAAAAAAAAATCATCGGAGTAACGAATCTCGCCAATAATCTCTACAATAAAGTCTCTTTGAAGTCGTCACATTGATGATTTTCATTAAAAAAAACCCATAACACTAACACTCACACAGCCACCGCAATCGTGCAGTTCCTCCAACGTTCCTTGCCTCTTGCAACATGAAAACATCAGTAGACCCACATATTCTATCAGCGTCGCCTGAAGGACTACAGGTGTGAAACTGTAGACGCCACAGACTTGGCAGTGCATGTTTTGTAAGATGGAACGACGCCAAGTCACTAGCATTGTGATCAGAGAGCACGTGCAATGACGATACTGTCAGATCACTGCTCACGACGCCAGAATCGTCATTATGCCACCCATTTCGATTTACGACAGCCATTGTGTATGTTCCTGTTGGTGTTTATATTTTGCCTCGTAATCATATAACCCGTAATGACTGTATGCATTCCACACCGATTCACCAGAGCTTCTGAATTTCTTTGAACTCTTTTCCTCTCTTAAAAACTGACAATTACAAAAGAACTCTTTTCTTCTCTGAAAACTGACCATTACAACATAGTTATTGTCTGGGTTCCTGGCCACGTAAGGTATTCGAGGCAAGGAAAAGGCCGCCTGCCTTGCCAAGAACGCCACAACGGAAAATGTCTAAATCATTCGTCACTTCCACAGATCTGAAGCCCAAAGTACAAACGTTTGTTAACAACAACAACAACAACAGCAACAACAAACTCTGGCAAGAGAACTAGAACAAAGAAACAGACAACAAACTCTTCCAAATCCACCCCGACTTTATAAATAATTTCCCGCATTTCTCCTTGGGAATCTCAGGAAGGAGACACGGGTCGCACATTCTGCACTCAAAATTTTTAAAAAAAATGAAGCAGCACCATGATGCACACCGTGTGACGAGCCATTCAGCTTCAGACACCTTCACACTGCGTACTGGGACTTGGGCGATTTCAGACATAAGTATTGACTGACTGATTTGGTTCAGTTTTTACGTCGACACCCACCTCGGGTGTTATGGCCGACGGGGATAACCATCCCAGAGAAGTGGTGGAAAAGGGACTTATCCAATCCTATACTGACACCACAAGAACAACAATGTTTAGATGGGATAGTGAGAAGGCCAGTTTTAATGTAGCACACCCTGCGGTTCGAACCCACAACCATTAGCACGTAAATGCGATGCTCAACCAACTAAGCACATAAGCTTTATACAGTAGGCTCTTTAAAAAAAAAAAAAAAAAAAAAAAAAAAAAAAACCCTCTTCACAGACGTTCCTTCACACGTAATGTTCAAATATTCACAAGAGATAAAGTAACTTTTTATCTTATAGTAAGTCTTGTATGTGGTCATCATCTTAACGAGGGATCAGGGAGGGAAGAAGCATTTAAATCTTGCGATGGTTTGACATCTCTGTAGGTAAGCCTGTGTGCCGATCAGCTAAACGCACCCGAGAGGTGGGGGGGGGGGGGTGTGGAGAGGATGGACGTATGGGTACGAGAGGGTGATTATGCATGCCCGCGTGGGGTAGGGTGTGTGTGTACGTGGGGTGGGGGGTTGAAAGTTTCTGATTACTAACTGCGATGGGAAACTTTTATACTTGTCTTCATACATACATGATCCCTTGCGTGCGTGTGTGATTTGTGTGTGCGTCTGTTTGCACATGAATGTGCGTATGCGCGCGCGTGTGTGTGTGTGGGGGGGGGGGGGGGAGGAATATGATTCGAAACTGAAGAGCCTGCAGATCTAATTTCCTTGCTGTTTTGGAACAGCAAATAAAGAAATTTCGAATTTTGAATGTTGATTATACGTACGCAAAAGATTTGTAAACGCATTTCAGACTTGGAAGTCTAACCATGTGCTTGGTTTTTAGTCGTCGACTTTCAGTTAGACTTGAAGTTGTTTTAACGTCGTGTTAGCCATAATTATTGGCCCTAATGGTTGGCCTGACTATAGGCAATATGAATCATAAATCATTTTACAACTTCTGTATGTATTATTGTCGCTGGTTGTTCTTTGCATTTCATTCAGAACTGGTAGTGACTGTATGTACTTTACATCAATTCATTTTCCAATACCCTCTGTGTGTTCATGTCACTTGCGTTTATTGTTTGTTTGTTTGTTTGTTTGTTTGTTTTTTTATATATGAAACTAGCGGTGATTGTCAAGATTTTGTACCAATTGAGATTCCAACAGCTTCTGTATGTAGGCCTACTCCTGTCGTGAAGCATTTATTCCTTTCTTTAGCTATTGATTTATTTCATAATGCAAAGTCAGTGTTGACAGTCAGTATTCTGAAATCTGCATGTGTGTTCCTGTAATTTCACTTCTTTGCACGAAACCAGTCTGTACTTAGTTCACAAGATCTCTACTTCATACCAATGTTCCCTTTCTTTAAAACACACTGACTATCAACAAACATGCGGCTGATACAAAATAGTGCTTTATCAACGCAAAGCCTTACTCCTCTTCCTGAGATTGAATTATTTTTACATTTTAGACTGGACAATGTCTTGGTGTAGACCAGTATTGCTTCTGCATCATACAATGCCGTTTCAGTCACCAAGTTCCTTTCTATATCATGTGGTTTTGTATCATGCCTGTTTGCTGACAATCACTGCACTAGGATTGATTATGACCAGTCTGACATCAAATCTGGTTATAATGCACTTGGTGAATCTCAGTAGATCTAGCGACAAAAGCATACAATTTGGTAAAATTTAATTAATTAACATTATTTGAGGTAAAGAAATCTGCTACCAGTTCCACTGTTAACCCCAAATGAGGTCGCACTCAAATCAACATGATTACATGAATCATTACCACAATTGCTCACACTAGAGCTGCTTCAGCACTGGATTCCGTATCAGTGCCTGCTGCACTACTCTTGTTTACTATGAGGTCGATCTGTTCTGGATAAAAGCTTCCAGATTTCAGACTTAAAAAACAAAACAAAACAAACAAAAAAACCCTGCTGTCTTTATTAAATAAGAACTGTGATGCAGTTGCTTCCAAGCATGTATACAATAAATCTTGTGCCAGCGCAAGCTTTCCTCAGTTCATCATCAAGTTTTTCAGCTCTTTTGTGGGTATCTCATCGTCTCTGTAATCGGTTCATTATCTAGTCTGTTCTAGTTCAGTAAAATCATTAATGCTGAATGCGGCAGCGTAAGCACATTCCCAGATGTGTGACTATGTTGGTGGCCTTTCGATGATTTCTTGTAACCTAGCAAAAATGGGGATGTTTCTTCTGGCATTAAGAACCCACACGCTGCATTCTCTGTTGTCTGGAAAGGTAAGATTAAAGATATTTCTAAAAACGCTGACAGTGTGATTGCGTGATTACAGTTTCTTTCATGATCTGAATCATTTGAAAAGGGTTTCTCTTATTGTTTCCTTGCGCTCCCTCGTTTATGGGCGAACAAAGGAAATTCTTGCTAAACTTTAAGAAGCAAGCAACAACACACGACATGCCTGCAAAGCCAGAGAACACACACACACACACACACACACACAACACACACACACACACACACACACACACACACACACACACACACACACACACAGAGGCAGGCAGGGGGGGGGGGGGAGGCACAAGATAGGGAAAATCAAAACAGATGACTATTAAACATACGTAATGCATTACACTTGACAGAACAACACATTTCCCATAACAACATTTCTGAAACACTCGGCTCCCCAATCACGACCTGAACATTGATTCAGTGACACAATTTTCTTATCTATTAATGTCCTTTTTTTAGCAGATCGTTAATGAAACGTGCCATCAGAGCGGAGGCTATCCTCTCAGGACCTGCATTTTTCTATTTCCTTATTCTACACACCTAAGATATATCACTCTTCAGACCAGGGCTCTCCCTTTTGTTTTTTTGTATATGATTGTCTATTTCCAAATCGTCATAAAGATGATTCTCATCCAAATCAGTATAGATAGACTTATATACTCAAGTACCAACACCTGCAAAGTCAGCTCAATGGTACAGTCCCTGTAATGGTTCCTGCCCTCTGGCAACAATCGAACACCAATGCATACAATTCCACGTCCTCGGTCAGTGTAGTCTGAAGGTGGCCACGTGGGGAATGAGTAGACGTCAAAGACTCGTCAGAGCGTGTGCGAAATGGTGTGATGCCAAGTCACTGACACTGTAAATCAGGCAGCACGCGCACTGAAGGACAGTCAGGTCACTGTACGCGTCACCAGGCTATCTATGGATACAGTTTTTCTCATTCCAACAGCCGCTGTGTGTACTTCTGTGACTGGTAATTTTTGTCTTTAATCATAAAACTAGCAGTGAGTTATACATTTTGAACCCGGCATTCACATCCCATTGACAGCCTCTATACTATATTTCTGTTACTGGTTGTTCTTTGCATTTCATAGCAAAATTGATAGTGATTATATACCTCACTCCAATTTACTTTTCAAATATCTCCATGTGTCCTCATGTCACACATATTCTTTGTTTTTATGTGGAACTAAAGACTTCAGGATTTTGCGCCTACAGACTATCTACAGCTTCTCTATCACGCACACACAATCCTTTTCGCTCCAAGCGGATCATAAATGTCAACTGATTTCCTCCAACCATGACGGATTTCTGCCAGTCAAGACATCTCATTCAATGTCTTCCAGGCTTCTTTCATCTCTTGTTAAATTGTGCACCGCCAGATGCCTGTTTGTCTGTTCCTATTTTTTGTTCTACCAGGTGATACACATGTCACTATAGCATAAGGATATCTGGTTTTGTCCATCCTGGGAAGTGGTCAAGCCATCTGCGTCTGATCTCCACCTAGTTACCAATAATGATGGTGTCAGGTCGTCTGGCCACCTCTCCATTAGAGATGTGTTGCTCCAGTGTAATTTTCAGGATCTCTCACAGACATCTTCTTTCAAAGACCCTAATGTGATTCCTCATTCCATGTCGGCTTCTTCGAGTCGTTAGTCTGTCCTTCTTAAGTAGCGTATGGTCTCTCCCGTCCCCAATGCCATCTTCCTAGAAACGGTTTTCCAGCAACATCTTCTGTATAAATTCCTGTTTTTATTCATCCATGTATTATTCAGTTTACACAGAGAATCAATGCCAGTGTTCAGAATTGTTGCGACCCTCCTCCACTATCCAACAGCCGCTAATGTATCCTGTTACATCTTTTCTCGCATGAAACAGTACATCTGTACTCGATTCACAAGATCTCTTACCACCAAACCATCCGGTTACTTGACGCAAAATCGATTTTACATAAACATGAGGTTGACTGAGAAGAGCACTGCCCCACTGGGCTCCTCTAATATTCCAGTCACTGATTAGTTTAGCATTTAGAGTGGACATTGCATATGGTACAGATCAGGGCTGCTTCCAGTTACAGTTCCATTTCATTATCACCGCTGCGATAGTCGCCCGTCCAGCGCTAAATACGGGTCAGTTTGATTGTGATGACCACGGTACAGCTGCTTGTGTCCAGGTTAACATCATAATGGCTCCGGTTATTTTATTCATGAGACTGAAGTCCCTTTATTAGTAGTTTTGATTATACTAGTAATGACTGAATGCGTATTCAGTGAAGTCAGTTTAGTACTGGGTCTATTTGGGAGATAATACCAGCGTCAGGGCCAGGTGCACTTCAGTCATTATCAGGGTTGATCTGTCGCCGGCAATCATAATTCTTGCAGCAATAACAGCTTCCCTCACTTCATTATCAGCTCTGTTCTGAGTACAGAGAGTTCTGAGGGCATCTGATAAGAGCGGATCACGGTACCATCATGACTGAAGAAGTATTGATTCCCTTTCCTCAATGAATGGTTATCACCAGCGCGTGAAATCTAAAACCTATGGGATCCGGTCATTTCTCAGTCATTAAAAGTAAAGCGATATGTGCATGGCGTCGATTCAGAGCGTTCTCTTTTTTCTTTTGTTTTTATACCAACGCTGACAGACGTCATTTCATTATCCAGTCTTTTCTGGTTCAATAAAGTCAGGGTGTCGTCGCCAAACACAGCAACGTAAGCTCATTTACCAGTCTGCGATTTCGCCGAGGGTCCCTTCTATTATTCGTAATAACAGCAATACTGGGGGGGGGGGGGGGGGGGGGCAGTTTTCTGGCACAACGAACTCCATGCCCTCTCCTTACTCTTTAGGATCTGGAAAAAGAAGTTATTCCGCAGACTGCAGATGATGTGGTTGCGTGATCAAAGTTTCTTTCATGATCTGAATCGTTTGGAGAGTTTTTCACTCCTCTTTCCACACCCTCTCTTTTCAAGTTTACGGGGGGGAAAGTAAATAAAAAAAGGATCCAAAGCGAGTTCTTGCTAAACATTACACCCGTGCTAGAGAGAGGGAGGGAAGGGAGGAGAGGGACAGAGGAGACAGAGAAAAAGACAGAAGAGAGAGAGAGAGACACAGAGGAGAGAGAGAGAGAGAGAGAGAGAGAGAGAGAGAGAGGAGAGAGAGAGAAAGAGAAACAAACAAGAACAAAAGATGATAATAATCACACCATTAATTTAAAACAACTGACCACATAACGGAACTATAATTGTTTCCCGCAACCAAACACATCCTGAATCACGGTCCATATCTCACGCCTTTGTCACGATTTTCTCTACTCATTCTTGTACCAGTTTTCACTGAAACGATGAGAAACCTTCAAAAGTTTCTCTCTCTCTCTCTCTCTCTCTCTCCTCTCTCCACTCTATTGTATCTTTGCTGCTATTTATACAGGGGGGGCAAAAGTAGGTATACAGTTATGAAAAAAGAAAACACGTACAATACTCATTGGATTTATTCTACAAACAAATGAATATTGCATATACATGTAATAGCAAGCACAGCCTTAATCCCTCAGATACTCAAACTGCTTGCCGTCCGTCGGAATTCACACACTCCTCTAATCGAGAGCGGAATTAAGCATTATAATAATGATGTGATACTTAGTGCATACCTACTTTTGACCCCCTTTGTATATTCAAGATTATAATTACGTTTTGCCTTTATTTTCACTTTTTGTCTTCTGACCTTTTGTTTTTCAAAACGCTATATTCTGCTGTCGTTTAGAAACATTCCCTAGCCAGCCTAGTAGCTGATGGCTACCCTCTGAAGACCAGTATTTCTCCCTTTTTCCGTATCCTTTACATACAAAATACCAACCCCATCCTTCGCAAATGTTCCCATTTATTACTTTTTCATTTTCCTTTATAACCCTGTCCTTTCCTTATGACAGGTATGGTTTAAAAGATATCTCCTAACCACATCCTCTCATATTCATTTCAATACAAAATGAAGTCTGCAGTAATTGCCAACTGGAGCTCAAAACGCACTCATTGTGGGAAAAAAAATTTATCACTGTTCAGACTCCCACAATCTCTACTCTCTCATTCACTGATCATCTAATTCCCTCATTTCCCATGAGAAAGAGTTGGGAAAATACAGTTCTGCTGATAATGGTCATGCTGTCGCACAACTTGATTGATCCTGCCAAAAAAGAGACAGAGCGGAAAGAGAAAGAGACAGATACATATACAGAGGGGAGGAAAGAGTGAAAGAGTGAGAGAGACAAGGCTACGGATAGATAAAGAACAGAGTGAATGAGGGGAGTGGATGTTGGAAGAGATAAAGGGAGGGAAGGAGGAGGGAGGGAGGAAAGGAGGAACAGACAGACAGGAAGAGAGAGAAAGAGAAGAGACGGAGATACAGAGAGGGAGGAGGGGAGAGACAGACACAGAGAGAGAGAGGAGAGGACAGAGAGGGAGAGAGAGGGGGAGAGAGGAGAGAGAGAGGGGAGAGAGAGGGAGAGAGAGAGAGGACAGGAGAGAGAGAGAGAGGAGAGAGCGAGAGAGGGAGAGAAGGGTAAAGGAAAAGAACAGAGAGAGGAGAATGGGGAGAGAGAAGAGAGAGGGAGAGAGAGAAAGAGAAGACGAGAGAGGCGAGACAGGAGAAGGAACAGTGCACAGAACGAGGAGAAGGTGGAGAGAGAGGGAGAGAGAGAAGAGAGAAGTGAGAGATGAGAGAGGAGAGAAAGAGAGAGGAGAGGAGGGAGAGAGAGAAAAAGAGGGAGAGAGAGAGAGAGAGAGAGGAGAGAGAGAGAAAAGAGAGAGACAACAGACAGAGAAGAGAAAGAGAGATACACAGACAGACAGACAGATACTGGTTGTGGAGGCAACAACACAAACTGAAAAATCAATCATAGACACGATCGACCTCAACTTTCCAATCTCGGCCGCAACATCTCGTAGAGAAGAGGAACTGTAGTAAAAATAGCTACTAGTGAATCTCTCCTCCCCGCCCCCCGCCTCCTCCCCCCCCCTACACACACACCTTGTGCTTCACTCGCCACTATCAAGTCAATAGGTTGGCGTGCTGGTGACAGGATAAGATTAGCGGGCCCAGGAGAAAATAAACGACTGTGATGACAACGTATTGAATTTCAGTTCTCGTCAAATTTACCACAAAGATACAAGGTTTTTAACCACCCACCCACACACACACAAAAACACATATATTACACACACATTACACACACATACTCACAGACACATACCACGACACAGACACACACACACACGCACACACACACACACACACACACACACACACACACACACACACACACACACACACACAATTAATCCTCTAAAAATTGCTCACAAAATAATACGCCTCAAAACCCTCACAATTACAAACACTGTCAACTTCATCACAATATTGAATCTGCCCCAGAATCACACAACACTACTACTCACCGAATCGTCACAATTACCTAATAACTGTTTCCTCCCCTCTGGCGAACACAAACCGCATGTCATCTCACTCCTCCGTCAATGATGCTTGAGGCAGTGAGGGTGTTAGACGTCACAGATTCAGCAGAGCGCGCGCAGAATGGCGTGAGGCCAAGTCAACGACGTTGTCACGAGAAAACACATGCATTAATGACAAGACTTTCAAGTTACTGTATGCGTCACCAGGGCCATGATGATTTCACCCTGTCCAGTTCCAATGACATGTGTGTACTTATGGTATTGCTCAACACTTTGTCTACATGAAAATATTTAAAAAAACCGATTTCCAGGCTTACTCGGTTTTCAAAAATGTGCTATGGAATAGGTGTTTACACACCTATACACGAAAATTAGTTCGCTGGGCTGGCCATGTGTACCGGATGTCTGACACCAGAATTCCGAAGCAACTCCTCTACGGGGAACTAGCGTCTGGCAAGAGAACAGTTGGAGGCCAGAAAAAAACGGTTTAAAGACAGCTTGAAGGCATCGCTAGAGTCCCTCAACATGGACTGGGAGAATTGGGAAAACCTTGCCCTCGACCGTACAGCCTGGCGTAGAAGAATCGAAACCAGATGTACCACTTCAGAAGTGTCTCGTATCCAATTGCACAAGAAAAACGAGCTGCACGGAAAGCTAGGGCTGCAAACCCTTCAATCACAGTAACCGACCACAGATGTCCAACCTGTGGACGTTACTTCCGTGTCCGGATCGGATTGATCAGTCACCTCCGGACACACTGACTCAAAGCAACTTCATCGTGGTCATTGTCGACGATGACAGTCGAACACCACATGAAAATGGACGATGAACAGCACTATTTCACACTTTCCAGCAGCCAGCTCCTTTGGTACTTTTG
>CM060307.1:81521134-81543634 GCA_030674185.1 Monoplex corrugatus
TAAGTACTGTAAATCATCACAGCTTACACACTGTACCTTCTTGGCACTGTCGGTGTTCTCTTCGCTTGCTGCATATTACTTACAAAAAAAAAAAAAGAAAAAAAAGAAAAAAGAAAAAAAAGAAGAACGCAAAAGGCGCTTTCTTCTCTTACTGTTGTACCAGCAGATACAGTATTATGTGGTCTGGAAGAAATGGAAGTCCTTCAGGCACTGTGTCTGACAACTTCTTGGAGAAACTGAACACTGTATATGATTTGAGGAATGGGGGGGGGGGGGGGAGGGGGGGATTGAGGGAGGGGCAACGAACAAAAGACAAAATCCTGTGTTATCTCCCTTTTCTTCCGTTCCTTCCCGTGCGTCTCCACAGATATCTTTTTGCATTCAATACTGTGTTATACTGCTAAGTGCTAACATATTTGATAATGATAATAATAACAACAATAATAATAAAACTAACAGTAGCAGTACTGCTACTACTACTACTACTGACGCTACTGCTAATAATAATAATGATACTACTACTACTAATAATAATGATACTACTACTAATAATAATAATAACAGTAGCAGTACTGTTACTACTACTGATGCTACTGCTACTGCTAATATAATAATAATGATAATGACAATAATAATAACAATAATAATGATGATACTATTACTTCTACTACTGATGCTACTGCTACTGCTAATAATAATAATAATGATAATGATAATAATAATAATGATGATACTATTACTACTACTACTACTGATGATGATGATGTTGCTGTTGCTGTTGTTGTTGTTGTTGTTGTTGATGATGATGATGGTGATAATGATTTCACTTATACAGCACAAACGGTCGACGTCAGAAGCATGCTCACTGCAGTTCACAGGAACAGACGATAATAAAACTTTCAAACAGTAAAAGTAGACAATGACAAAACAGTAACTGGAAATTAGTATTACGGACCATAGCATCATTAAGTAACAGGAATCATAGTTACACCAACAGACAGACAGACAAACAAAGCCATTCATCCTGTTAAGTTAAAAACAGGCAACTTATAGGTATGATTTCCTGTGTCTTCCTACAGAAACTGAAAGAGGGTAGAGGAAGGGGAGAGAAGAATGGATCTCGATCTCGTGATCATCTGTAAATAAAGACGCCAGGCATTTGGTGACATTTTCCTTCGAATTTATGATATCAATCACATCTATGTATCTATACTGTAGAAATGGTATCAGTCACATCTATGTATCTATACTGTAGAAATTATATCAATCATATCTATGTATCTATACGGTAGAAATGATCAGTCACATCTATGTATCTATACTGTAGAAATTATATCAATCATATCTATGTATCTATACGGTAGAAATGATATCAATCATACCTATGTATCTATACTGTAGAAATGATATCAATCATATCTATGTATCTATACTGTAGAAATAATATTAACCACATCCATGTACCTATACTGTAGAAATAATATTAACCATATCCATGTATCTATACTGTAGAAATGTTATTAACCATATCCATGTACCTATACTGTAGAAATGATATTTACCACATCCATGTACCTATACTGTAGAAATGATATTAACCACATCCATGTATCTATACTGTAGAAATGATATTAACCACATCTATGTATCTATACTGTAGAAATGATATTAACCACATCTATGTGTCTATACTGTAGAAATGATATTAACCACATCCATGTATCTATACTGTAGAAATGATATTTACCACATCCATGTACCTATACTGTAGAAATGATATTAACCACATCCATGTATCTATACTGTAGAAATGATATTAACCATATCATGTACCTATACTGTAGAAATGATATTAACCACATCCATGTATCTATACTGTAGAAATGATATTAACCATATCCATGTACCTATACTGTAGAAATGATATTAACCACATTCATGTATCTATACTGTAGAAATGATATTAACCACATCCATGTATCTATACTGTAGAAATGATATTAACCACATCCATGTATCTATACTGTAGAAATGATATTAACCACATCTATGTATCTATACTGTAGAAATGATATCAATCATATCCATGTATCTATACTGTAGAAATGATATCAATCATATCTATGTATCTATACTGTAGAAATGATATCAATCATATCCATGTATCTATACTGTAGAAATGATATTAACCACATTCATGTATCTATACTGTAGAAATGATATTAACCACATTCATGTATCTATACTGTAGAAATGATATCAATCATATCCATGTACCTATACTGCAGAAATGATATTAACCACATCCATGTATCTATACTGTAGAAATGATATTAACCACATCTATGTGTCTATACTGTAGAAATGATATTAACCACATCCATGTACCTATACTGTAGAAATGATATTAACCACATCTATGTATCTATACTGTAGAAATGATATTAACCACATCCATGTATCTATACTGTAGAAATGATATTAACCACATCTATGTATCTATACTGTAGAAATGATATCAATCATATCATGTACTATACTGTAGAAATGATATTAACCACATCCATGTATCTATACTGTAGAAATGATATTAACCATTCCATGTACTATACTGTAGAAATGTTATTAACCACATCCATGTATCTATACTGTAGAAATGATATTAACCACATCCATGTACCCTATACTGTAGAAATGATATTACACATCATGTATCTATACTGTAGAAATGATATTAACCACATCTATGTATCTATACTGTAGAAATGATATTAACCACATCTATGTGTCTATACTGTAGAAATACATAAAACTAGAGAAATTTGTGGTATTCCAAAGTTGAGCTACCTGACCCAAAAGGAAGAGACGAAAGCATTACATGTAAATTAACCACGGATCTATCTTGTTAAAGACCCAAAGGGCGAAACTGGTCACTCGTATCTCTCTCTGTGTTACGTAAAGTCCTCTGACAGTTTATTTGTTCGTCATGTGAAATGCATGGCGAATCTGTGTAAGAGAGGGATGGGGCTCTAAACTTTACAAGATAATTATTTACATATGCAGTGACAAGCAATGCCCTGTTGGACATGGAAGGAAAAGGCAACATCAGTCTAGGTAAAATAAGCTGGCTATGTGCCGAGTGTCACAAAACCAGTTTGTTTTTCTATATCATGTATACACATGCGGCCTTCTCTTATTAATGCATTTCGCTTAAAATTACGTTTGAATGCTTACTATGCGTAGAATAACAAGATCTAATAGTCAGACAGACCCAAACGGACTAGATAGCACTATACTTGAGACATAAAATGTTTTCGAGTTTTTAACATCTCTCTCTCTCTCTACCTCTTTTCTTTTCTTTTCTTTGTGCTAAAATCTTTATTCTTTTTTTTCTGTTGTTTTAACACAAGTCGATTTGCAACGACATATATTTTAAGGTAGTCTATGTGTACCGTTGGCCAAAAAAAAAAAAAAAAAAACAAACTTCATTTCATTTAGTTTCTGTGCCCGCGCGCGCGCGTGTGTGTAGTCCGACCTTTATTTCCATTGGGAATATGGAGATCACGAACATGATTTGGCAATCATGTAAGAATATGTTTTTCGGGAAAAAAGTGAATATTCAAATAATCTGTATTACCCACCCACAATCCATGATCAATCAAACTCAAAACTCATATGACATATTATCATCATTATCATAACTTTGGCAGTCTTCAGAGACCTCGTACCTGCATTGCTCTAGTTAAATGTGTTACAGATTGCAATACAAATCCGCTGTGACCACAGACTGTATCAAATGCGACTTGGGTGATATCATTCACACGATTCTGTAACACTGTACAAATGATTTTGGTGATATCATTCAAAGTTTCTTTTTAATCTAATATTCATCTGACATGTTCCTGCTCTTTCCTTCGCTACAACAGCAAAATATATTCACCGAAATACGATTTAAGCCCGCAAAATTCAAAATAGCCTTCAGATTACCATCCTATTTCCATGGCCGGCAGTGCTTTCCTTTACATTCCCTGATTTAGACTGACCACTGGCGTCCCTAGGTATATCTCTTGTGTCAATGGAGTGTCACCAGCAATGATTTCTAATATGTTTATACGCGAATCTTCGGGAAAGCCGGATCACATGGAAAACCCCTCGGGAAGGAGTGAATGGCGAATCCTGAGTAAACACGACCCCTCTTTGTGGTCATAACGGCTCATAATGTGTCGCACACTCACGGCCAGACGTGGAGAGACAACAGTACTCTAGGTGCAAGTATTTGGTATGTATTATGTTGTCAGCCGTCACAAGATTTATCGTGATCCCCTACGGGGACTTTTTTTTTTTTTTATCCTCACTTGTTTTCCATCGTTTCATTTTGTCAGGAAAAGTTGACATTAACAGTAAACAACTATTTCAACGCATGATAATGAACAACGATATCAAATCGCAGAAAAAGTTTCTTACTTTTTGTTTGCTCTTTTTTTTTCCTTTTGAGTGTGGAGGGGGGGGGAGGGTGAGTACCCATCTGCAACATATCAAGAGAGGGTAACAACAACAATAACAACAACAACAACAACAACGGCCACAACTACAAAAACAGCAGCAGCAACAGCAGCAGCAAAAACCTAGACAATAAAGGAAGTGATCATATTATTTACTGTCGGTTACATTTCGAACAATAAAATGATAAAGAAAACAGAAGCAATCACATAAATGTGCCGTGAGCTCCCTAGGCAATACTCCAGACACATTAGCCGTAAATAAACACTAAGCAATTAATTTTGCAGTGGTAAAACTAGCAGCGTAGGGCAAAAATAGAAAGACCAAACATATCATGTGCTGATGGATAATATCAGACAAATAGAAAATACGGAGGAGAGGGAAAGGGAGGAGGGAGGGAGAGAGAGAGAAAGAGAGAGAGAGAGAGACAGACAGACAGAGAGAGAGAGGGGGGGGGAAAGAGGAGAACACACAGACAGACGAGAGAGAGAGGAGAGAGAGAGACAGACAGACAGAGACAGAGAGAGAGAGAGAGAGAGAGACAGACAGACAGACAGAGAGAGGGTAGGAGGGAGGGAGATGGGAGACAAAACAGCTTTCATGTCATTATCTTCACAATATCGTGCTGTGATGTTATGATGCAAAAAGTATCACTGGAATTGGAAACTTTGATTTGTTCAAGAAATATTTCATCATACTCGCAGAGTTATTTTAATTTCGTTTTAGCTTTTATAACAAGTAACCCATGCTGAGATATTACACACACGTTATGCACATACAAAATTGTGGGTATATACGTAGATATACATACACACACACACACACACATATGTGTTCCTTAAAGCCTGATATGCGTATGCACACTCGCACACACATACATGTATAAGCATATCATTCACTCTGTGTGTGTGTGTGTGTGTGTGTGTGTGTGTGTGTGTGTGTGTTTGTGTGTGTGTTTATGTATGTATGTATGTATGTATGTATGTATGTATGTATGTATGTATATATATGTATGTATGTATGTCTATATGTATGTATGTATGTATGTATGTATGTATGTATGTATGTATGTATGTATGTATATACATATATCAATATTATCATACTACCAAACACATTATCCAGTTATTTATATTATTTCAGAACGTACATATTTGACTCAGTAATACACACAAAAACAAACAAACCAGTCAATAACTAAAACAAAAGAAAGATTCCTACTAAGTCATGAAACTATACAAATTTGTTGTTAATGGTTTCCAGAAAAACCAGACAGTTTCAAATTAATTGTGCTCCACACTGTTGATGGCTGTTTGGGGCTGCTGCCAAAAGTTTGCAGACGTATACTTTCCCAAAATAAATGGCGTATGCAATCTTGTTCATTTCCACAAAAATGAGCCAGTGTTGCGATATTTTACACCCATGTGCATTAAAACAACATTTGTTACTAATTTACGTTGGCCTAATCTTATCTGAAACCATTTCAATCTAACCTCTCGTGTTTTTGTACTTTCTCAAACGAGACATGCCATTCAGTTTCTGCCTTTTGCTTGCCATTTGTTAAAAACATGCTGGATACGTTTTATTTCGGGTCAATATTTTTTTTGTACAGTTGTGCACCTTTGTATACCGAACAAATATGTTTAAATTGTTTTGGAATGTTTATAGATGCACTATTTTCAGTTTGCATTCAGTCTTTCCGTACGTACGACTTAACAGCTGGTATACCACCAGTGTATATGACAAAGTCTATGTTTACTGCGTACTTGTCTTTCAAATGTTCGCAGAACATAATGTACTATCTGAGTTTATGAATTTTTGTTTTTACAAAATACTCCCAGAGTTACCACTATTACATTACTACTACTAACCACAAGAACAACAACGACAACAATAATAGTAATCATAAAGAAACAATAATCAAAAATCGGTCTTGTAAAGCGCCGATCACCATTGCACGATACACATTTACAAGCCGCAAAGTGCAATACATGGAGAAGTACCCATATATCACTCATCAGAATACACTCATTATTACACATGCACATATGAATACATACTAACAAGGCCACACACACACACACACACACACACACACACACACACACACACACACACACACCAATGGTAAATACACAATATACAGTCCCATGTAGATTATATCCAAATTTGTCAGTGACGATCAAATGATTTGTTGCTCACATCTAATCGCAGAGGTTATCGATATTATTGGCGTATAACGCTTAGCCGGCTGCTCGAAGCCATATCTGGGTCACAGCCATCTCAAACAAAACACACACTTCTGGACACATCGATGACCTTGAAAAAAACAAAATCTGGAAAAGAACATAAAGTACTAATATCACTGCATTCACGAAAATGGTCAAGGAGATGCTGGTGGTGTTGGACATTCCGCCTAAGGACGATCTAAAAGACAAAAACAAACCTGAATACTACTGCATGAACATGACTAAAACATTTATTAAAACTGGCCTATAGCAACTAAAATTGCCGCTCAGCAGTTTTTATTTTTCTTAGAGCTAAAAAATCAATTAATAAAACAGCAAAATTATATGTATTATATGTATATACACACACATATATATATATATGTGTGTATATATATATATATACATCCATCCATCCATCCATCCATCCATACATACATACATACATACATATATCCCATCATCAATCCTAGTGGACAAAATATGTGAGGCTTTAAGGAAAGCATACTGGTAAACAGAGCAGTAAGGCAGACAACGAGAAAGAGACGACAGGAAACAAAGAAAGCAAAGGAGCAAGGCAGAAACAAAGAGACAGACAGAAGAGAAGAAATTTGCCGCACAGAATTTCCGACGGGGAAAATTCGCAAATTTTACCCTGTTATATGTACACTCAATAAACTCTGCATGTAAACAAACGCGTTTTCACTCTCATTTTTGCAGCTGATACAGCACAGTATAAAATAACACACGCTACACAAGACACGAAAACACAACAGAATATAACAACAGAGGAGAGCAGAGCACAGCAGAATACAACACAACACAACACAACACAACACAACACAACACAACACAACACAACAATACAATGCAACGCAATGCATCTCGACAACTCCATACTGCGTAATAATTATCAGTTGAGAACGAAAATTAAACTCCTTCGACTATAGACCAAAAAGTGTTAGTTACCACGTCGTGATCTTGCCAGTGAAGTGCATGAACAACCGTGACAGTCATTGTAGTCATGAGCGGCATTATCTCTGCGTGGTTAGGGAGTAGAAATGAAAAGCTATCTACTCTCGCAATCTGGAGATTCAGATGCAGCAGAAAATGTTCTGTTGTCAGTCTTAAATAGATCACAGAAACAGAAACAACAAATCAGCATCATTGCTTAATTAGAATTGAATTCGTGTGTGTGTAGGTACGCGCGCGCGTGTGTGTGCACACATGATCACCTCGTGCGTGTACAGTGTAAGGACTAACCGTGTACGTTTTGCTCCAAATAAATTAAAGATGTTCGGAAAATAAAACTCGTGGGTTCCTTTATTAGTTTGCTTATATACCATCGTATACCGTGTTTTTATACCATCGTACACAATGTTTCTATACCATCGTATACCATGTTTTTATACCATCGTATACCATGTTTTTATACCACCGTATACCATGTTTTTATACCACCGTATACCATGTTTTTATACCACCGTATACCATGTTTTTATACCACCGTATACCATGTTTTTATACCACCGTATACCATGTTTTTATACCACCGTATACCATGTTTTTATACCATCGTATACAATGTTTTTATACCATCGTATACAATGTTTTTATACCATCGTATACCATTTTTCTATACCACCGTATACCATGTTTTAAATCATCGTATACCATGGTTTTTATACCATCATATACCATGTTTTTATACCATCATATACCATGTTTTAATACCATCGTATAACTAAATTACGTGATGACAAGTTGTTCCATGGTTTTCAGTTTTAGTTTTCTCAAGATATCGCTCAGAATAAATTTCGTAAGCATCAATTCTACGTGATGGAAAAAGATCTCATATGATCCACATAAGCCTGCATATAAACCCAACAAGCTGACGTTATCGAGGTTCTATGTAACTTACGGCCTCTTCGTACAACTGACTTGCACCGCATCAGTCTGTTTCCAAAACAAGCTCAGGTTATCTGTACTGCCTTATCAAGCCCGTCAAAACTAACATGAAAGCTCCCAAACCATCCCAAAAATGCCATTTTGCTAGAAAAAGAATCTGTATACTACCTACATGTCAGCAAAGTGCCAAGTCTCCAGGAATGAAGCAGACTCGAAGCCCCCACCCTCTCGTCTTGTCACCCTCGCCATAAAGCATTAGAACATAGACTATCAACAGTACACAACAAACATTCTACTGACTACCTGAAGTATTCTCAGATACTCATTCTTACGACAAAAGTTCTACAGACGACCTCAAGCAGTCTCACACTACACAACAAACATTCTACAGACTACCTCAAGTATTCTCAGATACTCATTCTTACGACAGAAGTTCTACAGACTACCTCAAGTATTCTCAGATACTCATTCTTACGACAAAAGTTCTACAGACTACCTCAAGTATTCTCAGATACTCATTCTTCCGACAAAAGCTCTACAGACTATCTCAAGTATTCTCAGATACTCATTCTTACGACAAAAGTTCTACAGACTACCTCAAGTATTCTCAGATACTCATTCTTACGACGAAAGTTCTACAGACTACCTCAAGTATTCTCAGATACTCATTCTGTCTTGGTTTTCGCCCCACTCCCTTTCTATTCCTGCTTTACATTCCTCAACTCTGAGCAGGGTCAGGTGGGCTACTCCTTCACAATCGGGAAAACCGGAACCCGAGCATGAAGTGATGTCCGCCAAACTCGTTCAATGCAAGTCAACAGCAAAAAGCGGTGAACCGTTACCTCTGCGCCCTAAAATTAAGCTGTAATGCAACGCATTGAAAAAAAAGAAAGAAAGAAAGAAACATGAAATATGGGCTGATCCGCGCGCCGACATCTCTCTGTGTTGTGCAAACTTGCAAACTGAATCTGACAGAGAGGGAAGTGAAACAGCGATGGATGAGACCCGTAACTGCGGTTTGCCCACCCTGTTTACACTGTATTACGAGCGCTCCCTCACCCCCACCCCCATCCCTCCTTGACTTGTATCCTGGCAAGAGAACAAACAAGGAAAGAGCAGCCCCGTGTAATGAGCAATCCATGTCTCATGTGCACTGCACACAACATCAAACACTCTCTCTTGCAGGTCTGCGGGCAATGGCGTACACCTAGGCCAGTTCGTTCCTGGACAATTTTAGCGTAAGCCATTTCTGCCAGTTGCTCTTTCTGTTCATGTTAGCTGTGTTCCAAGTCAGCACGCTACCAACAGTTCTGACTAAATGTAACCAAGATTATTCCAGTGGAAGGCTGATGAAATATCGTATGAAATACAGACAAGGTAAAATATAGTCTTCGTAGGACCTTAGGACCTGGCCAGCTCATGGGTTTATGTGAAGGCTTATTAGTGAATATGGAATTCGTTCCGAGCTCGGAGACGTCATCTTGAGAAGCTGAAACTGAAACTGAAACTGAAACTTGAAATTCAGAAGGTTCCCTTCTAGAATGGTAAATCATAACAAGACTATAGAAAGAAGATACACCATTCTGGTAGGATTCAGACCTTTAATCATTTATGTGTTTAATTCACATATCTGTTCTTTTCTTTGAAGGTAAGATACACAGATACACATATCATTTACATGTGACCAAGACTGTTCCAATGATAGACTGATACAACACTAGCATGAAATTATAGACTAGGTAAAAGATAGGCTACGTACGACTTCAGGATCTAGCCAGCTCATTGGTTTATATGCAGGCTTAAGGCTTGTGCCATGATCACCATACACGTGGCACCTGTTATGTTAGTGCGTATGGAATTCGTTCGGAGCACGGAGACGTTGTCTTAAGAAACTGAAACTTTAACTAAAATTCAGAAGGTTCCCTTCCCAGAAAGGTAAGTCATGACAGGACTAAAGAAGGGAGATATACCATTCTGGTAGGATTCAGACCTTTAATTATTTATTTACTGCATAAATCTGGGGGGTTTTCTTTGAAGATAAGATACACAGATACACATATCATTTACACGAAACCAAGACTTCCAATGATAGGCTGATACAACACTAGTATGAAAATATAAACTATAATAAAACATAGGCTGTGTAGGACCTCAGGACCTGGCCAGCTCATGGGTTTATGTGCAGGCTTAAGGCTTGTGCCATGATCACCATACACATAGCACCTATGACGTTAGTGCATATGGAATTCGTTCGGAGCACGGAGACGTCGTCTAAAGAAACTGAAGCTGAAACTGAAACTGAAACTGGTAGAATGCAACAAACATGTGTTCAAGATGGATTATAGCGATACACGTCGGTAGTTTCGTAAGCGATCCATCAAAAGCTGCCATTAATGATCCAGCAGTGGAAGAATCCTTCAGTTTGCCGCAAGGGAGAGCACAGGGGCCATCTCGCGATCGCCCTCGATAATGCTGGCCCCAGGAAAAGTTGAGGTCTCTGTCACTTCAATCCCCTACAACCTCTTAGAGTTATAGGACATCATTGTTTTTAAGGGATGGATAAGTGGAACTCACTGCCCAATACTTCAGTTAGTTTCAAATTTGCCGATGCTGGTACTTGATAAATCGCTAATATGACATAATTCATATATAAGCATGTTTTAAACAAACTTTTTAGCGATTGCACTAAACTTTGTGAGACTGGGTCCTGAATTTGCAGGGTATAATATCTGAACTCTATCAAAGAAATAACCCTAACCAGTCTGACTGTCAACAAGTCTTAGGCTTTCCTTTCAACACTTCAGATCTTAACCACCCAAACAAACAAACAAACAAGTAAATAACCAGGTAACCAACCAATCAAAATAGTCAAACAAACACAACCAATGATCCACACAAACCAGTAAATAACCAGGCAACTAACCAACCAAAACAGTCAAACAAAAATAACCAATCAATATAATGCTTTAATGTATTGACTTGTCAGCCTCTGCCACTCCCACCCCGCAATTTTCTTGTTGTTGTTGTTGTTACGTGAAGTGCGACAAGCATGCTTTGATATGGACTGTTTGTGCTATACAACCGGAATTATAACATATAATTATATATATATATATATAGAAAACCCACGAGAAAAAGAAAAAAGAAAGAAAAGAAAGGACCCCTGGAGGGGAGGACGGCAGACATAAAAGAAAAAGAAGGAAAAACACACACACACACACACACCACACACACACACACACACACATATATATATATATATATATATATATATACATATATATATATATGTACACATACATATATACATAATTTTTATATGTATGTATGGAGAGAGAGAGAGAGGGAGAGGAGAGAGAGAGAGAGAGGACGACAGACAGACAGACAGACAGAGACAGAGAGACAGAGACAGAGAGACAGCGACAGAGAGACAGACAGAGAGAGAATAAAGAAACGAAGAAAGCAGTGCTGTTAATGATGAACGAAGAACGAAAAAAAATCACAGAAGAAAATACATTCCCTGGAGACATATTATTCCTTAGATGTGCAGACAGGAATCTACGCCCCTGGAGTGACAACGTCTATTTCACGCTAGTGATTGGTGCTTGCCTTGCCTTTTCCAAATTGGGGTTTTCTGGCGCCGTATCTTCTGCTTTTTTCCCTTCGATCTCTTTTTCAACAGAGAGAAAAAATAATAGGTAGACCGATTCCATGCTCTCAGTCTCCTTCACTCTCTGACAGCAATTTTAATTTCAATTTGGATCTGTAAGAGAGAGAGAGGAGAGAGAGAGAGAGAGAGAGAGAGAGAGAGAGAGAGAGAGAGAGAGAGAGAGAGAGAGAGAGGTGTGTGTGTGAGAGAGAATTTATGTATGTATGTATGTATGTATGTGTATGTGTGTGTATGTGTGTGTGTGTGTGTGTGTGTGTGTGTGTGTGTGTGTGTGTGTGTGTGTGCGTGTGTGTGTTAGAGAGAGAGACGAGAGGAGAGAGAGAGGGGGTGGGAGGGAGGGAGAAGAGAGACAGAGAGAGAGAGAGATAGCGAGAGAGAGAGAGAGAGAGAAAGCGAGAGAGAGAGACAGAGACAGAGAGCACTGATATTACACATCAAGTGGACGCCTAGTAGCGGTGCGAAGGGCAGGTGTTAATTGTCTGATATTTCATATAGATGGCATCAAACATTTTTAGAACGGTATAAAAGTACACAAGCGAACATAATTGTCTGGTATTTCATACAGATGGCATCAAACATTTTTAGAATTGTCTAAAAGTACACAAGCGAACATAATTGTCTGGTATTTCATATAGATGGCATCAAACATTTTTAGAACTGTCTAAAAGTACACAAGCGAACAGAGTTAAACAGTAAAAAAAAAAAAAAAGCTAACACTATGGTGTATAAAGTTTGGATGTACAACGCACATGTTTGGTACTTCTGCAAGAAAGATAGTATAACCCACTCTCAAGAAAGATAGCATAACCTACGACCAGGAAACTTAACGCATTTCAATAGGAAGATAATTATGTGTGATGAAGGATACATGTTATTTTGTACTGAACGTGTCTGCCCCAAATGTTCTTGTTTCCAAGCTTTATCTTCACAACCGAAAGACAAAATCTACAGAAGGACTGTAGACAGAAGGGGATGGAGACAGCTGACGGGGTATGCATCAGCGGCTACCATCAAGAATGATGTCGCGGACAGGTATCTTCAAAACAGCCTTTGACCTAAAAAAAAGTAAAAGTAAATAACCAAATGAAAACGAAAATAACGAGGAAGAAAGCACGCCCGGTATGTTACAATGATTCACAGACAGCAGCCAAATTCAGATAAACAATGAATAGTTAATGATTTTACATATTTCACCACCACCAACAGACGCAATGGGACCGTATATCCAGCACGAAAGTCTCACGACACTATTACTACAACTAAGAACAGGGGTGCACTTACAGCAACAGGTCTCATGATTTTTTTAAAATGTAAACAATATCACCGCAAATAAGAACAGGGACGCACATACAGCAACAAATTTCCCAAATGCAGACAATATGACCAACAACAAGGACAACAGGAAAGCATATATAGCAACGAAGAAGTATCATAGCTTTTGCAATTGTGGACAATATCACCACCAACAGGAACGCATATGCAGCAACAAGTCTCATGAATTTCCCAAACGTAAACAGTATCACCAACCACAGGAACAACAGAAATGCATGCACATGGGAGTCTCACGCTTTTCCGAACGTAGATAATATCACTAACAACAGAAAGAACAGAAACAATGGGATCGCATTTAAACGAAGAAAGAAGTCTCATGGTTTCCCAAACGTAGGCAAAATCACCGACAATACCAACAACAATAGAGAGAGAAAGAGAGAGAGAGAGAGAAAGAAAGAGAGAGAGAGAGAGAGAGAGAGAGAGAGAGAGACAGAGAGAGAGAGAGAGAGAGGAAAGGGACGAGAATACGGGTGCACATACAGGAACAAGCTGGTCTCATAACTTTCCAAATGTTGACCATCATAATTTGCAACTTGCAACTTGTATTCTCATGTTTACAGTGAAGTCATTAAGACATAACTTGTCTTATTAGAGTAAGGAAACAAAAGTGACTATTTCCCTTCAGAAAGGCAGTCACTACACGTTCTTCTTGACGAACAAAAAGAACAAGTAGAAAGAATCCTATAGGAGTGGCATGGTGAACAATAAACACTGGGCACTGGACGAGTCGAGTGTATGCAGCGCAATGCTAACAATTGTCAAAGTAGGGAGTAAGACCAAGAAGCAGTTAGCACAGACAGTCACTGGCAGAGGGTACTAAACACAGTCTTCCTGACACGTTTATTGTACTGCTGTAATTAACTTGACCTCAGCCTGGTTCTCCTTGTCTTAGGACCATCATTAAAGACACACACACACACACAAACACACACACGCGCGCGCGCGCGCACGCACACACACACACACACACACACGCACGCACGCACGCATGCACACACACAAACACACACACGCGCACGCACACATATATTCTGGGTGTAGGAGAGACTGTTTCGTATCTACCGGAGATGTGTTGTGTGTGTGGTGTGTGTGTGTTGTGTGTGTGTGTGTGTGTGTGTGTGTGTGTGTGTGTGTGAGTACATTGTATGGTGTGTGTATGTGTTTATGTGTGGGAGAGGGGGTGTATGGTGTGGTGTGTGTGTGTGTGTGTGTGTCTGTGAGTGTGCGTGTGTGATGTGTGTGTGCGTGGTGCGTGTCGTGTGTGTGTGTGTGTGTGTGTGTGTGTGTGTGTGTGTGTGTGTGTGTGTGTGTGTGTGTGTGTGTGTGTGTGTGTATGTGTAGGTTAGCATGTTACAAAAATGTTACCAAGATTTTCTTAGATCGATCTCTAACGAATCTGGGTTAAAGGCAATGTCCGTTTAGGAGTCTTGAATGTTTAAAATTGAAAGTTAGGACGCCAAGGTCAAGACGACATAAACCAAAAGATAAACCATAAGGATTTTCTGTAAAAAAAAAAAGTGTATAAAAAGGAAGATTGTTGAATGGCTTGACCATCTCATCTATTTGTTAATTTGTTTACTCCATGGGAAGAATCGATCACATGGCCCAAAAATTCAGTGTTCCAGAATTTTGTTTTCCAGTGATTTCAAAATAGCACACACATATATAGAGCTCTCGCCTCTGAAATCACATAAAAATATTCCCGGAGGAGGAAAAACCAATTTGCAGAAATTAAATATCTTACAATTAGAGTTTCAAGTGATCTCAATGCAAGAAACAGAATATACTCTTATCTCCGAAATTACATAAACATATTCCCTGAGGAAAAATCGATTGGCAGCAATCAAATATTTTCCAACTACATGTGATTTTCTAGTCAAGTCTAATATTCTCGACTCAAGCAATTTCTTTGGCCCAATGGACACAAAGACACAAGAGAAAAACACCGAACGACAGATAAACAGATAAGAATGGCTTCTTGATTGAATTACTGTCTATTTTATAAACAAACAGACCAAACCAAAATAATTTTTTCAGGTCGTAAACCAAGCAATGCGAGGACTCATTATGGAAGTGTGTGTGAGTGTGTGTGTGTGTGTGTGTGTGTGTGTGTGTGTGTGTGTGTGTGTGTGTGTGTGTGTGTGTGTGTGTGTGTGTGTGTGTGTGTGTGTGTGTTTATGTACATCGTGCGTGCGTGCTTGTGTATATGTGTGTATCTGTCTGTATGTGTTTGCGCGTGAGTGCGCGCGTGTGTGTCCTATGCAAAAACGTCAGAAATGCACGTGTCTATATATCCTGACCTCCGTGTTTCTTTTTCTTTCTTTGCCTGACCGCTGTACACCACACAACCTTTCTTTTTCAACCTGGACACCGACAGCGGTTCAGACGAGGCAGTCCGTAAAATTCCGGGACATTACATGCATCTCTGATGACTGATGGTCAAGAATTCCAGAGAGCATAACGCTGTATCAGCCCTCCAACAAGCCTGCAACACCAGACACTCGGGCTTCAGAGCCAGAGGACGACCACGCTCGTGGTGGAGTGACGGAGTATCAGCAGCTGTTACATACACCATACAAGCTACAGTAGCTGTTACATACACCATACACACTACAGTAGCTGTTACATACACCATACAAGCTACAGTAGCTGTTACATACACCATACACACTACAGTAGCTGTTACATACACCATACACACTACAGTAGCTGTTACATACACCATACACACTACAGTGGCTGTTACATACACCATACAAACTACAGTGGCTGTTACATACACCATACAAAGTACAGTAGCTGTTACATACACCATACAAAGTACAGTGGCTGTTACATACACCATACAAAGTACAGTAGCTGTTACATACATCATACAAACTACAGTAGCCGTTACATACACCATAAACACTACAATAGCTGTTACATACACCATACAAACTACAGTAGCTGCTACATACACCACACAAACTACAGAATCTGTTACACACACTATACAAACTACAGCAGGTGTTTACATATACCAAACAAACTGCCAGTAGCTGTCACATACACCATAGCACCTACCAATAGCCGCTGCATGCAACTCACTAATCACAATGACTGGTGTGACGGTAGAGGACACCCCAGGGAACAGGATAGGTTGGGAGATACTCTCCACCGTTTGTATTCTTAGTGTCACTGGCAAACTGAATTGTGTTGGGTGAAACACGGTAGCGTTATGGCCTACCCCCTTTATGACGAATGATAAATTATCCACCAGCAAGTTCCGCATGAGCAAAACGGAGAAAGGGAAAGGAAGGGTAGGGAGGGAAAGAGGGGAGGGAGGGAGAGAGAGAGAGAGAGAGACAGACAGACAGACAGGCAGACAGACAGACAAGAGTGAGATACAGACAGACAGACAGACAGAGGGAGAGAGAGACAGACAGACAGAGAAGAGAGAGTGGAGAAAGAGAGAGAGACAGAGAGAGACAGAGAGTCAGAGGGGGGGAGGGGGAGAGAGACAGAGAGAGAGAGAGAGAGAGAGACAACCAGACATACACAGACAGACAGAGGAGAGAGAGTGGAGAGAGAGAGAGACAGAGAGAAAGAGACAAACAGAGAGAAAGGGGGAGAGAGAGGGAGTGGAGACTGGGGAGGTGGGGACGGGCGTCCACCGTAATTGCGTTCCCGTGGCTTCTGTTTCTTTCTCCTTGTTCACCTTCCACCTTTGTCGCTTTCAGTTCTGTGCCACAAAACGCATTTTGATGGCTTCGCTCAGTCCGATGGTCAGCCGACCGGGAAATTGGTCCGTTACTCTTTCAGTTCAGCTATGAAGCATTCTTTTCTTCTGACTGTCACGTCCAAAGCTTTGATCTAAATCAGCGTTTACATTTATGAAATACTAGTAGCCAAGCAAACGTCACACACAGAAAGAACGACACTAACCGACCGCTCAAAATAATGATACTACTATGGCCTTCCTTAGACATTGAAACGTATGAACACAGCCACGGACACGTGGAACGGTACTGTGGTCATTTGTACTCCCATACTTTTTACGTTCCTTCCAAGGTCATGATCTGCGTATCCTGTGACATACAGTTAGTGGTCAGGAGCCGGTCAGTCGAGAAAATGAACTTTATAGGAGGTGGATAGTTGTACTTTGTGCCCTCACCTGCCTCTGCCAATTTTTTTCCACTTCTTCCCAAGTCGTGTTCTATTTACGGATTTATAAATTTGTTGCTGTGATCCCAACTGTTTAACAACAACAACAACAGTAACAACAATAATAATAATAATGATGATAATAATAATTATAATAATGATAATAACAATAATAATAATAATCATAATATAATAACAACAATAAGATGATGACGATAACGATAACATAATAATAATTAATATATACCTACTACTATAAATACTACTACTAGTACTACTATTGCTACTTCTTATTACTGCTACAAATACTACTGCTGGTATTACTACTACTACTTCTACTACTAATGATAATTATAAATCATTCTTGTATAGCGCCATTCTCCACACCCACTTGGACTCGCTGCGTATTACACATTTGACAAGACACAGAGTGTAACACACACACACACACACACACACACACACACACAGCACACACACACACACACACACACACACACACACACACACAATACACACATTAATAAACATACACAAATGAATACATACTAACAACGTCTAACCATACTATACACATTATGTTCATGGTCATAAACATATACGCACATGAATGATCTCACGCTGCCTTATGATCTGTTAGTAGGAAGTGAAAGTGCATTTTGGTGGATAAGCAATTCTGTTTCAGTTTTAGTCTCTCAAGATGACGTCTCCGCGCTCGGAACGAATTCCATATATGCACTAACGCCACAGATGCCATGTGTATGGTGATCATGGCACAAGCCTTATATTAAGCCTGCACATAAACCCATGAGCTGGCCAGGCCCTGAGTAAACTCTGATGTAAACAAACAGTGGAAGGCCCGGGTGAACAGATAAGCCTTTTAACTGTGATTTCAAGTGCGAGAGGGTGGATGGGGGGGGGGGATCCCTCAGATTCATTCCTGTGCAATCACTGGGCTTGCTATTTTGTGTCGGTACAGTCTACTAAACAGAAGAGGCGTGAACACACATCATCCCCTCCAAAGACTACGTCCTTTACGTAAGGAAGGGGATGGTCTTCCATTCGAGTCATTTTGGTGGCACTAGGTACAAGTTGGTGCAGGTCACCTGAGGGTTTGGTTGACCTCTCATTAGGATATATATCCAAAACAAGTGAGACTGTCCGCGTTCAAGCAAACAGGAACCAGAAAAAACACGAAAGAAGAATAAGAACGCGTATTAATACAATAAACCTTTAACTGTGATTTCAAGTGCGAATGAGTTGGGGGATCCCTCAGATTCATTCTTGTGCAATCACTGGGTTCCATTGTAGTTGAGTATATGCATACATAGACATATCTCCAACATGTAATTGACTTCATATACATCCAACATGTTACTGACTTCATATACACCAGCATGTAATTGACTTCATATACATCCAACATGTTACTGACTTCATATACACCCAGCATGTAATTGACTTCATATACATCCAACATGTTACTGACTTCATGTACATCCAACATGTTACTGACTTCATACACAACCAGCATGTAACTGACTTCATATACATCCAGTGATTGCACGAGAATGAATCTGATGGATCCCCCAACTCATTCGCACTTGAAATCACAGTTAAAGGTTTATATTGTATTAGATACGCGTTCTTATTCTTCTTTCGTGTTTTTTTCTTCTGGTTCCTCTCATTAGGATGTTCTAAAAGCACGTCCAACTTTAAAAAGTCAGCATGGACTTTCACATCGTGACAGGTTTCGTCAACTTCATTTATCATATGTACAAGAGTTATGAAGTCAATTACATGTTGGATGTATGTGAAGTCAATTACATGTTGGATGTATATTGTTCGTTCGTTCGTTCTTTGATTTAACGTGTTTTCACTGTAAGTGACATTAGACGTTGGATGTATATGAAGTCAATTACATGTTGGATGTATATGAAGTCAATTACATGTTGGATGTATATGAAGTCAATTACATGTTGGATGTATATGAAGTCAATTACATGTTGGATGTATATGAAGTCAATTACATGTTGGATGTATATGAAGTCAATTACATGTTGGATGTATATGAAGTCAATTACATGTTGGATGTATGTGAAGTCAATTACATGTTGGATGTATGTGAAGTCAATTACATGTTGGATGTATATGAAGTCAATTACATGTTGGATGTATATGAAGTCAATTACATGTTGGATGTATATGAAGTCAATTACATGTTGGATGTATGTGAAGTCAGTCACATGGATGTATATGAAGTCAATTACATGTTGGATGTATATGAAGTCAATTACATGTTGGATGTATGTGAAGTCAATTACATGTTGGATGTATATGAAGTCAGTCACATGGATTTATATGAAGTCAATCCATGATGGATGTATATGAAGTCAATTACATGTTGGATGTATATGAAGTCAATTACATGTTGGATGTATATGAAGTCAATTCCATGATGGATCTATATGAAGTCAATTACATGTTGGATGTATATGAAGTCAATTACATGTTGGATGTATATGAGTCAATTCCATGTTGGATGTATATGAAGTCAGTCACATGGATCTATATGAAGTCAATTCATGATGGAGTATATGAAGTCAGTCACATGGATGTATATGAAGTCAATTCCATGATGGATGTATTTTGAAGTCAGTCACATGGATCTTTTTGAAGTCAATTCCATGATGGATGTATATGAAGTCAGTCACATGGATCTATATGAAGTGAATTACATGTTGGATGTATATGAAGTCAATTATATGTTGAATCTATATGAAGTCAATTACATCTTGGGTGTATATGAAGTCAATTACATGTTGGGTGTATATGAAATCAATTAATTACATGTTGGAGATATGTCTATATATGCATATACTCAACAGTAGTGGGGTAGACTTGGGAAGTCAAGATTTCACGTTGTACACGCATATTCAACCACAACGGACTGGTCAAGTTAAGTTCGTCTGCAATAAACAGTCGCCGTGGTGTCGTGGTACACGCAACGGACTGCCGACTGGAAGGTTGTGGGTTCGAATCCCCATCAGTACCTTCAAAAATCATTGTGAGATTTTTCGGCTCTAACCGGCTCCTACCCAGAGTTTTTTGGGCGTGCTATGGGCTCATTGGGAAGAAATGGAACCACACAGTCGAGTCTCATCCACTTCGCCGATACGTCATTGAGGATGTTGCTGAAATCTTCTGACCAACACCGCAGGTGTCTGCATCTCTCGGGCCTGTTTGACGCCAGGATATATTATGATAGTAAGCGTAGAGTACAGCCCTGTCACGCAGTCTCAATCCTAGATGGAACACCATAACATCATGATTATCATCCACATCGACATCATCGTCAGCTTCTGTGGCCATTAAAGTGGCATGGAAAATGGGACGGAAAAAAAAGGAAAAAAATGTGAGCACAAAGGTAACCTCCCTGAGTGTAATGATCCTTAAAAAGGAAAAAAAAAGTTCGTCTGCAATGAACCTCGAAGGACTATGGTAAATGCATGCACGCAAACTACTTGCTCAAACACGAATCTCTTTCAAAATTCAACACAACTTATTTCAATCGTGTCCCCCAAAAAACAATTCACGTAGGCTGAAAAGACCCCCCCCCCCCCCCAAAAAAAAAAAAAAAAGTCAACATCCAGACCATTTGCAGTAACTGACACCCTACAGTGCCCGCTACACCAAGAAACCACCTTTTTGCTTACACTGTCTCCACACGAATGAGTGAGTTACGTTAAGGGCAGTGAGGCTTAAGTAACTGACACCAAACCAACCTCCTTTTGCTTGACACTACTACAGTCCTGAAAGAACCACACAGTCAGGTAAGCACGAGGCATACCGTCCCTCACCTCACGCGGTCTGTTAGATCCCACCTGGCCCTGCGCACTGATTTCACCACCACACACCCTCCCATTTAAACTGTTTCAACCGTGAACTTCCAAGTCAAGACGTTGGCTTTTTCTTTGTTGTTGTTTTGGTTGTGTCGTGTTTGTTTGTGTTTTTCTTTTTCCCTCTCCTCCTTCTGCCATTTCTCTCTCTCTCTCCCCCCCCTCTCTCTCTCTCGCTCTCTGTGTGCAAACTCTCTCTCTCTCTCGCTCTCTGTGTGCAAACTCTCTCTCTCTCCTCTCTGGGTGCAAACTCTCTCTCTCTCTCGCTCTCTGTGTGCAAACTCTCTCTCTCTCTCGCTCTCTGTGTGCAAACACACACCACACACACACTCTGTGCTCTCGCTCTGTGTGCAAACTCTCTCTCTGTGTGCAACTCTCTCTCTCTCTCTGTCGCTCTCTGTGTGCAAACTCTCTCTTCTCTCTCTCGCTCTCTGTGTGCAAACTCTCTCTCTCTCTCGCTCTCTGTGTGCAAACACACACACACACACACACACACTCTGTGTCTCTCGCTCTGTGTGCAAACTCTCTCTCTGTCTCTCTCTCTGTGCAAACTCTCTCTCTTTCTCTCTCCAAACTCTCTCCCTCTCTCGCTCTTCCTGTGCAAACTCTCTCTTCTCTCTCTCTCTCTCTCTCTCTCTCTCTCTCTCTCTCTCTCTTCCTTTTAAATCTGGTCCAAGCAGCTGAATGGAAGTGGAGGGAATCCATTGAGTGGCTTGCCCTCACCACGCGTCTGTTATACACATGATCAACGTTCAGATGCGCATCGCTTAGTTCGCTTACCGAGACAGAAGACAGACAGACAGACAGACAGAGACAC
>CM060307.1:81548634-81551134 GCA_030674185.1 Monoplex corrugatus
AGACAGCATTCCCAACCACTGCCATGCATTCATTCCTGAAAGCATCCTCTGGTGTAGCATGGGGTGCAGATGTCAGCACTGCAACATGGATCACATGCTCTGCATTGAGGTTGTCTGATGGTGCACACCAGTTCTGGCCATCAAGAAATAATCCTTCCTGCAGACACAAAAAATTACAAATTACAACAAAAATGTATTATCAAACGTCAAAATCACCACAAATGCCTTTGTTGTAAGAAAGCAAGAAAACCATTTCTCTATTTTGATGTAAGCTAAGATGCTTTGTTCTGTCGTCAGAATACGATTTCCATCGGCTTACTGTATGAAGCTGACCAAAATCAAATGAATGACAAAACCTGCTTCGTCGATATTTGTAAAAAATACTGCATGGTGTGGTGTCGGTCGTCAAAAAGTGTCACACGTCAAAACAAGGAAGAGTATTACAACATACCTTCAGATGCAGACAGTTCCTCATCAGCAGCAAAACTCCTGCGAAATGCACGTGGCCACAAACCAACGTGTAACCCACGTGTGTACTGGAAGTGAATAACATCGATTTTTGCGATATCGTTGAAATGAGAAAGAAAATTTTGGGCTGGGTGTCGGACGTCAAACATTACAACACATTTTCGCGACGGTAACAATCGCAAGTAAAAAAACAGATAAGAATACGCTCAATACTTTTCACTCAAATATAGATTAACAATCCTTTCCAGAGTACAAAATGACACCATTTTGGAATCTCTAACCCAAAACATTTGTAAGAACAACACGTTCAAAGTTTCGACGGCGGTCTTACAACACGTTATAACGTGTGACACCGAAAATTTGAAACGGCCAGAATAGACGCATCAAGAAATTCCGATCCATTCGGCAAGTTTGTGTATGTTAATCGAGGTATATTTTGTTCACATGCTTAGTTTCAAGTGCTTTAATCACACCTAGGCTGAGCACGGCATCTTCATTTAGTGCTGACTACGAAATGTCCGTTTTTGACGCCATGATTTTTAAGACAATTTTGTACAATATTGCACGTGTAGAACTAAATACAAAAAAATTAGGCTTGAAGTTATCTCCACTATCAGTACATTCATTCTTCCACACAAACCAAAAGAAGAACACGGGTTTCAGATGTGAAAATAATGTTTTTATTGCAGTTCTCATGAAGACCCTCTCAGCATCCCACCTTTTGGCACTTAGTCATATATATGTGGTGGATCAAATCCAAAATGATTGTGGCATAATGAGCCTGCATATAAACCCGATTGTAATTCCATATGCGCTATCATTATTTTTATGATTACTAT
The DNA here is from genome assembly GCA_030674185.1 of Monoplex corrugatus. Lineage (NCBI taxonomy): Eukaryota > Metazoa > Mollusca > Gastropoda > Littorinimorpha > Ranellidae > Monoplex > Monoplex corrugatus. The sequence continues at coordinate 81,549,942 of CM060307.1, forward strand.
CATTATTATCATTATAAAATCATCATCATCATCATAATCATCATCATCACCATCAGTACTGATATTTATCTTCAAAGCCCCAGCAGACAGCGCAGAGCCATATCAATGCTATAACCATCTCAAAACAACGCAATACCTTCTACCTGAAAAAAAAAAAAAAGGACTGGAAAGACTGGAAAAGAAAGTGAAGTACACAAATGAATGCGCTCACGGGGCATTGGCCATTCCGCCCAATTGATCACCAGGGGGATTATAAAAGCATAAACCTAAGTGCACTAAAACATGTATAAAGACTGACCTGAAGTTTCTAAAAATTGTTTTTGTACATTTCCTTTAAGCCAAAATGTGCACTCAATACACGAGCCAAACTATCAATCCCAACAGAAAATATGTAAGGCTTTATAGAACATATACAGGTGAACGAACGAACGAACGAACCAGCAAGGCCAAAAATGACAAGAAGAAATGACAGAAAGCAAAGGAGCAAAGCAGACACAAAGAGAGTGAGAGAAAAGATGGAATTTCTAGCACAGACTTTCTACAAGGATGGGATATCATTTATACTGAAAGAACTCCCGGCATCCCCAAAGGGGGGGGGGGGGGGCTAACGCCAAGGATGCCATGTGATGGATAAGATCAGGGCATAAGCCATGATCGTGCGTTTAACTCCGATTGTCCTGGCTAGGCCCTGAGGTCCTATCTAGCGTATGGGTTATATATCTTCTGTGTGTCAATCTGTCTTTGAAACAGCTTAGGATTATTGTAGTAAAACATGTATCTGATCTCCATATATCTCTATCTGTAACGCTCCATAGATGAAACCAACTCGTGACACACATAGCACATTACTTATCCGGCAACGAAGCTTAATATTGCAAATTTAATGCATTGATATTACAGATCGACAAATCTCTCAAAATGTCTTCATTTTCAGAACGAAAATTGTGTGTGTGTGTGTGTGTGTGTGTGTGTGTGTGTGTGTGTGTGTGTGTGTGTGTGTGTGTGTGTGTGTGTGTGTATGTGTGTGTGTATGTGTGTGTGTGTGTGTGTGTGTGTGTGTGTGTGTGTGTGTGTGTGTGGTGTATGTGCATGTAAGTGTCTTCGTTTGGGGGGGGGGGAGAGACAGAGAGATAGAGAGAGACAGAGAGAGAGACAGACAGACAGACAGGGACACAGACAGATAGGGACATAGA
>CM060307.1:81556134-81561134 GCA_030674185.1 Monoplex corrugatus
CACACACACAGACGCACGCACACACACACACAGACGCACGCACACACACACACACATCCAATGATCAACACTTTCGAGCCTCTTTATGTAATGTTGGCTGGCTCGTCCATTTGACAGAGCGGAGCACTCACTCATGGTAAAAGCAACCAAGTTGTTGTTGTTGATATTCTTGTTGCTATATTTGTTGTTTTCATAGAAAGTAAATCCCACAACCCTTAATCCTTTGGCTCCCTCTTCCTATCCACCAACTGCAAAAACTTAAGCCTTAGACTCCCTCAACCTATCCACCAACTGCAAAAACTTAAGCCTCTGACTCCCTCACCCTATCCACCAGCTTCCTGCATGAAGTTGGTAGATAGGGTGAGGGAATCAAAGGGTTAAGTTTCTGTTTTGCTAGCATCGCTGGCAATGCAGGATGCTGGTGGACAGGGTGACGGAAGTGAAAGGGTTAAATCATGATTTTGCCCGTGCAATGGGGAATTGGAGCACCTGGTCACAAAAGGAAAGCTGGATGGAAAGAGAGCACCAGGCAGACCCAGGGAAAAAATATTGGACGGACTTGCAGAGTGGCTGAAGACAGCGAGGGCGGAAGATGTGCTTGCGGCAACAAGGGATAGAAACAGATGGAAGGCCATGATCGCTAACGCCATGTGGCAAGGCACCTGATGATGATGATGATGATGATGAATGGGTTCTGCGTGTTTTCCAGACTTTCAAATTATGGCTAGTAAATCTGGACGGAGTGCGTATGGAAGTGCACGAGTGTGATTACATCCCTCTGCAAACTTCAACTTTTCCTCCGATTCCCTCGTCCTACCTAGCCCCTGGGCTCCATCAATCCCTACAAAATGTACAACACGATCATGAATACAGTGATCACAAACGATCCACAGAGACGTACGTGAATAAGCCGCGCAGAGAAGCGAGTTTTTGTCTTACATATGACATTCCTCCTCCTGGACAATAAGCAAATCACACGGCAGACAGAATCTCACGACTGATTTACTTCATCATGCATATCGCCGACTTAACCAACCAGCTACGTTCAGCGCGGCTTCTGCTCATGCCTGGCGTCAGCCAGTAACTTACCCAGGGGGTCAGGTGGACCTTGCACACGATCGAAGCCACTTCATGAATTAAGCGAAGTTGGAAAACAAGAGGTCTGGAATGACGGTTGTATCTGAGAATGTTTTATTCAACAAGTTGTACACAGCCCCCATCCACCCATTTACCTCCTTTCAACCGACATCGAAACTGGAGCTTGTTCAAGAGGGATTCACTGCGGTTAGACAATGTCATACGCGCTCAGCCCAAACCAGCCAGCACTAGGACACTTCTTGAGCATGCTTATATTTACATATGTTGGCGAGATGTTGAAGTTGGAAAGACAGAAAAACCTGGTTTTATGTTACGGGCTGCCGGACACGACAGTCGAACGGTTAGGACACTGGGCTTCTAGTTCCAATAGTAAGATCTAGGTTTGAACCTGGATGGGCACCACTGGCTCGGTAAAGGGTGGAGACTTTTTGGGGTGTCCCAAGACAACATAATGTATAGATAGACCTAGGTCTGAACACCCTTCCTGCTTGTAGACACGGCCATACAAGTAAAATTCCAATCGTATATACAAGTGCAAGTGGGAGTTGCAGCCCACGAACAAAAAGAAAACAAACAACAACAACAAACCAACAACAGTAAACAAAAACAAGACAAGCAACAACAACAACAACAACAACAACAAAACTACCAAAATGCCGCGGACCGGAACTGATAGAGAGATGCATTTCACTACATTACAGCCTTTACTGTCTCACTGCTAGATGTGTTAAGATGGCAACAGCATACACAATCTGTAGTAAAAGTTAGGTAGAATCCCCGAATTTACCACAACATAGGGTTTATTCGCAAAATCATGGCATTTACCATGAATACTTTGGATTCTTTCCATCACATAGATTCCGGGCTGTTAGCGAGTGTGGAATTGTCTAAACACGGTCATACCGTTTTGGCTTTTGAGAAAATGGAAACTTAAACTGAATCCAAGGTTCTATCAACTGACAGCCATCCAACCAGCCCGCTGAATCATTTTAGGTATTATCAAAGTGCAGTCTTCAACACATTTTCGACTTTGTATAGAAGCGAGCAACTGAGTCCAATGACTCTTAGAAATGGCAAAGATTAATATATGAAATCTTTACATAAAAATCCTCCCTAAATACAGAGAAAGCCACACACACATACACACACACACATACACACACACACACATACACACACACACACACACACACACACACACACACACACACACATACATATATATATATACATGTACATATATATATACACACACAGATGTATAGATATATACAAACGTATACATATTTATATATGTATATATATAATAAATTATATAGATGTATATATATATATATATATATATAACATGTGTGTGTGTGTTTGTATACATATGTACATGTACATACCTGCATTTGTATACACACATATACATATATATATATATATATATTTATACATATGTACATGCACACACATACATATAAATATACAGATATTAGATAAGATATATACATATATGTATATAAATAGATAGATATATGCAAATTTCAGACTAAATAGTATTCATGTCTGATCCCCTGTAACGGCTATTGCGTGTGTATTTATGTATATATGTATGTATGTATGTATGTATGTATGTATGTATGTATGTATGTATGTATGTATGTATGTATAGTATGTATGTATGTATGTATGTATATGTATGTATTTATGTATGTATGTATGTATGTATGTATGTATGTATGTATGTATGTATGAATGTGTGAGTGTGTGTGTGCGTGGGGTGGGTGGGATACCTATGTGTGTGAGTACACACGCGTGCCTACGTGTGAACGTCGAACGTGAAGAACAACGGACAGGTGTCCCTAATCAACAAATATCCCTGGCACTCTACGAACGAGTACGTACGTAACACAACGGAATCTCCCGAAAACAGACAAGAAAAGAAAAGAAACAAAACGAAACGAACAAAAAATCCACGAAATCAAAATCAAAACAGAAAAAAAAGACAAAAACAAAACAAAACAAACAAAAACAAACAAACAAACAAAAAACAAAAAACAAATCCAAAACCAAACCAAAACCAAATCAGAACAAAACCCGTATATACAGACACACTTCCAGAACTGAGTATACTTTAAAGATTACCCCATTTATAAACAAGGCCCTGGAAAGAAGGGAAAAAAAAACTAAGCCGAGCTGACACACGAGAATGTTTGCCAACAAACACAGCTTAAAAGAACCGGTCACCAGCCTAGGCGCATTCTCTATCTTTCCGTAATCTAACCGAATACCTTCTTACATGGCGCAAACTTGGATAACATAATGTACCTTTTAGGCGATCTGAACTGCAAAAGTTTGGGTTAGGTGTGGCTGACATAGAATCAAGAATTTCGAGTTAGCTTTCTCTTATTCTTCTTGTTTGCCATCGCGTTTGGAGTTCAGTCTCGAATATGAAATATGCCATACTTTATACCACTTCCACAGGTCCGTACAGCTTCTTCTCGCGGACTGAGGGGTGTCGGCCAGATTCATTTCTTCAGCGACCGGTAGCTCTCGCAGTCCTGGAGGACGTGTTCTGCGGTCTGGTCAGCTTCTGTGCTGCACTAGGGGTACCGGAGGAAATGGTACAGGTCGGAAACGCTCGTTCATGTGGCTGTTCAATCTGTTGTGCCCAGTCTGCAGGTGGAGGGAGGATAATTTTGCTCTTGCCGTAACAGCTGGTTTCAGTTTCAGTTTCAGTGTCTCAAGACGACGCCTCCGCCCTCGGTACGAATTCCATTTGCACTAACGTTACAGGTGCCATGTGTATGGTGACCATGGCCCATGCCATAAGCCTGAACATAAACCCATGAGCTGGCCAGGTCCTGACGCCCTACCTAGCCTATGTCTTACCCAGTCTATATGTTATACTGATATTGTATCAGCCTATCACTGGAATAATCTTGGTTACACGTAAATGACATGTGAATCTGTGTATCTTATTTTCACAAAACGGAACATATATATTTACATACAAAGTAAATACATAAACAAACAGTTAATGTTCTGAATCACAACACAACTACCTATTTTGTATAAACTCGTCTCACATGACCGAAAGACCCCGCCTTCCCCAGTCAATGCACAAAGACTCAGCTGTCTATCAACTAGGTGAAGACAATATTTTCTTAATCATTGGCCCGCTGGTGGTAACTGTCATCGAGCCGGGGTGTTCTGGGCAGAGACGAAGATGGTTTTAGATTAGCTATGCTTTCTAGTGACAGTCTACAGGACTTGAGTAACACAAACCTTACACAGAGTCAAACGCGCATAACTTTAGATTAGAAGTACACTACAAAGACACCAAACTTTAGATCTTTGAAGAAGGCGTGAATTACAAAGTAAATACAACTGTAGCCCATCTGGGTCAGACGCAACATACAGCCGGCACACGTAAGCAATAGCAAACGATCAAAACTGAAAAAACATTGCTTTCGACGTTTGCAACAAACGAATGAAATGTGATTTACAAATCGCGACGGAAACTAGCAATCGAAACTCGATCACGAACGCTGGATCAATTTATTTGACAAAGCTCAAACCTTCAGCACTTTAGGTTCAACAGTATCTTACAAACGATCAAAATAACGGAATGCTGGCTGTGTTAAACGTATTAAGCAAACAAGATCGTTTCACAAAAGATAAAAACAGTATAGCATCAGTTAAAACGGTATTTTGAAGATTCTCGAAATACAGAAAAACTGGTTCAAACGTGCTTTCTAAACTGAATAAAAAAAAAAGTATCCGATACACATGAAAAGCGATATAAACTGCAGAATATCCGATACACATGAAAAGCGATATAAACTGCAGAATATCCGATACACATGAAAAGCGATATAAACTGCAGAATATCCGATACACATGAAAAGCGATAT
>CM060307.1:81568634-81573634 GCA_030674185.1 Monoplex corrugatus
CACACACACACACACACACACACACACACACAGAGTCTCTCTAGGTGTCTCTCTTACACACACACACACACCACACACACACACACACACACACACACACACACACACACACAGTGTACCACACAAACACACATGCGCATGCACATACAGCACACTCTCTCCCACACTCAACACACAAAACAGAGACAGAGAGAGACGGAGACAGAGAGAGACACACAAAGAGAGACACACAAAGAGAGAGAGAGAGAGACACACACACACACAAAGAGAGAGAGAGAGAGAGAGAGAGAGAAATAGACAGAGAAAAAAGAATGAGAGAGAGAGAGAGAGAAGAGAGGCAGACAGACAGACAGGACAGATACAGAGACAGACAGACAGAGAGACAGTGGCAGAGAGACAGAGACAGAGACGAGGAGAGAGACAGAGAAAGACAGAGAGATCCGGGTGAAATCACGTCGAAGGAGAAAAGCAAAAGCTAGGGTAAAGTACTCTGTAGTAAGGAACGGCGCCTTCTTGTTGTAAGTGTTGTAACACCGGTTATTCTTTACCGTGCTGTCACGCTCCAGGGTCATGTGGGGTTAACTTGGCTGATACGCTGTGGGTTTCCTTTATCATGATACATGTAGTTTTATACTACACGCTGGATTAGTGTGTGTGTGTGTGTGTGTGTGTGTGTGTGTGTGTGTGTGTGTGTGTGTGTGTGTGTGTTGTGAGTTGTTTGTGTGTGTGTGTGTGTGTGTGTGTTTGTGTGTTTGTGTGTGTGTGTGTATTTGGTGTGTGTGGTGTGTGTGTGTTGTGTGTGGTGTGTGTGTGTGTGTGTTGTGGTGTGGTGTGTGTGTGTGTGTGTGTGTGTGTGTGTGTGTGTGTTGTGTGTGTGGTTGTGTGTGTGTTGTTGTGGTGTGTGGGGAGTGTGTGTGTGGAGTGTGGGTGTGTGTGTGTTGTGTGTGGTGTGTGTGTGTGTGTTGTGTGTGTAGAGAGAGAGAGAGAGAAAGAGACAGAGAGACAGACAGAAAGAGAGAGAGAGGGAGAGAGAGTGTGTGTGTGTGTTGTGTGTGTGTGTATGTGTGTGTGTGGTGGTGTGTGTGTGTGTGTGTGAGGAGAGAGAGAGAGAGAAAGAGACAGAGAGACAGACAGAAAGAGAGAGAGAGAGGAGAGAGAGTGTGTGTGTGTTGTGTGTGTGTGGTGTTGTGTGTGTTGTGTGTGTGTGTGTGTGTGTGTGTGAGAGAGAGAGAAGAGAGACAGAGAGACAGACAGAAAGAAGAGAGAGAGAGAGAGTGTGTGTGTGTGTGTGTGTGTGTGGTTGTGTGTTTTGTGTTTGTGTGTGTGTGTGTGTGTGAGAGAGAGAGAAAGAGAAAGAGAGACAGACAGAAAGAGAGAGAGAGAGAGAGAGTGTGTGTGTGTGTGTGTGTGTGTGGTGTGTGTGTGTGTGTGTGTATGTGTGTGTGTGGAGAGGAGATAGAGAAAGGAGACAGAAGAGAGAGAGAGAGGAGGTGTGTGTGTGTGTGTGTGTTGTTGTGCGTGTGTGTGTATGTGTGTGTGTGTGATGGTGTGTTGGGAGAGTGTGTTGTGTGTGTTGTATAGCTGATGTCGCAAGTAATGTCCTGGGACATGTGGCACCAGCGTATCCAAATACGATCGGAACGAACGGCACTGCACACACACCACACACACACACATCACACACACACGCACACGTGCACACAGACGCATGCACACAAGTACCAACACGCGCGCGCAAACTTTTTAGTACTTTTCTTCTTCTTCTGTCTCTTTTTTTAACTGTTGTAGCTCATCTAATTGAACTCAATACGGAGTTGTGCAACTCTCAAGGCTAGCTGAACAATCACACACACACGCACACACACACACACACACACACACACACACACACACACATACACACACACACACACAATATACGCACATACACACACACACACACACGCACACACACACACACTCACACACACACATACACACACAGACACGCACATACACACGCACACTCACAGACACACGCACGCACATATACACACACGCATACACACACACACACATACACACACACACACACATATATAAAAGGCATGCCAAAAATTCAGGGATTGGAATGACGAATATGACAGATCAGATACAGAGAGAACGAGAGGGAGGGGGAGAGAGAGGGAGAGACAGAGACAGAGACAGAGAGACACAGACAGAAGACAGACAGAAAGACAGAGAGAGAAAGACAGAGAGAGAGACAGAGAGAATGATAGAGGCAGACAGACAGATAGACAGAAACAGACAAGACAGAATGAATTCACAAATCATGACACACAAATCATGGCAGGCTACAAGTCAACTGTACTACAAAGCCATACAGGGAAAAAAAAAATGCCACCATAATTATAAATCTTCCTTTAAACAGATCTAAGCTGCACGGTAACAAAAGGTAGTCTGTTAGTCTGTTAGTCTGTAACACTTTGCTTTTGTCAGTCAGCTCACCGTTGAACCCCGAAGCCGGGCGGCAGACCGTTCGTTACAACGGGCGAAGTACCAAGTTTAGCAACATACCGGTTACAACGGTAAAGTCCCAAATGATTACCGCCACCAATCGTGTTACGGCAGTAACAATACAAACGATCCTCGTCCTGAAAAAACAATTTGGGTACTCACGTCATACACGTACTTCTGCCTGTCGATATAACTCCATTAAGTGTTTGAAAAACAGTCAGAAAAGTTCTTCTGTCAGCTACCTGTACAAATACGGGTAGGCCTATACACACAACACCTCCTAAGACAATTCCATACGAATTAACGCTACGAACATAACTGGGGTTGAGTTCAGTCTTCAAGGGCTATGTATGATTGTATTATGGCGACCCCGAATTTGTTGAGATAACAAAAACTGCGTATACCGATTTGAAACAGGTCTTGTTGAAAGAGAGCAGCCACATGTGCCTACAGGGCCTACAGGGCCTACATACCGTAACGCCTTGCCGTCTCCGTGTTTTGACAGCATTTTATAACACACGCAAGTCATGCGTCGGCCGCTAATGTCCTCGGCATAAGAAGGCAGTGGAGGACAATGGTGTGGTGGAGTGGACCCGGACCCAGCTTCAGCCGAATTTCACAGTCGAATTCTTCGCTGTGTGTTTTGTTTCCCCCTTTCTCGCTGGGGGTTTATGAATAAAGGACTTGCTGTGGCAGTGCTGTCATGTTACCTGACACTAGCCACATATACTGACCCATTACCATAACCCCTCATAAGCCTCTAGACGATTTCAAGACAGGATTTCGCTAAATGGTGCTTTGGTATCGAAAACATTCACAACGGCTAGTGTCTTTTTTTTTTTAAATGAACTGTTACAAGAAAACCTGTGGAGTTTTTGATCTGCCACTGAATACAACTCCGTTGTTAATCAGAAATTACCATTACTAATGGTAGATCTATTAGCTGTCAAAGATATATATATAGGCCTATGGGCTGGCTAAAAAAAGCTGTAACTTGTAAGCACGACCGAGTATTGTATGTTGATTATCATTATTCAGCAATAATTCTTAAGCATCTAAACATCTACTTAAGTCAAAAAAGCTGTAACTTGTAAGCACGACCGAGTATTGTATGTTGATTATCATTATTCAGAAATAATTCTTAAGCATCTAAACATCTACTTAAGTCAAAAAAAGCTGTAACTTGTAAGCACGACCGAGTATTGTATGTTGATTATCATTATTCAGAAATAATTCTTAAGCATCTAAACATCTACTTAAGTCAAAAAAAGCTGTAACTTGTAAGCACGACCGAGTATTGTATGTTGATTATCATTATTCAGAAATAATTCTTAAGCATCTAAACATCTACTTAAGTCAAAACCAAACACTCGTAACACTAAACATACCTGCAGCGGACGGATTTTTAACAAGATGCTTATCTGAAGCTATGACACCACTCAAGGCTGACAATCCCTTTACAGCAAACACAGACAGTTCTCAGTTGAAAAGAAAAGTGACTAGCCTTAAGACAACCTAACATGGACTGATCAAGGCGATCGAGCGCCTGTATATTAACCAGAACCAAAGACGTACACATATTTGACTGATTAACAAAACAAAGCTGACAAAACGTACAATTCGTTCGCACGTGCGCCTATCTCGTTTCATTAGACTCAAGTTCAATAAGCAGGGAATAGCCGATGCCGTATGACTGTTGATTACATACACGTTGCTTGTCTTGCCAGCGTGGTTACATAAACAAGCACTCTAGTACTGTTTTGTTCGTTCATGGTTCTGACATAATGATGATAATGATACGGTCTGAAATAAACAACACCGTTACACTGTGTCCATACTGAAAATATATGGCTGTGTGAATGTTTATGAATAAAAGAAAACGTTACAACCAAAACGAAAGAAACAAAATCAAGAAACTGACTGATTTACATAACAAAAATCAACTAACTTCTTAGATTACTTACCCACAGATTCGAACCGGTCGTCAGGAACGCGTAATAAAGTGCAGACTATACTCCTGTTCCTAAACCAAGTGTATCACCACTTCCAGTATACATTTCCTTCCGCCACACACACAACTCAGACCAGAAGCCGAGAAGTTTCGTTAGTCCAGCAACAAAAAAAAGGAACCTTCATCCCCTAATCTCACACATGAGGGACCCTGAAGCGAGCCCTCTGAACTGAGAAGTGCCAAACATGTTTTCTCTATTTCACCCTGCACTGAGCGTGCGGCGAGCAGACGGCCTGAATGTGCAAGTCTGTACTACCGTTGGAGAGAGACTAGAGAGAACCAAGCCCTCGGCGGAAATCTCAGTCCGTTGTGAAGGAAAGCTTTTTGTTCGTGCGGTGCAGTGAAAGTGTGTGTGCTCGTGTGTGTATCACTGTATGTGTGTGTACACAAGCGATACACAAGAAGAGAGAGAGAAAGAGAGAGCAGGTCGTACACTTACCTCGCTTGTAACTGCCTTTCAAACAACCGTAAATAGAACATCGTGCACATTCTC
>CM060307.1:81578634-81581134 GCA_030674185.1 Monoplex corrugatus
CTGCAGCAGCTGACAGTTTGTCCTCACCAATCCACAGCTGTTTCTTGAGAGTGGTTCTCCAGCTGTTGCGGTCGTCTGCGAGGTCCTCCCAGGACTCAGATGTCACGTTTGCAAACGTCTTTGTATCTCAGCTGTGGGCGGCCAATGTTTCTCTGCCCTGTGGCAAGCTCACCATAAAAGATGTCTTTTGGGATGCGACCATCTTCCATGCGGCGAACGTGGCCCTACCAGCGCAGCCGACACTGTCTTAGCATGGTATGCATGGTTGGGAGGCCAGCGCGGGTCATGACTTCGGTGTTGGTCACCTTGTCTTGCCAGGAAATGCCGAGTGTCAGTAGCTAAAGGCATACACGTAAAAGTCAAAAAGAAAACAAAACATCAGGTCAATGGGTTGACAGGAGATGGTTGTCAATATCACACACTGAGTCACTCTGTGACAACAGGTGACAGGCCCAAGGCAGTTGTTATCAAGGCTGTACAAACATCTTTGCACAAGGTCATCATTTTCTCTTTTAAGATGGCACCAATAGTTTCAAAAGATTTTTTAAGAGAACTCTTCTTCGGCACTGAGACAAGCTCCTGGACTGAACGCTAGCTCAAATCAATGATCTCCCTGTCGATTGCTTCTAAGAACTGAATGATGAAACTGACCAACCTGTGCTCTGCCTTCCGTTCTTTGTGCCCGCTAGTGATCAGGAAACTGACGCCGCAACCTGTTTGGAAGTAAGACAGTTGGCTGGCGTAGGCCGGATCCCTCGTGCCGGAGACACCCTGTACAGAAAGATTACATTATACTACCGTCTAAACACACACACACACACACACACACACACACACACACATACATGCACACACACACAAACACACAAACACACACACACAAACACACAAACAGAAAGAGAAAAGAGAGAGAGAGACATATATACATACAGACAGACAGACAAAGACAGAGACACAGAGACAGAAAGACAGAGAAGAGAGAGAAGACAAAGAGAGAGACAGACAAAGATAGATAGATAGATAGAGAGAGAGAGAGAGAGAGAGAAGAGAGAGAGAGAGAGAGAGAGAGAGAGAGAGAGAGAGAGAGCAGAACGCTCTCATCAAATCCTACACTAGTGTCGTGTAGTTTATTAAGAAGATTATTAAACCTATTTGTGGAAACTGGAAAAGTTCCCACAACTGCTCAAACATTTGCGTCAAGCCATGGAAACAAGGGTTACAGCATACTTGAACGGTATGACACATTTTCCTTTATCCATAAATCAATAATGCACGCCACACTGAAGACAAGTGTCACCTTGTTCTCTCAAAAGGAGACTCTTGTCGAAGCTCCCCCAAAATTAACATAGGGTAAATGAAAATGATCCGTCTATTTGACAGAAAATACTTCCTTCTCAGAAACCAGAAAAAAACACGAAAAAAGAATAAGAACGCGTATTAAATACAACAATATCTGACTCACACCCAACACCACTTTGAAAAGGACAGTGTGCAAGTTCTCGACAAAGAAGCAAGATGGTTCCAGAAGGGAGTAAAGGAGGCAGTTTACATCGCCGCAAGGAACCCCACCCTCACCGTGACCGGGGCCGATACAACCTGCCATCGGTGTACTCCTCACTTATTCAGTCGCACTGTCGTGAGTTCGCTCACGGCGGTGCGCACTGAAGCCAGTTCTCAACCCAGCAGTTGCGCTGAAGAAGTCGGCCGGATCGCCGATGAAAGGTACGCAGTAAGTAGGTTTTTTGTCACTGAGAAATAGCCAGGTAGCCATTATAAATACAACAAGACAAGACAAACACCAGATACAAAAATTTGGAGAAAAAGACTTAAATTTCCCTGCTACTCCGTCCACATAATTAATATTCCTTTTCTCACATTGGACGGAGCAGCAGGAAAGTTTCAGTCTTTTTCTCCAAATTTTTTGTTTCTGGTGTTTGTTTGTGATTTTACAATTGACAAAAGCCAGTTGGCCGAAAATTTGCGCCTGTCTTGTCCTTTTCTCACACTGTTTCAGTCTTTTTCTCCTAATTTTTGTATCTGGTGTTCGTTTGTTTGTGATCTTACGCTTGACAAAGGCCAGTTGGCCGTAAATTTGGGCCTGTCTTGTCTTGTTGTATTAAATACACGTTCTTATTTCTTTTCGTGTTTTATCTGGTTCCTGATTGCTTGAACGCGGGCAGTGACATTTGTTTTGGATTACTTCCTTCTTAGCAGAATTATTCACGATGAAAACATGTTTGTGACATACCTCTGACTAACAGCTTCTCTATGAGCTAAGAATTAGTAACAATCATACACACAGTGCTCTTCATCCATACTTGCACATGGTCACAAAATACTTTGCTGTGCTGACTTAATTGGTAGAAATTTATTCTAATGAAACAACCACCCAGTTATTTATGCCAAAAACCTAAATCCACGTCGACTACTACATAACATTTTCACATGTGTGCGCACATTAAATAAGCTGAGTTATTTTCCCCTCACAAACAGTAACACT
>CM060307.1:81586134-81593634 GCA_030674185.1 Monoplex corrugatus
GGGACCAGAATTATGAGGACAGTGCCCATCTGTCTCCTTTCTCTTTTCTTCCTTTACAGTACAAAATCATGTTTATACTATAGTATGTAGTAAATGATAAAACCTGTAATTTAGGTAGAACTTCAAGACTTTACCAGCGTGTTGGTGTCAAAGCAAACTGATGATGACTGAAGGGATAAAACAAATAAAACAAAGAAAAACAGGAACCAGAAAAAAACACGAAAGAAGACTAAGAACGCGTATTTAATACAACAAGACAAGACAGGCGCAAATTTTCGGCCAACTGGCCTTTGTTAAGCGTAAGATTACAAACAAACAAACACCAGAAACAAAAATTAGGAGAAAAAGACTGAAACTTCCCTGCTGCTGGGTCCAGTGTGAGAAAAGGAATAAACTGACTAAAATAACATCATAATGTGTTTTTGAGTAAATATGATGTCAGAGCGAAAATGAGAACTATGACGCACTAGCGAAGATTAGTGTTTGGAATGTAAAGGATACCAGTATTAAATGATGCATAAGAGAAAAGATAGGCATATGTTCGACAGAAGGGGAAAATATTTAATGAAGAGATATGGCTGATGTAAATGGATCTCTCTCTCTCCCTCTCTCTCTCTCTCTCTCTCACACACACACACATACACATCACACACACACACACACACACACACACACACACACACACACACACACACACACACACACACACACACACACACACACACACACACACACACACACCACACACACACACACACACACACAAAACAGACTGGCAAATACACATGCACACTCACTACACACACTGTTCCCCTCCCACCCCCACACGCACACACACAAATACAAACACATGCATAAAACACACAACCTCTCTGAAGATATCAAATTGAATTCAATTATTCTAATCACTAGTTCAGGGCATGAGTTGATTCAACTCTAGTTCATCGAAGGCATGTGCTCGACACACCTCATTAACACCAAAGATTCCCATTAACACAAAAAAGCAGATGTGAGAACAGGAGAAGAGAGAGAGAGAGAGAGAGAGAGAGAGAGAGAGAGAGAGAGAAGAGAAGAGAAGAGACAGACAGAGACAGAGACAGAGAGACAGAGAGAAAGAGACAGAGAGAGTGTGTGTGAGAGAGAGAGAGAGTGATTTAGATTTAGAGAGAGAGAGAGGAAAGGAGAGAGAGAGAGAGAGAGAGAGAGAGAGAGAGAGAGAAAGAGACAGAGACAGAGACAGAGAGACAGAGAGAAAGAGACAGAGAGAGGGTGTGTGTGTGAGAGAGAGTGATTGAGAGAGAGAGGAGAGAAGGAGAGAGAGAGAGGAGAGAGAGAGAGAGAGAGAGAGAGAAGAGAGAGAGAGAGAGAGAAGAAGAAGAAAAAAGAAGAGAAGAAAAAAAGAAGAAGAAGAAGAAGAAAGAAGAAAAGAAAAGAAGAGAAGAGAAGAAGAAGAAGAAGAATGCGAAGAAGAAGAAGAAGAAGAAGAAGAATGCGAAGAAGAAAGAAGAATGCGAAGAAGAAGAATGCGAAGAAGAAGAATGCGAAGAATGCGAAGAAGAAGAAGAAGAAGAATGCGAGAGAGAAGAAGAAGAAGCGAAAGAATGCGAAGAAGAAGAAGAAGGGAAGAAGAAGAATGCGAAGAAGAAGAGAATGCGAGAAGAAGAAGAATGCGAAAAGAATGCGAAGAAGAATGCGAAAGAATGCGAAGAAGAATGCGAAGAAGAAGAAGAAGAATGCGAAGAAGAAAGAGAAGAAGAAGAAAGAAGAAGAAGACGAAGAAGAGAAGAGAAGAAAAGAAGAGAAGAAAGAAGAAGAAGAAGAAAAAGAAGGAAGAGGAAGAGAAGAGGAAGAAGAGAATGCAAGAGAGCGCAAAAATGCAAGAGAATGCGAGAGAAGAATCGAAGAAGAAGATGAGAGAGAGAGAGAAGAGAGCGAAGAAGATGCGAGAGAAGGAAGAAGAAGAGAAAGAGAAGAAGAAAGACAGAGACAGAGAGACAGAGAGCAAAGAGAAGAGAGATGAAGAAGAGATGAGAGAGCGAAGAATGAAGAAGAGAATGCGAAGAAGATGCGAAGAAGAACGAAGAGATGCGAAGAGAATGCGAAGAGAGAGATGGAGAAGAGAATGCGAAGAAGAAAGAAGCAGAGAACAGATCGAAGAATGCGAAGATGCGAAGAAGAGAGAATGCGAAGAGGAGAATGCGAGAAGAAGAATGCGAAGAATGCGAGAGAAGAATGCGAAGAAGAAGAATGCGAAGAAGAAGAACGAAGGAGAAGAATGCGAAGAATGCGAAGAAGAATGCGAAGAGACAGAGAGAAGAGAGAAGAAGAAGAGAAGAAGGGAAAAAGAAGAAGAAGAATGCGGAAGAAGAAGAAGAAGGAAGGAAGAAGAAGAAGGAAGAACGAAAGAAGAGAGAAGAAGAGAAGAGGAAGAGAAGAAGGAGAAGAAGAAGAAGGGAAGCGAAGAAGAAGAAGGAAAGAGAAGAAGAAGAAGCGAAGGAAGAAGAAAAGAATGCGAAGAAGAAGAAGAATGCGAAGAAAGAAGAAGAATGCGAAGAAGCAGAAGAAGAGAAGAAGAAGAGAAGAAGAGAAAAGAGAAGAAGAAGAAGAGAAGAAGAAGAGAAGAAGAGAATGAAGAAGAAGAAGAAGAAGAAGCGAAAGAAGAAGAATGCGAAGAAGAAGAATGCGAAGAAGGAAGCGAAGAAGAATGCGAAGAATGCGGAAGAAGAATGGAGAAGAGAAGAAGAAGAATGCGAAGAAGAATGCGAAGAAGAGATGCGAAGAAGAATGCGAAGAAGAAGAAATGCGAAGAATGAAGAATGAAGAAGAAGAAGAAGAAGAATGCGAAGAAGAATGCGAAGAATGCGAAGAAGAAGAAGCGAAGAAGAATGATGCGAAGAAGAAGAAGAAGAAGAAGAATGAAGCGAAGAAGAATGCGAGAAGAAGAATGCGAAGAAGAAGAATGCGAAGAAGAAGAATGCGAAAGAATCGAAGAAGAAGAAGAATGCGAAGAGAAGAATGCGAAGAAAGAAGCAGAAGAAGAAGAAGCGAAGAAGAAGAATGCGAAGAAGAAGAGAAGAACGAAGAAGAAGAAGAACGAAGAAGAAGAAGAAGAAGAAGAAGAAGAAGAAGAGAAGAAGAAGAAGAAGAAGAAGAAGAAGAAAGAAGAAGAAGAAGAAGAAGAAGAAGAAGAGAGAATGCAAGAATGCGAAGAGAAGAAGAAGAAGAAGAATGCGAAGAGAATGCGAAGAAGAATGCGAAGGAAGAATGGAAGAAGAAGAATCGAAGAAGAGATGCGAAGAAGAATGCAGAAGAAGAATGCGAAAGAATGAAGAAGAATGCGAAGAAGAAGAATGAAGAAGAGAAGAAGAGAAGAATGCAGAGAAGAAGAATGCAAGAAGAAGAAGAATGCGAAGAAGAAGAAGAATGGAAGAAGCGAAGAAGAGAATGCGAAGAGAATGCGAAGAAGAATGAAGAAGAATCGAAGAAGAATGCGAAAGAATGGAAGAAGAAGAATGCGAAGAGAAGAATGCGAAATGAAGAATGCGAAAGAATGCGAAGAATGCGAAGAATGCGAAGAATCGAAGAAGAAATGCGAAGAAGAATGCAAGAGAAGAAGCGAAGAATGCGAAAAGAATCGAAGAAGAATGCGAAGAATGCGAAGAATGCGAGAAGAAGAATGCGAAGAATGCGAAAAAGAATGCGAAGAGAATGCGAAGAGAAGAATCGAAGAAGAAGAAGAAGAAGAAGAATCGAAGAAGAAGAAAAGAGCGAAGAAGAGAATGCGAAGAGAGAATGCGAGAAGAGATGCGAAGAATGCGAAGAAGCGAGAATGCGAAAAGAAGAATGCGAAGAAGAGAAGCGAAGAAGAAGAATGAAGAAGAAGAGAAGAAGAAGCAGAAGAATGCAAAAAGAAGAAGAAGAAGAAGAAGAAGAAGAGAGAAGAGAGAAGATCAGAAGAATTAATTAGAATGAAGAATGAAAATCACAGATATATATAGAAGTAAGACAACATATCACATAATCAACAATAATCATCAAATATAAACGATATATCAAAGAGGAAGAAGAGAAAATAACACAAGGAATTGTGGAAACCACGAAGCAAACAACAAACATCAACACAAGTCAAAAACACATACAAAACAATCGAACATCCGAAGCAATCAAGAAAGAATGCGAGAAGAAGAAGAAGAATGCGAAGAAGAATGCGAAGAAGAAGAATGCGAAGAAGAAGAATGCGAGAAGAAGAATGCGAGAGAAGAAGAAGAAGAAGAAGAAGAAGAAGAAGAATGCGAAGAATGCGAAGAATGCGAAGAAGAAGAAAAAGAAGAAGAAGAATGCGAAGAAGAATGCGAAGAAGAATGCGAAGAAGAGAATGCGAAGAAGAAGAATGCGAAGAAGAATGCGAAGAAGAATGCGAAGAGAATGCGAAGAAGAATGCGAAGAATGCGAAGAAGAATGCGAAGAAGAATGCGAAGAAGAATGCGAAGAAGAATGCGAAGAAGAAGAAGAAGAATGCAGAAGAAGAAGAATGCGAGAAGAAGAAGAAGAAAGAATGCGAAGAAGAATGCGAGAAGAATGCGAAGAATGCGAAGAAGAATGCGAAGAGAATGCGAAGAAGAAAAGAGAAGAATGCGAAGAATGCGAAGAATGCGAAGAAGAAGAAGAAGAATGCGAAGAGAAGAAGAAGAATGCGAAGAGAAGAAGAATGCGAAGAAGAAGAAGAGAAGAAGCAGAAGAAGAAGAAGAAGAAGAATGCGAAGAAGAAGAATGCGAAGAAGAATGCGGAAGAAGAAGAATGCGAAGAAGAAGAATGCGAAGAATGCGAAGAAGAAGAATGCGAAGAAGAAGAATGCGAAGAAGATGCGAAGAAGAAGAAGAATGCGAAGAAGAAGAATGCGAAGAATGCAGAAGAAGAAGAAGAAGAAGCGAAGAAGAAGAAGAAGAAGAATGGAAGAATGCGAAGAAGAAGAAGAAGAGAAGAAGAAGAAGAAGAAGAAGAAGAAGAAGAAGAAGAAGAAGAAGAATCTGACGCTCCTCATGTCTATATCCCATTCAGAAGGAATCTGAAAGAAAAGATGGAAAGGATCCATAATGATTTATTATTGTTATTATCATCATCATCAGTTTTATTATTAGATCATAATCATTATCACCATTATTATCATAACCAATATCATCATCATCATTATTATTATTACTATTCTTCTTCTTCTTCTTCTTCTTATTATCAAAGTGTGAACCATGGCCATAATATATACACATCAGTGTACGTCCTATTGGCATCACCACGACAGCAACCTTACAACAATCATCATCATCACCACCACAGTCACTACCACCACCACCACCACCATACAAACACAATCACCATCACCGTCACGTCACCATCACCACCACCATGATCCTCACCACCACCATCACTACAACCACCAGCACCACAACCACCATCCATCATCACCACCATCATCACAACCACCACCCACCACCAGCACCACTACCACCACCACGATCGCCATCATCATCACCCTCACCACTACCACTACCAACCACCAGCACCAACACCACCAACACCACGACCACGGCCATCATCACCACCGTCATCATTACAACCAGAGCCACCACGACGAAGAAGAAACCAATCTAGGCTTTCAAAGGAAATCAGTGGGCGTGATACAGCGTGCACTGATCACAATCAATCACACGCCAATGTCTGCGCCAGTGACAGTAGATTTGTTCGGCCAACACGGTGATACGTCCCTGGCCTTGGTAAAATACTCCCCGAGGGCTGGTCATTTGTTACTGTTATTTTTATTTAAAGCCCAGCCGACTGCGTAGAGCCATATCAGACTATAATTGTTTCAAAACATACAATACTTCAACAGGAAGAAAAATAAAATAAAATTAAATACACATGTGATTGTTCATTTTGTTTTAAGCCCATTTGATTGCGTAGAGCCTTATCAGAACTGTCATCATCATCATGTGTCCTGCCGCATGGCGTTGACGATTATGGCCCTCCATATGCATGTATGTTATAAAGAACCAATACTTTTGTACGGTTGCGAGGCGTGGACAGTCAACAAGCAAAGCCAGAACAAAGAAATTAAGCATTTATAATAATGATGTGATACTTACTGTACATGTATACCTACTTTTGCACCCCCCCCCCCCCGCCCTGTATATTGATTCATGCATGGTGTACATGTAGACCCTCTTTGGACGAGGTTATGTGAAACTATACACAGTTGCTTATTTCACACCATTGCAAATACAATTATGTTCTTGTTCTTGTTCTTGTTCTTGTTACTTCTCTTGTTTAAACAGAAGTAAATTGGCAACGGCAGATTCTAAGTTGGTCGACTTGTTACTGTTTCTACCGTTAGAAAATAAAGTTAAACTTAATTTAATGTAGCTTCTGTCGTCTATCTCTCCAACCAGAAGAAAACCCCACAAAAAATAGAATTGGAACTCGTATTTAATAAAAAACAAAACAAAACAAGAGAGATAATTAATTTAGCCTACTTGCTGGTATTCATAGTGTTAGAAAATAAAATGAAGTTCAGTTTATTTCACTTTCTCTGGCTGTCTCTGTTTTGTCTCCCTCTGTCTGTCTCTGTCTCTCTCTGTCTTTCTTTCTGTCTGTCTGTCTGTCTGTCTGTCTGTCTGTCTGTCTGTCTGTCTCTCTCTCTCTCATACGCGTACCATTACCGTTACTATCATCAACACGACAACTATCCAATCACCCAAGCCGACTTACTGATTTGTTGTTTATGTGTAATCATTCTGGTGGTATCAGCCAGCCTAATGTTTCAGAAGTCCTGTCCCCCACCATCCATATCAAGATTTTGCCAGAGCATAGGATTTTTTGTCCAGATAACAAAAGTCCACCAGACAAACTGCTAGTAGATTTCCGGTGGAGCGCATAGGGAAATTGTCCCGATCGCGATGAATTAATCCCTCTTTGAACAAAACTCCCCCCAAAACTGCCTCATGTTGGTCAGTAAAGACAAAGCCAATCTACGTTATCGACAACAGCAAATGAAATCACCAATGTGACAGATGCAGTCCAACAATAGCTCAGTTACAAACACAATTAAAGCAATCAAGAGCTTAATCATCAGTGCTGTCCAAGCTAAGCCATCATGTCGAGCGAAGCCATCAGTCTCATCGAGTCAGGACACTTGTCGCTCGATAAAACAGCTAGAGGAGCCATTCATTCTCTGTCGTGGTCGTAGTTCTCCATTGAAGCGTTATCGAACGGACACATACTGTGTGCTACTTGGGATGGGATCAGTTTCGATCAGAAACTGGTGTTTCAGAAAACACCTCGAAAGGCCAGAATCGTGCAATGTAAGCCCTGTCTGTTGGTGAGGCCATGGTCAACGGCCTTTAGATTAATTGTATGAAGTTTGTTCAAACCATGCAGTTATCGGAAAACAAACAAACAAACAAACAAACAAACAAACAAACCAAACCAACCAACCAACCAACCAACCA
>CM060307.1:81598634-81603634 GCA_030674185.1 Monoplex corrugatus
ATTGTCATATTGTGACATTAAAAAAGTAGTATATATTGTGACTTACTTTAAAAAGTATTATCATATTGTGACTTACTTCAAAAAGTATTATTATTTTGACTTACTTCAAAAAGTATTATCATATTGTGACTTACTTCAAAAGTATTATCATATTGTGATTACTTCAAAAAGTATTATCATATTTGACTTACTAAAAAGTATTATCATATTGTGACTTACTTAAAAAGTATTATCATACTGTGACTTACTTCAAAAAGTATTTCATATTGTGACTTACTTAAAAAAGTATTATCATATTGTGACTTTACTTTAAAAAATTATTATCATACTTGTGACTTACTTCAAAAAGTTTTCATATTGTGACTTACTTCAAAAAGTATTATCATATTGTGACTTACTTCAAAAAGTTTTTCATATTGTGACTTACTTAAAAAGTATTATCATATTGTGACTTACTTTAAAAAAGTATTATCATACTGTGACTTACTTAAAAAGTTTTGTCATATTGTGACTATTCAAAAGAGTATTATCATATTGTGACTTACTTTAAAAAAGTATTATCATATTGTGACTTACTTAAAAAAAGTATTGTCATATTGTGACTTTAAAAGTATTATCATATTGTGACTTACTTTAAAAAGTATATCATATTGTGACTTACTTTAAATAAATATGTATCATATTTGTGACTTCTTTAAAAACATTATCATATTGTGACTTACTTTGAAAAAAGTATTATCATATTGTGACTTACTTTGCACAATATTATCATATTGTGACTTACTTTCAAAAAACATATTGTCATAATTGTAACTTACTTTGAAAAATATTGTCATATTATGATTTACTTTGAACAAATATTGTCATATTGTGACTTACTTTATCAAAAAACATATTGTCATATTGTGACTTACTTTGCACAATATTGTCATATTGTGACTTACTTTGCACAATATTGTCATATTGTGACTTACTTTGAAACAATATTGTCATATTGTGACTTACTTTGAACAATATTGTTATACAAGTAGGCCTATTAATGATTTATTTTTTTAAAAATATTGTTATATTGTAACTTACTATAAAAAAAAGTCTGTCTTATTGTGACTTTATTTGAAAGAAAAGTATTGTGATATTGTGACTTACTTTAAAAAGTATTGTGATATTGTGACTTACTTTAAAAGTATTGTGATATTGTGACTTACTTTAAAAAGTATTGTGATATTGTGACTTACTTTAAAAAATATTGTGATACTCTGACTTACTTTAAAAAGTATTGTCATATCATGGCTTACTTTAAAAAGTATTGTGATATTGTGACTTATTTAAAAAGTATTGTGATATTGTGACTTACTTTAAAAAGTATTGAGATATTGTGACTTACTTTAAAAAGTATTGTCATATTGTGACTCACGTTTAAAAAAGGTATTGTCATATTGTGACTTACTTCAAATATTGTCATTATTGTGACTTATTTGAAAAAAAAGTATTGTAATATTGTAACATATTTGAAAAAAGTATTGTCATATTGTGATTTATTTTTAAAAAAAAAGCATTATCATATTGTGATTTATTTAAAAGATATCGTCATATTGTGATTTATTTAAAAGATATCGTCATATTGTGATTATATTTAAAAGATATCGTCATATTGTGATTTATTTTAAAAGATATCGTCATATTGTGATTTATTTTAAAAGATATTGTCATATTGTGATTTATTTTAAAATATCGTCATATTGTGATCATTTTAAAGATATTGTCATATTGTGATTTACTTTAAAAAGTATTGTCGTATTGTGATTATTTGAAAAAAGTATTGCTATTGTGATTTATTATTTGAAAAAGGTATTGTCATATTGTGATTATATTATGAAAAAGTTATTGTCGTATTGTGATTTATTTGAAAAAAGTATTGTCATATTGTGACTTACTTCAAAAAGTATTATATATATTGTGTGACTTACTTTAAAAAAGTATTTCATATTGTGACTTACGTAAAAAAAAGTATTGTCATATTGGACTTTCAAAGAGTATTATCATATTGTGACTTACTTTAAAAAGTATTATCATATTGTGACTTACTTTAAAAAGTATTTTCATACTGTGACTTACTTAAAAAAAGTATTGTCATATTGTGACTTCCTTTTAAAAAGCATTATCATATGTGACTTACTTTGAAAAAAGTATTATCATATTGTGACTTACTTTGCACAATATTATCATATTGTGACTTACTTCAAAAACATATTGTCATATTGTAACTTACTTTGAACAAATATTGTCATATTGTGATTTACTTTGAACAATATTGTCATATTGTGACTTACTTTCAAAAAAAAACATATTGTCATATTGTGACTTACTTTGCAACAATATGTCATATTGTGACTTACTTTTGCACAATATTGTCATATTGTGATTTACTTTGAACAATATTGTCATATTGTGACTTACTTTGAACAATATTGTTATACATGATAGGCCTATTATGATTATTTATTTTAAAAATATTGTTATATTGTAACTTTACTATAAAAAAAAGTCTTGTCTTATTGTGACTTATTTGAAAGAAAACGTATTGTGATATTGTGACTTACTTTAAAAAGTATTGTGATATTGTGACTTACTTTAAAAAGTATTGTGATATTGTGACTTACTTTAAAAAGTATTGTGATATTGTGACTTACTTTAAAAATATATGTGATACTTGACTTACTTTAAAAAGTATTGTCATATCATGGCTTACTTTAAAAAGTATTGTGATATTGTGACTTACTTTAAAAAGTATTGGATATTGTGACTTACTTTAAAAAGTATTGTGATATTGTGACTTACTTTAAAAAGTATTGGATATTGTGACTTACTTTAAAAAGTATTGTCATATTGTGACTCACGTTTAAAAAGGTATTGTCATATTGTGACTTACTTCAAATATTGTCATATTGTGACTTATTTGAAAAAAAAGTATTGTATTAATATGTAACATATTTGAAAAAAGTGTTGTCATATTGTGATTTATTTAAAAAAAAAAAGCATTACATATTGTGATTTATTTAAAAGATATCGTCATATTGTGATTTATTTTAAAAGATATCGTCAAATTGTGATTTATTATTAAAAGATATCGTCATATTGTGATTTATTTTAAAAGATATTGTCATATTGTGATTTATTTAAAAGAATATTGTCATATTGTGATTTACTTTAAAAAGTATAGTCGTATTGTGATTTATTTGAAAAAGGTATTGTCATATTGTGATTTATTTGAAAAAAGGTATTGTCATATTGTGATTTATTTGAAAAAGGTATTGTCGTATTGTGATTTATTTGAAAAAGGTATTGTCATATTGTGATTTATTTGAAAAAGGTATTGTCGTATTGTGATTTATTTGAATAAGGTATTGTCGTATTGTGATTTATTTGAAAAAGGTATTGTCATATTGTGATTTATTTGAAAAAGGTATTGTCGTATTGTGATTTATTTGAAAAAATATTGTCATATTATGACTTACTTAAAAAAAGTATTGTCATATTGTGACTTACTTTAAAAAAGTATTGTCATATTGTGACTTACTTTAAAAAAAATCGATTCATAGGTTTTTTAGTTTGATATGAGGAAAATATTGCCATGTTATGGTTCATTTACAAAATCAAATGATATGTTTCTTCCTGTGACTCATTAGACTTTAAAACATAGAAAATGAAATAGAAGCTGTTGACTGAAAACAGTAGTCGGGTTTCCGCTGATTTATTTTCTGCAGATATACTCGCAAAGAAAGAAATGAATGCAATGACAAATTAGTTTGGTATGCCAAGGGACTGTAGCTAGGAAGTGGTGGGAAGGTTGTAAGCTTTACAGACATACCGGTACTTGAACGGTACTTTCTAAACAGGTTCACAACCTTCACCATCCATCACACTGATAAACGGAAACAGACAGGAAGAGACGGAGTAGCAGCAGTAGTAATGGATACGCTTCAGAAAACAGAACAGGAGCCATTGTACATAAGTCAAGATGATAAACTATGCGAACTGTCTGTGTTTCTGTCTCTGCCTCTGCCTCTGTCTGTTTCTGTCTGTCTGTCTATCTCTGTCTGTCTGTCTCTCTGTTTCTGTCTGTCTCTCTGTCTGTCTGCCTGTCTGTCTGTCCGTCTGTCTGTCTCTCTGTCTCTGTCTGTTTCTCTGTCTTTGTCTGTCTGTCTGTCTGTCCGTCTCTGTCTGTGTCCGTCTGTCTGTCTCTGTCTGTTTCTCTGACTCTTTCTCCCCCTCCATCTCCCTCTTTTTCTGTCTGTATGTACAAACTCACACAAGTACATATTAACTATTAGATAGTTTTTCAGATTTTATTCTATTACTGACTCTATTACGGTATTAAGTCCCACCTTGAGCAACAGCTACAGGTAAATAAAGCATTCAGGTACCTGTAGATAAAGAATATTATCTTTCCTTCTCTCTATTTTTCCTCCCTCTTCCTCCCCCATCCCCAATCTAACCGATAGGCCAAACAGCTTCAACAATACCATTGACTTGACAGTGATGTAGTGAGTGAGTACTGCATCACTTAGTTCGTGTGAGTAGGTTTGATTGATTGGGTTCAGTTTTCACGTCAACACCCACCTCAGGTGATATGGCCAACGGGGATAACCATCCCAGGGAAGTGGGGTGGGAGGGAGGGGGGACTTACTTTACGCTATACTGACTCCATCAGAACAACCAACAATGATGTTAAGATGGGACAGTGAGAAGGCCAGTTTTAAATGTAGCACACCCCCGGGATGCGAACCCACAACCATTAAACACGTGAATCCGACGCTCAAACCAACTGAGCTACTGGGGCCCGCCGCAGTGTGAGAGGGGTTTTGTTGTCTTGTTTTTATCATCGTCTGTATCGTCAGATCACATCTCTGGCCATCAATGTGGTGGTGCTCCCCTTTTTCCCAGTTCATGCCTGATGCCATGCTGCTTGCGTCTTCAAGACCTGGCCAGCTCATGGGTTT
>CM060307.1:81608634-81633634 GCA_030674185.1 Monoplex corrugatus
AAACGTAAACATCCATGTATGTATACATAACTAAAGTCATGAATTGCAAACAACAGTTTCAGTTACAATTGCAAACATTATTTACGTCAATTACATCATAATCATATACGGTTTTATCAAGTGCCTTCAACTTATATTACGAGTAATGTCATCACAGTAATGATGCCTTGTTCTAACTCAAACGCCCCCCACCCCCAGCTCTCATTTTATTATGTTTTTGTATGTTTCTTGAAAGAGAGCACCAGGTAGACCCAGGGAGAAAATACTGGACGGACTTGCAGGTTGGCTGAGGACAAGAGTGGAAGTTGTACTTGCGGCAGCAAGGGATAGATACATAAGGGGGCCATGATCACCAACGCCATGCAGCAGGGCACTTGATGATGAGACGTATTTCTGGTGTTTTGTTTTACCTGCTTAGACTTTATTTATTTGTTTCATTTTAATGCAGCCTTTCAGTTATCCAGGATTACATATGTTAAGTTAATGTTTTTGTCATTACAGCATTAAGGTACTGACAGACGAGCCGTGACACGGATCCGAACGGATCGTCTGTCACAGTGAAAGTACGTCTCAAACGTCTCCAAGGATTGGATTCTAGCCGAGCATTTGGAACAGATTCTGATGTAGTCCATACGGATGGCTGGCATCCTCCTGCCAATCAACGCTCGGCATTGAACCAACTCTCATTTTGAAAATGGCGTCTTCTAGCTAAGCCATGAAACTCGCCGAGTCAGAAACGAAGTAGCTGATAGAGTTGTATCCAGTAGAGATCTGTGGAGTACCAAAAACAAGACTTACAAAAACAAACATTATCGGGAGAAGGCAATTATCTGCTTTCTTTGCTTTGGTTTCTGACGCCTGATCAGCAAAACTATTAGTGATCCCCCATCACGAAATCAGTCTTAATTAGCATTTTGGGCATTTTGAAATATATATATATCACAGAAAAGTGTACATTCTGCTGATTATTTTGGTACTTGAATAAGCTTGTACTCAAAGAAAATGTAGAAGTTATGTATGTTTAAAGTCAGTGAGTTGTATGACAGCCATTTTGAGAAAACGGCCTCTAAAGTTTTTGTGTGCTCTCCTACACATTTTCCTTAAATTTCTTTATTTGGTGGCTTTGACCCAGTTTGTTTCTAATTTTCGCTGTCATTATCTGAAATGTGCACCAAAGAGCTTTCCATCAGTATATTACATGTGCGGATGTTTCATAATAAGAGACAAAAATACGTACTTTGAGTAGGAAATTGCGTTCTTTCTGCTGCGATCAGTGCATTAAAATACCGATTTAAATTGATTAATAATATTTTTTTCAAGAAAAATATTTCTGTGGGGGACAGATTATAGTCTACAGAAATCAATTTTGAGAAAAAGTCAGACACCCCAGACAGACCCTCAGTCACCTTTTCAGCTCCTAGTGCTGTTCGACTGACTGCGAGTTAAGACTGATTTCGTGGTGGGAGGTCACATGAAACTCGCAGTGACCTTCATCTCACATCCGTTTTAAAAGGATTGTGATAGGGCAGTTAATTCGATATCTGATAACTGGTATCTTCTTTATTTCAAACTCAGCCCAAGATGTAAGTATTGGCCCACTGTCCATTGCCCATATAAATCTTCCAGTCCCTCGGAGAGTATCAGTTTTTTGTATAGTATATTGTGTATAGTGTAGAATGTAGACCCATCTCACTGCGGTAATTATCCATTGAGAGAAAATAAAGTTTATTTAAACCTTTGACTCCCGTACCATATCCACTAGCTGCAAAAAGTTAACACTTTGACTTCCTCACCCTATCCACCAGCTTCCTGCAAGAAGGGTTAAGTGAGGGAGTCAAAGGGCTGAGTTTTTTCATTTGCTAGGATGGTTGACAATACAGGATGGTGGTAGACAGAGCGCGGGAATCGAAGCGTTAACCTGACTTTATTTGCCTATCAAAACGTCACCCACCTGGCAGAAACTGGAAATGAACACTTCGCCAACATGCAATGTGTTGATTTGGCTCAAAGACTCTTCTAGACCATTTTTGGCAGGGCTGGGCCACATGCATAAGGAACTGTCCAAAGACGAAGGGTCTCTGTTCAATACAATTTAAACATCTCCCTCTCCACAGGACAAAAGAAGACTGTTTACATGGCTGATCTGAAATCTTTATTGAACAAACATTCCAGGCATCAGATTTCTATCAAGAAAGGAAAACTGCATGATTTCATCATGCTATTTTTTGCTACAATTGATTTTTCGCGCAGAAAAATCCAGCTGGCTTGCGGTTGCCTAGAATGCCTCTCTGTCTTATCATCTTGTGGTGACAATTGCAGCTGAATGGGAAGTCAGCAAATGGTAGCTGACAGCTCGTCTGCCGGCAATTACAGGCTGTGGGATGTTCATATTGATGGCTTAGCACAACACAATATTGACCAGTGGCCAACCAGCAAATTTTCCGGCCACAATCAGACAAGGAGACAGAAGCAACGCTTTATTGATCAGTGCTAGGTAGACAGACTCATTGGAATCCATTGAATTCTATTAAGTTTTTTTTTGTTACGACAGAACCTTTTTCTTGCATGCAAAATGGGCCACAATTTCAGTTTTTCTGATTGCAAAATGGGTCACAATTTCAATTTTCTGCATGCAATATGGTCACAATTTTAGCTTTTCTGCATGCAATATGGATCACAATTTTAGTTTTTTCTGCATGCAATATATGTGGTCACAATTTAGTTTTTCTGCATGCAATATGGGTCACAATTTCAGTTTTTCTGCATGCAATATGGGTCACAATTTTAGCTTTTCTGCATGCAATATGGATCACAATTTTAGCTTTTCTGCATGCAATATGGGTCATTAATTTCAGTTTTAGTTTTCAGTTTCAGCTTCTCAACATGATGCCTCAATGCTCGGAATAAATTCCATATGCTGATGCCATGTAATGGAGAAGATCCAAAATGATTACGGAAAAAACCGTATACTTGCCCACACGTCTTAAGCGCAGGCAAGATGTTTGGGGGGGGGGGGGGGGAGGTAACCCGCCCGAGGGCTGGACCCACAACTCTGCGTTA
The DNA here is from genome assembly GCA_030674185.1 of Monoplex corrugatus. Taxonomy (NCBI): domain Eukaryota; kingdom Metazoa; phylum Mollusca; class Gastropoda; order Littorinimorpha; family Ranellidae; genus Monoplex; species Monoplex corrugatus. The sequence continues at coordinate 81,611,695 of CM060307.1, forward strand.
TGACCATAAGCGCCCGAATAACTGAGCTAAAAGAACCTCCTCTCTGGAACCAGTGGTCAGCCCCCCCCCAGCAACCTCCTCGACAGGCACAGTAAATCAAAAGCGAAGGGAATAACGTTTTACTGACTAGTGCAAGGTGCTTTACAATGGTATGCAGACGAGCCATCCAAGCGGGATAGTTGGTTCTTCCGATACAGCCATGGACTCAAGGTCTGATATCTCGTCGAACTGAGTTCAAACCCGCAACATAAAAACAAGCCTGATCACTGACCATCTGAATGTTTCCCTCATTCTGGCAATACATTCGTTCGTTCTTTGATTTAACGTTTTTTTCTCTGTAAGTGATATTATACGGGGGAGGGGGGAGGGGAAGGAAAAAAATGTATAAATAAAATAAAATGGAGACGATAATTGGAGGGTCGACGGGTTGTATTGGGGCAGAGGGGAGACAGAGGAAAAAGTCATAAATAGGTGGTAGAATAGTAAAGTGGAACGAAATCTTAACTCTAACATTAGTAACAATTAACTTCAACAATGTGAAGGGAAAATTTAACACTAAAACACAGACTGCATAAAGTTAAAGTTAATGCATTAACAGGACTGTGAACTAATGATTCTGAAATTTTACGTAACAAAGATAGATCTGATGTTACTTTTTTGAAATGAGTTTCAGAATAGTTTTCTTGTGTAAACATTTTCAGTAGAAAAGAACGTAGCATTTTGCAATAAAATAAACAGTGAAACAATGTGAACTGTTTGCCGCAAATACACTTGACATTTTTACAATATTTTCTTTTCAATGCGTTTAACTGAATACGAAAACGAACAGCAATATTCGATCGCAAATGATTCATGGAAGAATATTGCATTTTTTTTGTATAAATTTTGAACAGAAAATTTTATCATTTGTTGTGACACAAACTGTTCATTTAAATGTTCATGAAATCGAATCTAAGAGGCTGAATCGAGCATGTTGCAAGTTTCTTTTACGGAGGTATAAACATGTAATTCTATAGAATTAACAGAATTCTGGGCGCCTTGCTTAGCTGCTCTGTCAACTACTTCGTTGCCGTGAAGACCAACGTGAGAAGGCACCCAGCATAAACTGATATCTGTAGCTTTTATCCTTAAACGATGTACAACATGATTTGCCTCAGTAATTAAATCAAATCTTGTGTCAGCATCAAAAGACCGTAAGGCATACAGTACAGATTTTGAGTCAACAAAGAGAACTACTTTGAAAGACATGGGTTTAAGATTTACTAGATAACGCAATGCTTGTATAATAGCGACTAATTCTGGCAATACATGTAAACAGCTTAGTGTTCTATATATCACTCTCCCTCCTCCCCATTTCAAGACCTTGCCAGGGCATATGGCTTTGTTGCTTTCTGTAATTGTTCCCCCTTTGTCGATTTCTGTAATTGCTGCCCCTTTGTTGTTTTCCATAATTGTTCACCCGTTGTTGATTTCTTTAATTGTTCCCCCTTTGTTGATTATCATAATTGTTCCCCCTTTGTTGCTTTCTATAATTGTTCCCCCTTTGTTGATTATCATAATTGTTCCCCCTTTGTTGCTTTCTATAATTGTTCCCCCTTTGTTGATTATCATAATTGTTCCCCCTTTGTTGCTTTCTATAATTGTTCCCCCTTTGTTGATTATCATAATTGTTCCTCCTTTGTTGCTTTCTATAATTGTTTCCCCTTTGTTGATTATCATAATTGTTCACACATGGTTGCTTTCTATTATTTTTCCCCCTTTGTTGATTATCATAATTGTTCCCCCTTTGTTGCTTTCTATAATTGTTCCCCCTTTGTTGATTTCTATAATTGTTTCCCCTTTGTTGATTATCATAATTGTTCACACATGTTGCTTTCTATTATTTTTCCCCCTTTGTTGATCATCATAATTGTTCCCCCTTTGTTGCTTTCTATAATTGTTCCCCCTTTGTTGATTTCTATAATTTTCCCCTTTGTTGATTTTATAATTGTTCCCCCATTGTTGATTTCTATAATTGTTCCCCCTTTGTTGATTATCATAATTGTTCACCCTTTGTTGCTTTCTATAATTGTTCCCCCTTTGTTGATTTCTGTAATTGTTCCCCTTTGTTGATTTCTATAATTGTTTCCCCTTTGTTGATTTCCATAATTGTTCCCCCTTTGTTGATTTCTATAATTGTTTCCCCTTTGTTGATTTCCATAATTGTTCCCCCTTTGTTGATTTCTATAATTGTTCACCCTTTGTTGATTTCTATAATTGTTCGCCGTTTGTTTCTTTTTGTAATTGTTCCCCCTTTGTTGATTTCTATAATTGTTCACCCTTTGTTGATTTCTATAATTGTTTCCTCTTCGTTGCTTTCTATAATTGTTCCCCCTTTGTTGCTCGCTATAATTGTTCCCCTTTTCTTGTTTTCCATTTTGTTGCTTTCTATAATTATTATCTATTTCTGTTTTCTTCTCTTCTACTTCCAGATTTCTTTTATATATAATCCATCCAGACTAGTGCCAGACACAAAGCATTACTGAACACACCTGCAGACAAAACGTATTGAGCGGTGCTTGGGAAATCTCATGAGTATAACAGTGCTGAAGAGTGGTAGAACGCATCATACCATACTAAACTGAACTGTGACTGGACACAATGCTTTAAATCTTGTTTTTCTTTCGTTCTCTGTCTACGTGGTAAGGCCACGTCTTGCGATGAATGTGGTCGTTTTCCGCAGTTCCTGCCGGCTGCCGTAGAGCTGATGGTCCGAGAATTTGTGGTCAGCCATGGTTCCCGTCGATCCATTTGATAGACTCGACGTTACTGCATTACTGCAACACTCATGTACTTGATCAGCTGGTTGGTTCTGTGCTTGCGGCAACAAGAGAAAGATACATATGGAGGGCCGTGATCGCCAACGCCAAGCGGCAGGGCATATGATGATGATGATGATGATTGTTGGTTCTACTGACAGCAGGGGCAGGTTGGTGATGGCGTCAGCTTGAACTTGAGGTTGTGGCCAGTGAAGGTCCACATCAGGACCCCTTGCTGCTCTCTGGACAGAAGGTGATAGTCGCCCTTTGCTTGTCCAAGCAAGCCTGGATAATTTGGCAGCTAACTTCCATAACTGAAGGTCATCCAACCAGTTGCCGTGGTGTAGCGGTTAACGCAACGGTACTACCGACTGGAAGGTTGTGGGTTCGAATTCCCATCAGTTCCTTGCAAAACTGTATCATTGTGGTTTTTTTTCCGGCTCTAACCGTCTCCTACCCTGAGTTATTTAGGCGTGCTATGGGCTCATTTGGGAAGACTGGAACCACACAGTCGAGCCTCATCCACTTGACGGATGCGTCACTGAGGGTGTTGCTCAAATCTTCTGACCGGCACCTCAGGTGTCTGTATCTGTCGGGCCTGGTTAAGGCCAGGATATGTAATGATAGTAAACGTAGAGCACAGCCCTATCAAGCAGTCTCAATCCTAGATGTAACTCCACAGTACCATAAATATCCTCATCGACACCATCGTTATCACATTGTAAGAACAAACAAACAAACAAACAAACAAACAAACAAACAAACAAAAAAACCTGAAGGTCATCCACCACCCATCACCTGTGACCCATTGAGTTGGAGATGGTCACCCCGTTACCAAACTTGATCGAACCCTTTTCTAGACAATGCGTGAATAAACCATCGCTTGTTACATAACGTTACACAATGTGGTCAAAAAACATGTCCAATGGTGGCTCAGTGGTTAAAGCCTTTGCCTGTGAAGCCAGATCTCAGGTTCGTTACCTGGCTGGATAGGTATTTATTATCTCCCTCCTCCAATAAATTATGAAAAATTGTGATCTGGTTGATAGTCTTTCGGATGAGGTGATCAACCCTAATCCAAAGAACGGCACACACTTAGCAAATGTCAAAAAAAAAAAAAAAAAAAAAAAAAGGATATGAGAAGAAACGTCCGTGGCAAAATTAGAGAGGAAAAATGTAAAACTTTGATAGATTTATTAATCTGTTAAAAAGAAATGAGTAATGAATGCTGCAGGTAACTGACCGAAATCTGAGATTACATCATTATGTCAAGACAGTTGTCAGTATGATGTAATACAGCATGAAAAAGGAAGATTGTTTGCATGGTGTGATAATTTACTGACAAAAAAGTCCAAGCATTTGATTTTTATCTCCCCCTCCGCCCCCCCCCCCCAAAAAAAAAGTATCGGGGGACACGCTTTATTGACCAGTGTCAGGCATAACACATCACTGAATTAACCCTTTGACTCCCGCACCCTATCCACCAACTGCAAAAACTTAACCCTTTGACTCCTCACTCTATCCACCAGTTTCCTACAGGAAGCTGGTGGGTAGGGTGAGAGAATTTAAGGATTACCGTTTTGCTTTGCTAGCATGGTTGGCAATGCGGGAAAATGGTGGCCAGGGTGCGGAAGTGAAAGTGTTAAAGTGTGCATAAGTGAAAGGGTTAATTAAAAAAACAAAAACAGACAAAGCTCGTGTTACGAACACTGGCTGATTACGTTATTGTGATGAAAAAACGTCTCACAAATGGACAGCGTCTGGGCACAAGGCGTCAATAAACAAAATGATGGACCTGTCGTATTGAACAAGTGCTTGGAAACAAGTTATTTCTGAACAGTGTCTGGTACAACATTACTGAAGAGTGAAAGAACACATCAAATCATAATCAACTGAACTTGTGCCCAGACACAAAGCATTTAGAACCAGCGTCTGGTACATAACATGAAAATTGAAGGATGAAAATCTAACCACAGACCTGTCGCTTCTCTTGCCTCTCAGGGGGGTGATTTTCCTACTCGGCCGCCATTCCATTTAACTGAACACAATGCAGACAAGAGGCAATGACCGGTGTCTGGAAACAAGTCATTTGTGATCAGTGCCTTTCTACAGTGTAACTACTGAGTGATGGGAAACGTCATGCGCTGACTGAGCAGCAGCCAGACATAATGCATTTATAACTAGTGCCAGTAACAAAGCATTCTTTAACACAGCGTAGCCATGGACCATGAAATATAAAATAAAATAAAATAAAATAAAATCTTGTTCTTGTTCTTGTCCTCTTAGTCTACATACTCATTTTATTGTATTTAACTCATTTTGATTTTAATGTGCATATCGCATTGCATCTTTAATCAAGTTTTTCTATACCTACCAATGTTGTTTTTCAATGAGTATTGCCCTTTTTGTCCATTGTTAAAAGTCCTAACCAAGGCATCTGACTCTTATGACGTGCTTTTTTAACCGTACATTTTTAGAATTAGTTATAATCTTTGATATCGTGTTCGACAAAGAGGGAGGGGGAGAGAGATGAGGGGAGGGAGAGGGTGAGAGAGGGGTGAAAGAGAGAGTGAGAGAGAGTAAGAGCATGTGTGTACATTTGTTTATGCGTTCTTGTTCCTGTATGTATTTTAATGCGAATGCCAAAACAATTTCCCATTGTGATGTTCTGGGCTAAATAAAATCTTGTATCTTGTATCTTGTATCTTGTATCTTGTATAGTGTTCCTTTGTTCACCGTGTGTATAGCCAGGCTACATCTAGCGATGAAATGACAAGTTCTCCTTAGATCCTTGCGGGTTGCCATGGGCTTGGTGGTCAACGGATTTGTAGTCGTCCATATTTCCTGTCACTCCACTCAGACCCAGTGGTCAAGATATTTTCCTTTGAGAGTAAGGTACCAGGTTGGACAAGGTTTTTTTTTTCGCTTCCACCTCTCTTGATATTAGTTGGTGGTCTGTGCCCTAGTCCTTTGGATGAGATGGTAAGCTTCATTGTTTTATATGTATTTATGTCTGTTCAGGACACATTTTCTGTGTGGAAGGTGGGTTGCTCTACCTGAAGAGAAAGTGTTGTTACAGCTCCTCCTGTGGTAGTAGCAAGAAACTCTTGGAGAGAACTGGACAGCATATTATGGTCTTTAGAGGAGACCTCCCCCGTTCAAGCAAGTCACACAGCCCTAACTCTTTACATTATAAGGTGCCCAGGCGGCATCTAAAGGTCATGACTCCTGGATGCCCCTCTGCTATCATCAATTCTTTCCCTCTTCCACCTGGGTTTGGACCCGCATTCCGAAGTGGTCGGGCGTCTGTTGACCAAATCACCCTTGTGACCGATTTCTTAACTCTTTGACTCCCGCACGCTATTCACCAGCATCCTCCGTTGTCAACCATGCCAGCAAAGCCAACATTTAACCCTTTGACTCCCTCACCTTATCCACCAGGAAGCTGGTGAATAGTGTGAAGAAGTCGAAAGGGTTAAGTTATTGCAGTTGGTGGATACAGCCTGGGAGTCAAAGGGTTAACCAATTAGCTCTCGGACACCTGCTAGACATAGAGAAATTTCAAGCCTCATGAAGTTCACGTTTGTTCCTCCTGGTACAGATCCAGCCGGAACTCTTTTCAGCTGCATTTGCCATTGCCTTTATGACTCTGATCCTCTCCTTCCCGGAAACCGAGAGCCCGTTCATGAGCCATAGGCAGATGTGCCCACCTACCTCCTTTGTTCCAACCTCTATGGCGAGGACTTTTGGCGTGGTAAAGCCGGATTTCCTGTAGTTACAGGCTAGGCTGGCAAAGCTTTCAGTCTCGTAGAAATGGGCTTCCTCCATTCTACTTCATAATTATAGTACAGTGAGTTTTATCAGAATCAGTTATTTTGGTGAATAGGAGTGGTGAACTATATCCGGTCTCATGCCACTTTTGCTGATGATTATTGGGTGTGTTTTTTTTCCATAGTGGAAGGAAGATCTGCTGTACACTCTCAAGTCATCCAATATATCTCGTTTCCATGCTTTTGATATCACGGGTTTTTTTTTTTCAGGGTTCAGTTTGCTGCTTCCTACCGTGTAGAACGTTGCCGGAGATTGTGATGCTGTGGTATTTCCTCTGGCAGAGCTAATCCTCTGTGCGATCTCTTTTTAAGCATTGGATTGTCCCTCCATGTGTATTTTCCTTAGTTTAGCGCTATTTTCCATGAGCTCAGGTCATGTTCCATTGTTTGTCTGTCCTCACAGAGCGGACACACAGAGCCATTTGATTCCCCATGTTTTATCAATTTGCATTCGAGGACACGTCATATACAAGTCAGTGTGTGTTGTATTGACATGTTATTATTTTTTTGATACGTGGACTTCAGTTAGACATCGGCAAATTGGACACGATTAGCAGCGCATTCTTGCTCACCAAATTTAGTTTATCTGTCCTCTAAAATAGCATCACCCAGGCCATCGCTTGAATTCTAGTAACATACAGGCGACTAGAACCTTCTCCAGGAATCGATTTCATGACCACTGGTTTCCTACCCAGGGGCTCTTACTGCAAGACGGTCATCACTCCTAATATACGTTTTTTAAAACCCTAACCACAACTTAGCTTTAACCCTTTGACTCCTGCACCCCGTCCACCAATTGCAAAAACTTAACTCTTTGACTCCCCCTCCCTCGCCCTATCCGCCAACTTCCTGCTGGATTAAGAGTTAAATTTTTGCTTTGCTAGCAGGTTTGACAATGCTGAAGGCTGACGGATAGTGTGCGGGAGTTAAAGGGTTAATTAAAGAGTGGCTGAGCGCACAGTCATTACTGCCCTCTCGGCTGATGTTTCAATCGTTTTACGGCGATAGACTGATCTATTTTGGTGGGCACTGAACCTCGTTCTTGCTCTTCCCACTGTCTCTCCTGGGTGTCTCACATTCGATACACGTAAACACGAGTGGACAGGCAGTTAAACTGTGAGTTTTTTTAAACTTGGGGATATGTTGTGGGCTTTTCGTAAAAGAAACAATTATTGCCCTGAGATTTGCTTTGGTTTTAATGGCTGTCTTCGGATTTCTGAAAAACGGGAACATGTATGTGAAATTTTATCACTTTTGGAACAGACACACAGACAGAGACAAAGAGAGACAGAAAAGAGAGAGAGAAAAAGAGAGAGAGAGAGAGAGAGAGAGAGAGAGAGAGAGAGGAGAGAGAGAGAGAGAGAGAGAGAAGAGAGAGAGAGAGAGAGAGAGAAAGAGAGAGAGAGAAAGAGAGAGAGGAAAGAAAGAGAGACAGAGAAAGAGAGAGAGAGAGGGAAAGAAAGAGAGAGAGAGAGAGGGAGAGGAAGAGAGAGAGAGAGAGAGAGAGAGACAGAGAAGAGAGAGAGAGAAAGAGAAAGAGAAAGAAAGAGAGTCATTTTATGTCGATCTTTCTCTTAGAAAAAGAAACACAATCAACAGTAAAAAGGAAGCAAATTTGCTTGTGGTAAACCAAAAATGTTTGCAGTTATTTTGCTTTAAAGCTAAAGCATTTTACTTTCAGAATTTTAACCAAAAAAAAACAAACAAAAAAAAAACGGGGCTCTAACTTTACAAATATTGGCCACTCCAATGTGATTTTTTATGTTAAGGCGATTTACGAACAGCTAGTACTAGTACATACGCAAAAAACAAAAACAAAACAAAACAAAACAAAAAAACTCCCACAAACAAACAAACCGTTAGGTGAGAGAGAATCCACAAAGGAGCTATGAATTTCTCTGTGTGGACATCTTTTATCTTCAAAGCTTATCACCCTAAGCTTGCTCGAAGTCACTGCCGCTTTTTTGTTAACACCTTCCCCCTCCCCATTCCGTGACCTCGTATTTTCTGACTTTTTTTTAAAAAGGAAAATGTTTGTTTTGACCAGAGAGAAGGACAGAGAGAGAGAGAGAGAGAGAGAGAGAGAGAGAGAGAGAGAGAGAGAGAGAGAAAGAGAGAGAGAGTGACAGAGAGAAAGAGAGGGAGAGACAGAGTGAGAAAAAGAGAGAAAGAGAAGGAAAGAAAGAGAGGGAGAGGGAGAGGGAAGAGAGAGAGAGAGAAAGAGAGAGAGAGAAAGAGCGAGAGAAAGACAGAGTGAAAAAAAAAGAGAAAAGAGTGAGAGAGAGAGAGAGAGAGAGTATGTATGTATGTATGTATGTATTTTTTTGTATTGATGAGGAATCGAACTCACAACCCTCTGGTAAGTAGCTTGTCGAGCTAACCACTTCGCCACGCTGTTTCAATGAGCAGTTCCATTTCTTAATGCCAGAAATCTCTCCAAGAGACAGCAGTTCCTAAAATAAAAACCTCGCGGCAGCTAAACACAATATTTTGTTTTCCCCAGAAAACTCCAACCACAAAGCCGTTTTAAACAGCACCGGAGCGAACAATTTTACTGCCGTCTTCGCTGATGTTTCAAACGTTTTATGGTGACACAGTGGTCTATTTTGGTGGGCACTGAACCTTTTCTCTCTGTCTGTCTCTCTCTCTCTCTGTATCTCTCTGTGTCTCTCTCTGTCTGTCTCTCTCTGTGTCTCTCTCTGTGTCTCTCTTCTCTGTCTCTCTGTCTCTGTCTCTCTTCTGTGTCTCTCTCTGTGTCTCTCTCTGTCTCTCTCTTGTGTGTCTCTCTCTGTTCTCTCTATGTCTCTCTCTGTGTCTTCTCTCTGTCTCTCTGTCTCTCTCTCCTGTCTCTCTCTCTCTATCTCTTGGGTGTCTCACAGTCGACGCACATGAAGACGGCAGACAGGCAGTTAAGATGTCAGCTTTTTAAAAAAAAAAAACTTGGGATGTGTCGTGGGCTTTTCCCTAAAAAGAAACAGTTTCGTATTGTCTAGAGACTCACTTTGATCTTTAATGGTTGTCTCTTTGGATTCTGGAAAGGAAACATTTTGTGTGAATTCTTGAAATAGTTAAAACATGAGTGCGTCATCCAAGTCTTTTGCTCGTCCGTGTAAATTTTGGTCTTTTGTTGTTGTTGTTGTTGTTGTTATTTTATGGTCTTATGTCTAAAACTGACTACCTGATCCAATTGTAACAAAATGAAAAGTTTCAAAATAATATCTCTATTTGTCTGTCTCTGTCTCTGTCCGTCTCAACACATCCCCAGCATGTGGCACCTATTGCAGATATGAATTTACACCCTACCCAGTCCCCCCTCTTCATATTTTGTACTTACGTGCATACTAAACAAACAACTGACAATCACGTCAAAGGGATATTTTGACTTCATGAGGAAAAATATTGAGCCATACTTGTAATATCTCCTTCATTTAAAGTGTGAGGATATTTTCGAGCATTTATTTGTTTCTTTCTTTCTTTATTTTTGCAAAGTAATTGCCTCGACAGAAGATATTCAACAATGAAAATTACAATGGCGAGTCCTTCAGTTACTGAGACAAACGTTCGGCTAAATTCAATATTCGCGAACTTATGATCGATGGAAAAAAGTTGCTGCTGGAACAGTATCATTTTTTTCTATTTTTCTTACACACACACACACACACACACACACACACACACACACACACACACACACACACACACACACACACACACACACACACACACACACAACACACACACACACACACACACACACACACAAAACACACACACCACCACACACACATGTACACAAAAGTCATGCTCACTCAGCACTTCTGTCAGAAGCACCATGTTGTCGACACAGTAGATATCATGATACACACAAACAACAACCACCTTCCTTTACACCTTACTTTTGTTTTTGCATCAGCTTCTTCAATTTTTGATCGTATGATAATGAGTCAGCAAGCAAAGCCAGAGCAAGATTGAGGCAGCCGAGATGTGGTTTCTAAGAAGAATGTTGAGAGTTCCATGGACAGCAAAGAAAACAAACGAGACAGTCTTGATGGAGGCAGACACAAGTAGATCACTGATAAGGAAGATTAGGAAAAGACAGGCAACATTTATAGGCCATTTTATGAGGAAGGGGGATTTGGAGCACCTGGTCACAACGGGAAAGCTGGAGGGAAAGAGAGCACCAGGTAGACCCAGGGAGAGAATGCTGGACGGACTTGCAGAGTGGCTGGGGATGAGGAGGGTGGGGGAGATGCTAGGGGCAACGAGAGATAGAGACAGATGGAAGTTCATGATCGCCAACGCCATGCGGCAGGGCACCTGATGATGATGATGATGATGATGATGATGATAATGAGGCATCAGTTTTGAGAAATCATCATCACAAATCATATGGACCAAGCATCATAAACTGCATCTTTTATAAAACTTGTTTAGGACTAATGTCTCTTTTTGTGGATCTTTCTCACGTATGCTGTGATTTTTCCCGTTTACATTACGTTATAAAATACCACGAAAAGTAACATCTTAATACAAGCACAGAAAGTTAGCTGCACAAAAATTTGAAACAGTTGCATTTTACCGGAGACCATTGATTTTTGACCTTTTGTTTCTCTTAACGTGAGGATGTTTAAGCTAATATGCATTTTGTTGCTAGCTGACAAGCACACACGTCAATAATCAGACTGCTGAGGTCAGGAGGAAGGAGAACGAGATAGATATATAGATAGAGAAGAATGAATTTATTTTTATTAACGAAGATAGTGGCATAAACACAAAAAGTTTTTTTTTTTGTAGCTAATCCTCGCCTATGAAAGGACTGCACTAAAACAATCTTTTGATATGTCAAAACGGTAGACACAGAGAGAGAGAGAGAGAGAGAGAGAGAGAGAGAGAGAGAGAGAGAGAGAGAGAGAGAGAGAGAGAGAGAGAGAGAGAGAAAGAGAAAAGAGAGAGAGAGAGGCAGACATACATATGGAAAGAGAGACAAAGAGAGAAAAAAATTAAAGAGAGAGAGAGAGTGAGAGAGAGAGAGAGAGAGAGAGAGAGAGAGAGAGAGAGAGAGAGAGAGGGACAGCGAGACAGTCAGACAGACAGACAGACAGATAGAGAGACAGACAAAAGAAAAAATTAAAGAGCGAGAGAGAGAGAGAGAGAGACAGACAGAGAGAGAGAGAATAAGAGAGACAGAGAGAGAGAGAGAGACAGAGAGAGAAAGAGAGAGACAGAGAGAGAGAAAGAGAGAGAGAGAGAGAGAGAGAGAGAGAGATAGACAGACAGACAGAGAGACAGAGAAAGAGAGAGAGAGAGTGAGACAGAGAGAGTCTAACATTAATTAATAATTTTCTGTCGTTTCGAAAGAAGTCAAAAATGCAACAGAAGGAAGTGAATTTACATTACATTATTAATTATAATGTTTGTAGTTATTTTCCTTTAATTGCTGAGATATTTTACTTCCTGTATCGAAAAAAAATCTGGGCTAATTATTAAAATCTGATACGTTCGGCAGTAAAATGAGTACAACTGTACTAATGATATGTTTGCTGTTATTCTCCTTAAACATCTTATTTTTTTTCTAGTCCCATTTTATACGCCACCTTAATGGCCAAATATACCGGAATAGCTTTTACAATGCGATGATCATGATGATGTTGATGAGGACAATTATTATGATGCTATGGAGTTTTATCTACGATTAAGACTGCGTGACAGGGTTGTACTCTACGCTTACCATCATAAACTATCCTGACATCAACCAGGCCCGAGAGAGATACAGACACCTGCGATGCTGGTCAGAAGATTTGAGCAACACCCTCAATGACGTATCCCGGAAGTGGATGAGACTCGACTGTGTGGTCCCAGTCTTCCCAATAAGCTCAATTGCACGCCCAACTCAGGGTAAGAGCCGGTTAGAGCCGAAAAATCCCACACTGATTTTTGAAGGTACTGATGGGGATTCGAACCTATAACCTTCCAGTCGGTAGTCCCTTGCGCTAACCACTACGCCACGACGACTGGTTGCTTCGACACCTTATTTCGTGCATTGCCCTTACGACATTTTCAAGCACAAGCGAATATGTGTTTTATGTGAATTATTAAAACTGCTTCAACATCTTACTTCCTGCACTGGCCTTACGAAATCACCAAGCCTACATAATTTTTGTGTTTTATGTGAATTACTAATGGCCGGTACATGAAGTGTATATGTCCTTTCAGCTTGCTCAGACTGATTGTCTGTCCATTCATACGTAATGACAAGAAATGAGAAAACAGACCAAACAGCGGTGTTCAAACAGACCAAAATAATAATAGTGTTCTGTCAATGTTTTAACAGTTGGAAACACAGAGATCAATCAGTCAGTCTTAAGCCCTCCTCCCCCGCCTGTCATTATTCATAAAAACCTACTAATCCATTCGACCAGACAGAAGTAACAAAAAAGAAAGAGAAGAGAGAGAGAGGAGAGAGAGAGAGAGAGAAGAGAGAGAGAGAGAGAGAGAGAGAAGAAAGAGAGAGGAAGAGAGAAGAGAGAGAGAAGAGAGACGAGAGACAGAGAGAGAGAGAGAAGAGAGAGAGAGAGAGAGAGAGAGAGACAGACAGACAGAGAGACAGAGAGAGAGAGAGAGAGAGAGAGAGAGAGAGAGACAGACGAGGCACAGAGAGAGAGAGAGAGAGAGACAGAACGACAGACAGACAGACAGGACAGAGAGAGAGAGAGAGAGAGAAGACAGACAGACAGACAGACAGAACAGAGAGAGAGAGAGAGAGAGAGGACAGACAGACATACAGAGAGAGAGAGAGAGAGAGAGAGAGAGAGACATAGAGAGTCTGTGTGTGTGTGAGAACACACAGACAGACAGAGACCAAGACAGAGAGAGAGAGACAGAGGAGGGAGGAAGAGAGAGAGAGAGAGAAGAGGAGAGAGAGAGAAAGAAGAGACAAGAGAAAGAGAAAGAAGAGAGAAGAGAGTGAGAGAGAGAGAAGAGAGGAGAGAGAGCGAGAGAGAGAGAGAGAGAGAGAGAGAGAAGAAGACAGACAGACAGAGACCGAGAGAGAGAAAGAGAGAGAGAGAGAGACAGAGAGATAGAGAGACAGAGACACAGAGAGAGAGGAAAGCAAACAAACAAGAACGACGCTGTTCCTTTTCCATTCATTATTTGGTCGGCTCCAAAGTAAATACCAGGGTCTCTTGTGTTGCATTAGGAAAGTCTCTCTGTGTGTGTGTGTGTGCATCTGTGTGTGTGTCTGTGTGTGTCTGTGTTGTGAGTCGTTGTGTGTGTGTGTTTCTGTGTGTGTGTCTGTGTGTGTATCTGTGTGTGTATCTGTATGTGAGCGAGCAAGCAAGCGAGAGAGAGGAGAGAGAGAGAGAGAGAAGAGAAAAGAGAGAGAGAAGAGAGAGAGAGAGAGAGAATGAGAGAGTGAGTGAGAGAGAGAGAGAGTGAAACAGGGAGAAAGCGAGAGAGAGGGACAGAGAAAGAGAGCGCGAGAGAGGGAGAGGGGGGAGAGAGAGAGAGAGAGAGAGAAAGATCCAGAAAAAGGAAAGGAGAGAGAGAAAGAGAGAGAGAGAGAGGGACAGAGAGAGAGAGGAGAGAGAGAGACAGACAGACAGACAGACAGGCAGACAGAGAGTGACAGACAGAGGGAGAATGAATGTGTATACAGTGTATATGCATACGTGTCTATGAACGACACGCGCTGTCTATATGTGTCTCTGCGTGTGCACAGGCGAATGCTAGTTAGCATTTCTAACAAAGACACGGCTTACTCAGCTGTTCACTGAGTCTGACAAATATCTAGATCGCATCCCAGCCTAAGGCGAAAACAGAAATACATAATTAGAATGGACGTGACGCACCTTTTAGGTCACCTCAACCTGAACTGTAAAACTGTGTCACTCGGCATTTCTCGATTGCTTACTGACCGATTTTAGACTTATTTCGGTGAAATGTTCGAGAAAGCAAAATCTAATATAAATTACAAGACAGGGGGCAGATTTTCAGCCAACTGACCTTTATCAAACAAACACTAAGGCGTAAACTAGCAGCAAGAATTTTTTTTGATATTCCGTCGTGTAAAGGAATTGACTACTCAAAGAAAAATTAGGGAAAACCTGCTGCTGTTTCTTTCTCCTATATTTTGTGTAGTTATTCTTTTTTTGTGGACCTCAGGTGCATACAGTATATGGAGCACCTTTAATCTTCTTTTTTTCATTTTAAGTGATTCACATCCCCTTCTTCATTGGTCCCTTGTTTTAGACATCATCAAGCCAGGGTCAAAAGGTGCTTTGTGGTGACTTTCCTAGTTCAAATCACTGCAACTAATTTGCTTGCCTTTGCACAGCCTGAACAGTCCTAGATATTGAGCTTTAAATGTCAAATCAATTAGCAGACATGAATCCATGGAAGTTGAACAAATCATTTATTAGCTAGTCAAGTTTATATGTACACTTTTACTCAAATTTTAGCCTTCCTTTTACAGATAGGTGTAGTAGGCTGAGCATAAAGTTTGGTGTTAAACCAATGGCTGTACCTATGTATGTATTTTTTAGTTGTTTTTTTATCAAGGTTACTCACAAGTTTATAATTTCATTTGGGTTTTTTGCCTATTTTTTTCATATATTCTGCAATATAAAAGTGTTTTTATAAGGTTTCATTCGTGACACTTTTGTGTCACAGGCCTACAGTTCTTTGATCAATCACTGTGGAAAAAAATGATTAAAAACTGCAATGAAATAGAGCTTTTCAAGTTTTATGCATGAAACTGTCTGAATAGAACTCATCAACATTGCAATCAAATGGATCAAATGGATACTTTGGAAACTATTTGAGTTTTTAGTGTTCGTGTGACACCTGTCACGGATGAAACTATGCCCTATAAAGTATGAGCTACTGCCTCTGGAAAAGTCAAATGATTTGTTCAACCACCATGAATTTATGTCTGCTATTTGATTTGACATTTAAAGCTCAATTTCTAGGATTGTTCAGGCTGTGCAAAGGCAAGAAAATTAGTTGCAAAGATTTAATCTAGGAAAGTCATCACAAAGCACCTTTTGACCCTGGCTCATTGGTGAAATACTATTCATAATATGTATAACGTCTGTACCTTTAACTATATATGAACAGATTGACACATTTCGTTAGTCTTTTATACCATTCATAATCCACTGTGTGTATGTTTATCTGTTGATAGACAGTTGATCGTTTTGGTTAGTATTTACAAACGTGGTATCTTGCCTGCGTTTTTCTGTGATCTAATGTGTATGCATAGGTGTTTGCATTTGCGTGTACTATGGCAATTCTTTGTTTTCTTTCGAGTACACTTGACAAAGGCTATTTGGCAAATAATAATAAAAAAAGCGCCTCTCTTGGGTTTTTTTTTGGTTTTGAATTTTATATTTTACGTTCTCATTCTGTTTTTGTATATTTTTGGTTCTCATTTGCTTGAACGCTAGCAGTCATTTTGTTTTAGAGATTAAATGTCAATTTTTTTTTCCGAACGATGAACATGGAATATATAAATGGAACTGAAAAGGACTACTTTTTTTTTAATGAACACATCTCCGCAAAACATGTCGTCTCCGGCGGAGCAGGGGACACTTTTTCTTTCATTTTAGGCTTTAGCAACGGACTGGCAATACAGCATCCGTTGCAATCATTCTTTCTTTCGTTTTCTTTCAGTATTCTTCTTCTTCTTCTTCTTTTTTTTAATGCGACGTATGATCATTACTGGTCCTTTTTGTATCAGTTCAGTGTCATGATACATTTGATTATTATTGGTCCTTTTTGTATCAGTTCAGTGTCATGATACATTTGATTATTATTGGTCCTTTTTGTATCAGTTCAATGTCATGATACATTTGATTATTATTGGTCCTTTTTGTATCAGTTCAATGTCATGATACATTTGATTATTAATGGTCCTTTTTGTATCAGTTCAATGTCATGATACATTTGATTATTATTGGTCCTTTTTGTATCAGTTCAATGTCATGATACATTTGATTATTATTGGTCCTTTTTGTATCAGTTCAATGTCATGATACATTTGATTATTATTGGTCCTTTTTGTATCAGTTCAATGTCATGATACATTTGATTATTATTGGTCCTTTTTGTATCAGTTCAGTGTCATGATACATTTGATCATTTCTGGTCCTTTTTGTATCAGTTCAGTGTCATGATACATTTGATTATTATTGGTCCTTTTTGTATCAGTTCAGTGTCATGATACATTTGATTATTACTGGTCGTTTCTGTGTGAGTTCAGTGTCATGATACATTTGATTATTACTGGTCCTTTCTGTGAGTTCAGTGTCATGATACATTTGATTATTATTGGTCGTTTCTGTGTGAGTTTAGTGTCATGATACATTTGATTATTATTGGTCGTTTCTGTGTGAGTTTAGTGTCATGATACATTTGATTATTATTGGTCCTTTCTGTGTGAGTTTAGTGTCATGATACATTTGATTATTATTGGTCGTTTCTGTGTGAGTTTAGTGTCATGATACATTTGATTATTATGGTCGTTCTGTGTGAGTTTATGTCATGATACATTTGATTATTATTGGTCCTTTCTGTGTGAGTTTAGTGTCATGATCTATTATTTGAAATTATTATTGGTCCTTTCTGTGTGAGTTTAGTGTCATGATAACATTTTGTGTATTTTTATTGATATATTGGTCCTTTCTGTGTGAGTTTAATGTCATGATACATTTGATTATTATTGGTTCGTTTTTTCATGTATTGATTGGTTTTAGTTGTCATGATACATTTGATTATTATTGGTCGTTTCTGTGTGAGTTTAGTGTCATGATACATTTGATTATTATTGGCTTTCTGTGTGAGTTTAGTGTCATGATACATTTGATTATTATTGGTCTTTTTGTATTTAGTGTCATGATACATTTGATTATTATTGGTCCGTTTCTGTGTGAGTTTAGTGTCATGATACATTTGATTATTATTGGTCGTTTCTGTGTGAGTTTAGTGTCATGATACATTTGATTATTATTGGTCCTTTCTGTGTGAGTTTAGTGTCATGATACATTTGATTATTATTGGTCGTTTCTGTGTGAGTTTAGTGTCATGATACATTTGATTATTATTGGTCGTTTCTGTGTGAGTTTAGTGTCATGATACATTTGATTATATTGGTCGTTTCTGTGTGAGTTTAGTGTCATGATACATTTGATTATTATTGGTCGTTTCTGTGTGAGTTTAGTGTCATGATACATTTGATTATTATTGGTCTTTCTGTGTGAGTTTAGTGTCATGATACATTTGATTATTATTGGTCGTTTCTGTGTGAGTTTAGTGTCATGATACATTTGATTATTATTGGTCGTTTCTGTATGAGTTTAGTGTCATGATACATTTGATTATTATTGGTCGTTTCTGTGTGAGTTAGTGTCATGATACATTTGATTATTATTGGTCCTTTCTGTGTGAGTTTAGTGTCATGATACATTTGATTATTATTGGTCCTTTCTGTGTGAGTTTAGTGTCATGATACATTTGATTATTATTGGTCCTTTCTGTGTGAGTTCAGTGTCATGATACATTTGATTATTATTGGTCGTTTCTGTGTGAGTTTAGTGTCATGATACATTTGATTATTATTGGTCGTTTCTGTGTGAGTTTAGTGTCATGATACATTTGATTATTATTGGTCGTTTCTGTGTGAGTTTAGTGTCATGATACATTTGATTATTATTGGTCGTTTCTGTGTGAGTTTTAGTGTCATGATACATTTGATTATTATTGGTCGTTTCTGTGTGAGTTTAGTGTCATGATACATTTGATTATTATTGGTCGTTTCTGTGTGAGTTTAGTGTCATGATACATTTGATTATTATTGGTCGTTTCTGTGTGAGTTTAGTGTCATGATACATTTGATTATTATTGGTCGTTTCTGTTGAGTTTAATGTCATGATACATTTGATTATTATTGGTCGTTTCTGTATGAGTTTAGTGTCATGATACATTTGATTATTATTGGTCGTTTCTGTATGAGTTTAGTGTCATGATACATTTGATTATTATTGGTCGTTTCTGTATGAGTTCAGTGTCATGATACATTTGATTATTATTGGTCGTTTCTGTTGAGTTTAGTGTCATGATACATTGATTATTATGGTCGTTTGTATCAGTTCAGTGTCATGATACATTTGATTATTATTGGTCCTTTCTGTGTGAGTTTAGTGTCATGATACATTTGATTATTATTGGTCCTTTCTGTGTGAGTTTAGTGTCATGATACATTTGATTATTATTGGTCGTTTCTGTGTGAGTTTAGTGTCATGATACATTTGATTATTATTGGTCGTTTCTGTGTGAGTTTAATGTCATGATACATTTGATTATTATTGGTCGTTTCTGTGTGAGTTTAGTGTCATGATACATTTGATTATTATTGGTCGTTTCTGTGTGAGTTTAGTGTCATGATACATTTGATTATTATTGGTCGTTTCTGTGTGAGTTTAGTGTCATGATACATTTGATTATTATTGGTCCTTTCTGTGTGAGTTAGTGTCATGATACATTTGATTATTATTGGTCGTTTTTGTATGAGTTTAGTGTCATGATACATTTGATTATTATTGGCCCGTTTCTGTATGAGTTAGTGTCATGATACATTTGATTATTATTGGTCCTTTTTGTATCAGTTCAATGTCATGATACATTTGATTATTATTGGTCGTTTCTGTATGAGTTTAGTGTCATGATACATTTGATTATTATTGGTCGTTTCTGTATGAGTTTAGTGTCATGATACATTTGATTATTATTGGTCGTTTCTGTATGAGTTCAGTGTCATGATACATTTGATTATTATTGGTCGTTTCTGTATGAGTTTAGTGTCATGATACATTTGATTATTATTGGTCGTTTTTGTATCAGTTAGTGTCATGATACATTTGATTATTATTGGTCCTTTCTGTGTGAGTTTAGTGTCATGATACATTTGATTATTATTGGTCCTTTCTGTGTGAGTTTAGTGTCATGATACATTTGATTATTATTGGTCGTTTCTGTGTGAGTTTAGTGTCATGATACATTTGATTATTATTGGTCCGTTTTTGTTCAGTTTAGTGTCATGATACATTTGATTATTATTGGTCTTTTTGTATGAGTTTCAGTGTCATGATACATTTGATTATTATTGGTCTTTCTGTATGAGTTTAGTGTCATGATACATTTGATTATCATTGGTCGTTTCTGTGTGAGTTTAGTGTCATGATACATTTGATTATTATTGGTCCTTTTCTGTATGAGTTCAGTGTCATGATACATTTGATTATTATTGGTCTTTTTGTATCAGTTCAGTGTCATGATACATTTGATTATTATTGGTCGTTTCTGTATGAGTTTAGTGTCATGATACATTTGATTATTATTGGTCGTTTCTGTATGAGTTTAGTGTCATGATACATTTGATTATTATTGGTCTTTTTGTATAGTTCAGTGTCATGATACATTTGATTATTATTGGTCGTTTCTGTGTGAGTTTAGTGTCATGATACATTTGATTATTATTGGTCGTTTCTTGTGTAGTTTAGTGTCATGATACATTTGATTATTATTGGTCTTTCTGTGTGAGTTTAGTGTCATGATACATTTGATTATTATTGGTCGTTTCTGTGTGAGTTTAGTGTCATGATACATTTGATATTATTATTGGTCGTTTCTGTGTGAGTTTAGTGTCATGATACATTTGATTATTATTGGTCGTTTTGTATAGTTAGTGTCATGATACATTTGATTATTATTGGTCGTTTCTGTATGAGTTTAGTGTCATGATACATTTGATTATTATTGGTCGTTTCTGTGTGAGTTTAGTGTCATGATACATTTGATTATTATTGGTCCGTTTCTGTGTGAGTTTAGTGTCATGATACATTTGATTATTATTGGTCCTTTCTGTGTGAGTTTAGTGTCATGATACATTTGATTATTATTGGTCCTTTCTGTGTGAGTTTAGTGTCATGATACATTTGATTATTATTGGTCGTTTCTGTTGAGTTTAGTGTCATGATACATTTGATTATTATTGGTCTTTTTGTATAGTTCAGTGTCATGATACATTTGATTATTATTGGTCTTTTCTGTGATGAGTTAGTGTCATGATACATTTGATTATTATTGGTCGTTTCTGTGTGAGTTTAGTGTCATGATACATTTGATTATTATTGGTCGTTTCTGTGTGAGTTTAGTGTCATGATACATTTGATTATTATTGGTCTTTCTGTGTGAGTTTAGTGTCATGATACATTTGATTATTATTGGTCCGTTTCTGTGTGAGTTTAGTGTCATGATACATTTGATTATTATTGGTCCTTTCTGTGTGAGTTTAGTGTCATGATACATTTGATTATTATTGGTCGTTTCTGTGTGAGTTTAGTGTCATGATACATTTGATTATATTGGTCGTTTTTGTGATAGTTAGTGTCATGATACATTTGATTATTATTGGTCGTTTCTGTGTGAGTTTAGTGTCATGATACATTTGATTATTATTGGTCGTTTCTGTGTGAGTTTAGTGTCATGATACATTTGATTATTATTGGTCGTTTCTGTGTGAGTTTAGTGTCATGATACATTTGATTATTATTGGTCGTTTCTGTGTGAGTTTAGTGTCATGATACATTTGATTATTATTGGTCCTTTCTGTGTGAGTTTAGTGTCATGATACATTTGATTATTATTGGTCGTTTCTGTGTGAGTTTAGTGTCAGTACAATAACCATTCTGCTGCCCGTTTGGACAATTTTACATTTTCATTCCCGTTCTCTGATTGTGATCACATAATTGTGTTGGTTTTTTTTTGATGATGATCCTGTGTATGTGCTTGGTGTGTTTGTGTCTTTTCTATTCATTGTGTGAACAATGAATAGAATTGTTATTACACTTGATATAGATTTCCGAGGCTTTTACATTCACGTTGATTTAAGATAGCCATACGATCTGTGCTCTTAACACGGTACATGTCACGTTTGTGCAGGATTTCCTTTGCAGAGACTGTGTCCTTACAGATAAGGAAATCGTCATTATCAACAACAGCTTCAACAACAGCAAAAGAAAGACACACCCAAAACAACTTGTGACAGTTTGGAATATTGGATTTGCTCAAGAGAGATTAATCGCACCAAGGCGTTTCCATATGCACTCCACCTCACATCTGGAACCAATCATCTGAGCAAATGACTGTGGGTGTACAAACACATGTGGGCTACGCACACGTTGCAAGCACACGCACGTATGCACGCACACAGACACACATACAAATACACACAGACACACACACACAGACACACAG
>CM060307.1:81643634-81646134 GCA_030674185.1 Monoplex corrugatus
CTTCTTAAGCGTGCTAGAACTCCTTCAATCACTCCACCTTCTTCTTCTTAAGCGTGCTAGAACTCTTTCAATCACTCCACCTTCTTCTTCTTAAGCATGCTAGAACTCTTTCAATCTCTCCACCTTCTTCTTCTGAAACGTGCGAGAACTGTTGCAATCACTCCACCTTCTTCTTCTTAAGCATGCTAGAACTGTTGCAATAACTCCACCTTCTTCTTCTTAAGCATGCTAGAACTGTTGCAATAACTCCACCTTCTTCTTCTTAAGCATAGTAGAACTGTTGCAATCACTTCACCTTCTTCTTAAGCGTTCTAGAACACTTTCAATCACTCCACCTTCTTCTTCTTAAGCGTGCTAGAACTGTTGCAATAACTCCATCTTCTTCTTCTTAAGCGTGCTAGAACTCCTTCAATCACTCCACCTTCTTCTTCTTAAGCATGCTAGAACTCTTCCAATCACTCCACCTTCTTCTTCTTAAGCATGCTAGAATTCTTTCAATCACTCCAACTTCTTCTTCTTAAGCGTGCGAGAACTGTTGCAATCACTCCACCTTCTTCTTCTTAAGCATGCTGGAACTGTTGCAATCACTTCACCTTCTTCTTAAGCGTGCTAGAACACTTTCAATCACTCCACGTTCTTCTTCTTAAGCGTGCTAGAACTGTTGCAATAACTCCAACTTCTTCTTCTTAAGCGTGCTAGAACTGTTGCAATCACTCCACCTTCTTCCTCTTAAGCGTGCTAGAACTGTTGGAATTTCTCCACCTTCTTCTTCTTAAGCATGCTAGAACTCTTTCAATCACTCCACCTTCTTCTTCTTAAGCGTGCAAGAACTGTTGCAATAACTCCACCTTCTTCTTATTAAGCGTGCTAGAACTGTTGCAATCACTCCACCTTCTTCTTCTTAAGCGTGCTAGAACTCTTGCAATCACTCCACCTTCTTCTTCTTAAGCGTGCTAGAACTATTTCAATCACTCCACCTTCTTCTTCTTAAGCGTGCTAGAACTGTTGGAATCATTCCACCTTCTTCTTCTTAAGCGTGCTAGAACTGTTGCAACCACTCCACCTTCTTCTTCTTAAGCGTGCTAGAACTGTTGCAATAACTCCACCTTCTTCTTCTTAAGCACACCAGAACTGTTGCAATAACTCCACCTTCTTCTTCTTAAGCGTGCTAGAACTCTTTCAATCACTCCACCTTCTTCTTCTTAAGCGTGCTAGAACTGTTGCAATCACTCCACCTTCTTCTTCTTAAGCATGCTAGAACTGTTGCTATCACTCCACCTTATTCTTAAGCGTGCTAGAACTGTTGCAATAACGTCACCTTCTTCTTAAGCGTGCTAGAACACTTTCAACCACTCCACCTTCTTCTTCTTAAGCGTGCTAGAACTGTTGCAATCACTCCACCTTCTTCTTCTTAAGCATGCTAGAACTATTTCAATCACTCCACCTTCTTCTTCTTAAGCGTGCTAGAACTGTTGCAATCACTTCACCTTATTCTTAAGCATGCGAGAACACTTTCAATCACTCCACCTTCTTCTTCTTAAGCGTGCTAGAACTCTTTCAATCACTCCACCTTCTTCTTCTTAAGCGTGCTAGAACTCTTTCAATCACTTCACCTTCTTCTTCTTAAGCGTGCTAGAACTGTTGCAATCACTCCACCTTCTTTTTCTTCTTAAGCATGCTAGAACTGTTGCAATCACTTCACCTTCTTCTTCTTAAGCATGCTAGAACTGTTGCAACCATTCCACCTTCTTCTTCTTAAGCATGCTAGAACTCTTGCGATCACTCCACCTTCTTCTTCTTAAGCATGCTAGAACTCTTTCAATCACTCCACCTTCTTCTTCTTAAGCGTGCTAGAACTCTTTCAATCACTCCACCTTCTTCTTGTTAAGCGTGCTAGAACTGTTGCAATCACTCCACCTTCTTCTTAAGCGTGCTAGAACTCTTTCAATCACTCCACCTTCTTCTTCTTAAGCATGCTAGAACTGTTGCAATCACTCCACCTTCTAGAACTGTTGCAATCACTCACCTTCTAGAACTGTTGCAATCACTCCACCTTCTTCTTCTTAAGCGTGCTAGAACTGTTGCAATCACTCCACTTTTTTCTTCTTAAGCATGCCAGAACTATTGCAATGGTTCCACCTTCTTCTTCTTAAGCATGCCAGAACTCTTGCAATCGTTCCACCTTCTTCTTCTTAAGCATGCCAGAACTCTTGCAATCGTTCCACCTTTTTGTTCTTAAGCATGCCAGAACTCTTGCAATCGTTCCACCTTTTTCTTCTTAAGCGTGCTAGAAGTCCTGCAATCACTCCGTATACAAACCTACATAGGCCCCTACTTTGCACAGACAGCGGATTTTTATTTATATGACCGTTCTTTATCCCACCTTAAAGACAGTCTAACTCCATCTTCGCAAAGCCAATGAGAGAATTTGAAAGATGTACAAGAGAATGATCTGGAAGGTAGAAATAAGAAAGAATATTGTGAAGGAATTACAGCATAA
>CM060307.1:81651134-81658634 GCA_030674185.1 Monoplex corrugatus
AAGAAGAAGGAAGAAGAAGAATTTGAAGAAGAAGAAAAGAAGAATTGAAGAAGAATTTGAAGAAGAAGAAGAAGAAGAAGAAGAAGAGAAGAAGAAGAAAGAAGAAGAAGATAAAAAAAAAAGAAGAAGAAGAAGAAGAAGAAGAAGAAGAAGAAGAATAAGAAGAAAAAAAAAAAAAAAAGAAGAAGAAGATAACGCTGCTGCTGATGCTGATGATGACGACAATCATGACAAATCACGTCACAAAGATGGTGAGGTCAGACGACGACGGCAGTGAAGATAATGCCTTTTGACACAGCCCTGAAACCATAGCTACAAACCATTGTTGCAGATCAAACAGATTGGCAAGCACCGTGATTCAGAACGTCGTTTGCCAAGGGGGCATGTAATATTCTGTGTCAGAGTAATACAGACACGACCTGATAAGCACCCGCTGTCAACAGACAATATACCTGACATTCGCTGCTGGTGCTGCTGCTGTCTGGTGCCTGCTGACTTCGTTCCTGTCCTTTCTTCTCTCTGTTGACGTGCCTGTCTTTCCAGTTCATTATCACCTTGAAGTACTCTTGTGCTTTTGGTGTAACTTGTGGACGGGTTAGGTGCTTCAGACAATGACAGGCCTGAGATAGTGAGAAAATGAAGACACGTGCTCTGTTCCTAAACAGTTGAAAATTATACATGTTATAATCTATCTGTCTATCTATCTGTCTGTCTGTCTAACTATCTATCTAACTATCTATCTGTCTGTCTTCTGTCTGTTATCTAACTATCTATCTATCTATCTATCTATCTGTCTTCTGTCTATGTATCTATACTATGTATCTATGTATCTACCTATCTACCTATCTATCTTTTTTATCTATCTGTCTATCTGTCTGTCTGTCTGTCTATCTGTCTATCTAGCTATCTATCTGATCTGTCATGTCTATCTATCTATCTACCTTACCTTTTCTATCTATCTATCTGTCTGTCTGTCTGTCTGTCTATCTATCTACCTATGTATCTATCTGCCTCTCTCTCTCACTCACACACACACACGTACACACGCACACACATACACACGAGCGTGCGCGCACGCACACACACACATACACAACACACACAAACACACGCACACCACATCGACACACAAACACACAGAGAAGACATGCTCACATGATAAATACCAATTCTATCATAGTCATGTTAACAAAAAAAACACACACACACACAAATAAGAGCCACAGACATGTAGAAGTCAGTATATGTTAGTACAGCGGTTACGCAAACAATTCTGTTTACTTGTTACATCTGACAGAGTGTAGCATGCAGATGATGCCAAGGCACAAACAACAGTCTGTGCTGGCACCACTTGACAACAGGAGTCTCCTTTTCTATCTGAAGGTTGCATACTTCCTTGTGTTTTCTCTTTTGGTTTGTTACTTGTGTGTTTGGTCGTGTGTTTCGTTTTGTTTGTTATTTTTTTGTTTAGCAGTTTTTTTTTGCTGCAGTATTTCCTCCCCATCTTCTGAAGATATGACTTCGTCTCTAAGTCTCCAGAGCATTTGGGCATGACTGTGGAGGGGTGGGGGGGGGGGTTCTTCATGTGAAACGAGTTTATACAGAATAGCTAGTTGTATTATGATTCAGACCTGTAATTATTTATTTACTTACTGTATATACATGCTCCTTTTTTGAAGGTAAGATACACACATGCACATGTCATATTTACATGTAACCAAGATTATTCCAGTGGTAGGCTGTAAAATACCAGTATGAAATATACACTAGGTAAAATATAGTCTAGGTAGGGCCTCAGGACCTGGTCAGCTCATGGGTTTATGTGCAGGCTTAAGGCTTGTGGTGCCACGATCACCATACACGTGGCACCTGTGACGTTAGTGCATATGGAATTCGTTCAGAGCGCGGAGACTTCATCTTGAGAAACTGAAACTGAAACTGAAACAGAGTTAAGTAGGGAAAACAAGACGAAAACCAACGTATTTTATTCTTTCATATATCGAAAGATTTGAAATTAAGAATCCTGAAAATTTTAATTTGGCCTGTTTTAATGTATGGTTACAAAGCCTGGACACTAAGCAAAAAGACCAAGAAAATCCAATCAATGCAGCAGACATGTGGCTCTATAGACGACTTCTCAGAGTCAAATGGACAGACAGAAGAATAAACGATAGCATATTGAAGGAACCGAATATTAAATGCCAACTTCGAACCGAGATCAACAAAAGAAAGCTAAAATATGTAGGCCATGCAATCAGAAACATCAAAAACAGATCTGATATCAATGGTCCTGCAGGAGAAAGTTGAGGCGAGGAGAAGAAAGGGACGACCGCACACCTCCTACTTCAACAACATCGCTGATGTCTGTGGTCCGGGAATTCACGAAGTCGCCCACAAATGTCTCAATCGTCTGACCTGGAGAAGACTTGTGACGTCGAGCGCAGCTTCTACCGCCGATTCCAGCGAGGGAGAGAGTGAGGTGAGGTGATCTCAAACTAAGCCTTTGTCATCCTGAATAACCAGCTTTAAGATGATAATTGTCTTTATGAATGTGTCTGATTGAAGCATCATCATCATCATCCTATGTAAACGTAACTACTCTGACACAGCTCTGGTACCACAACAGATACGACCATGTTGTTCCAAGCCAAACACACTGGCGCGTTCCATGATTCAGAGAGTCGGTTTGCCTGCAGAATGTAATATTCTCTGTCAGATTTATGAATGCGTTGCCCGATAAGCATCTGCTGTCAACATATGTCATTCTAATACTGTCTGATACTTCTTCTGAGCACCCAACATTTTGGCAGTGGCGGAAACTATTGAAAGCAAAACAAAATAAACCAAATCCAAAACAAGTGTGACTGCCCGCGTTCAAGCAAACAGAAACCAGAAAAACACACACACATATAAAAGAATCAGAACGCGTATTTAATACAATCAGACAAGACAGGCGCAAATTTTTGGCCAACTGGCATCTGTCAAGCGTAAGACCACAAGCAAACAAGCACCAATGTTAAGTGTGAGAAAAGGACTAAACTGTCAGTTGGCCGAAAATTTGCCTGTCTTGTCTGGTTGTATTAAATATGCACTCTGATTCTTTTTTCGTGTTTTCTTTTCTGGTTCCTAAGAGAAATCAAAACAAAACAAATAACCTAACCAAAGCAAAGGAAAATAAACAAATGCAAAACAGACCAGACCAAACCAAACCAACGAAACGAAACGAAACGAAACCAAACCAAACGAAACCAAACCAAACCAAATCAAACCAACCAAACCAAACCAGACGAAACCAAACGAAACAAAACGAAACCAAACGAAACGAAACGAGCGAAACGAAACCAAAGCAAACGAAACGAAAGGAAACGAAACGAAAGCAAAGCAAAGCAAAGCAAAGCAAAGCAAACCAAACCAATCAAACCAAACCAAACCAATCAAACCAAACCAAACCAATCAAACCAAACCAAACCAAACCAAACCAAACCAAACCAAACCAAACCAAACCAAACCAAATCTAACCAAACCAAACCAAACCAAATCTAACAAAACCAAAAACAGCAATGTTCAATACCAGATGTGGCATGATCATACAAACGGCGAACGAAGGAAGAAGACAATGTCTGCTGCTTTGGTTGCCGTCTTTTCCTGACTTTTTTTTCTTGTTCCACACTCCCTGTGAAAAGGCAAGCAACATTTATAGGACATTTTATGAGGAAAGGGGACTTAGAGCACCTGGTCACAACAGGAAAGTTGGAGGGAAAGAAAACACCAGTTAGCCCAGAGAGAAAATATTACACGGACTTGCAAAAGCCTCAATAACGCAGCCCCCGATTACCTGTCAAGCCTACTTGAGATCTATGTTCCCTCACGTACCCTCCGCTCTGTCTCCGATCCTCTGACTTTTCGCTTTCCACGCACTAAGCTCAATACCTATGGTCCACGAGCCTTCTGTTTCTGGTCCACTCTCCTGGAACAAACTTCCTCTCTCAGTCCGTCAGCAACCTACTTTTGTCTCCTTCAAGTCCGCTCTCAAAACTCACCTTTTCTCCTCAGCATAAAATCCTAACCTCACTCAACCCCCCCCCCCCCCTGCAGCCTGTCTCCGCTCGGAGGGGAATCACATGGTTATAATATATAATTGTATATGCTATACTCTATAATTTTCCATTGCTTTTATTCTTGCTTTTATTGCTTTTATTCTTTCTCCCCATTTATAGCCATGCGCGCGCGCGCGCGCGTGTGTGTGTGTGTGTGTGTGCGTGTGTGTGTGTGCGTGCGTGCGTGCGTGCGTGCGTGCGTGCGTGCGTGCGTGTGTGTCTGCTTCAGCGCTTAGATTTGATTTTATCAAGATTTTGCGCTATATAAATATTGTAATTATTATTGAAGACAGAGAGGATGGGAGATGTACTTGCGGCGACAAGGGATAGATTCATACGGAGGGCCATGATCGCCAACGCCATGCGGCAGCGCACTTGATGATGATGATGACGATGCATGTCTCTCCAGTTCATTATCACTTTTGAAGCATCCACCTTTTGATGTTCTGTGGGGTATTTCTAATACTGAGAACCTGAGACAGTATGGAATTGTGCCCTGTTTCGGAACAATCAAAGATTGTAGTGTACAGATACATGTGTAAAAACTATATCAGACACGTAGTCACAAACACACAGATGCATATGACCGTCATCAACTCCCACTCTATAAAACACCACTTCTATGCTGATGACACCCAACTTCTAGACAGTGACTCACCTGACAATATACAGTGCCTCTTGACTCGCACCACTGAGTGTTACTCGGACATTAAGAACTGGATGACATACAACAAACTTCAGCTTAACGACGACAAGACAGAAGCTATCCTCACTGGCACCCGTCAGAAACTTTCTCAGCTGCCTCCTCTTTCTCTCCCATTATGTAATACATCAGTCCCAATTTCTGATTCAGCTAAAAACCTTGGTGCCTGCATTGACTCTACCCTCTCCATGAACAACTTTGTTTCTCAAACTACCAGATCTTGCTACTATCACCTCCATCGTATAAGCCTGATCAGGAAGTATCTCTCTGTCGAAACAACTGCAAAACTCGTTCTCTCCTTCATAATGTCTCGCATTGACTATTGCAATTCACTCTTGTCTGGTCTTCCTGCCTCCACCATTCACATCCTACAGCGCACTCAAAACAATGCTGCACGCCTTGTACTCAAAAAGAAAAAAGCTGACCACATATCTCCTCTCCTGGCACAACTTCACTGGCTCCCTGTATCAAAGCGCATACAGTACAAACTAGACACCATGTGCTACAAAAGCCTCAATAACGCAGCCGCCGATTACCTGTCAAGCCTACTTGAGATCTATGTTCCCTCACGTACCCTACGCTCTGCCTCCGATCCTCTGATTTTTCGCTTTCCACGCACTAAGCTCAATACCTATGGTCCACGAGCCTTCTCTGTTTCTGGTCCACTTTTCTGGAACAAACTTCCTCTCTCAGTCCGTCAGCAACCTACTTTTGTCTCCTTCAAGTCGGCTCTCAAAACTCACCTTTTCTCCTCTGCATAAAATCCTAACCTCACTCAATCCCCTCTGCAGCCTGTCTCCACTCGGAGGGGAATCACATTGTAATATATAATTGTATATAATATGCTCTCTATAATTTTCCATTGCTTTTATTCTTTCTCCCCATTTATAGCCGTGTGCGTGTGTGTGTGTGTGTGTGTGTGTGTGTGTGTGTGTGTGCGTGTGTGTGTGTGTGTGTGTGTGTGTGTGTGCGTGCGTGCGTGCGTGTGTGTGCGTGCATGCGTGTGTGTCTGTTTTAGCGCTTAGATTTGATTTTATCAAGATTTTGCGCTATATAAATAAAATATTGTATTGTATTGTACATCTATCACTCACTTACATTCTTTGTCTGTATGTATGTCTGTATCTCCCTCACTCAGACATGAACACGAAGAAATAAGACACGTACACAGACATACAGACACAACAGAAAAAACACATACTCACACACATTACTATATACACACATCAACACGCATACACACGTACATATATACTTACATCTAGAATGTATACACGCACACACTTACACACACAGACACACACGCGCGCACGCACACACACATGTACACATACACACACAAACACACTCACGTACACACACTCACACAGACAGATAGACAGACGAATGGACAGACAGACTGACAGACAGATACAGACACTGACACACACACTCGAACAGACAGACAGACAGACAGACAAACAGACAGGTAGACAGACAGACAGGCAGACACACACACACACTGACACACACACTCGCACAGACAGACAGACAGACAGACAGACAAACAGACAGGTAGACAGGCAGACAGGCAGACAAACACAGACAGACACTGACACACACACTCGCACAGACAGACAGACAGACAGACAGACAGGTAGACAGGCAGACAGGCAGACAGGCAGACAGACAGACACACACACACATATACACACGCACTCTCTCTCTCTCTCTCTCTCTCTCACACACACACACATACACACACACACACACTGGAGCATGTTTGTTATCTTACTATACACATCATTTGCATCCCTTCACACCAACAACAACAAAAAACAATAGCAGGTAATACCAAGCATCAGCCAATGTCAAGACTATGTGAGAGATAAAGAACATTTCTTATTTTTTTTATACCTGACAACAGCAACAGCACAAAAACGAATGCAGCGGTTGATTGACAGTCTGTGTTACATTTGGCACACGTAAAACGCCAATCTATTTGCCTTCGTGCAGGTTGCTTACTCTTCCAGACAGCCTGTGTTTTCTTCGTTTTTTTTTCTCTCCTCTGAATGTAGACATTTCTTCAGCTCTGTGAGGACCCTTCTTCATTAGCTGCCGTCTCTACAGCCTAGAAGGCAGTGGCTTCCTTCCATGTGCAAACCCGTCACGTTTTCCATCTTTCATGTTTATCATCATCCTCTGTTTATGGATGACCCCCCCTCCCCCCCCCCCAAAAAAAAAAAAAAATTGGCTTTTCTCTCCCAATACCCATCCACTTGTTAAGCAGACACACAGACTCACGCCTGCTCAATTAATTTACGCTTCTGGTTATGGGAAGCGCGATAACTATACGGTGGACTAGGCAAGGTCAAAGGGCACATGTTGGGGGGAGGGGAGTGGATATGGGGGTGAATTGGGAAGAAGGTGATAGATAAGGGGAGATGGAGGCAATTGATAACGGGAAATATGACTATGGGAGTGGTGATGCAGCTCAACACGATTGAAGTTTAAGTAGGGTTGACAAGAGATCTTTTGTAATTTTTCATAATTATGCTGGCCAACAAAATTGAGGACTGTTCGTTGGCTGTTAATGAACATAGCTTGGCCACGAAAACTGTATCCATCATAGAATATTCCTGCTCTATCTGCTCTAACAGAACCCAAAAGTCTGATCTCTTGTGGAGAATGATCTATTATTCTAAATCTGATTAAAAAAAA
>CM060307.1:81663634-81666134 GCA_030674185.1 Monoplex corrugatus
AGACACACACGCATGCACGCACACACATGCACGCGCGCGCGCGCCACCACACACACACACACACACACACACACACACACACACACCACACAACACACAAACACATGGCTATAAATGGGGAGAAAGAATAAAAGCAATGGAAAATTATAGAGAGCATATTATATACAATTATATATTGCAATGTGATTCCCCTCCGAGCGGAGACAGGCTGCAGAGGGAGTTGAGTGAGTCAGGATTTTATGCAGAGGAGAAAAGGTGAGTTTTGAGAGCGGACTTGAAGGAGGCAAAAGTAGGTTGCTGACGGACTGAGAGAGGAAGTTTGTTCCAGGAGAGTGGACCAGAAACAGAGAAAGCTCGTGGACTATAGGTATTGAGCTTAGTGCGTGGAAAGCGAAAAGTCAGAGGATCGGAGGCAGAGCGGCGGTTACGTGAGGGAACATAGATCTCAAGTAGGCTTGACAGGTAATCGGGGGCTGCGTTATTGAGGCTTTTGTAGCACATGATGACAAATAATACCAATGGCATCAGCACTGACATTACCATAAACAACAAGAAACTTGAGATTGTCCATAGCTTTAAATATCTGGGAGCTATAGTATCAGATGAAGGATCAAAGCCCGAAGTACTTTCCAGGATTGCCCAGACCACAGCTGCAATGACCAAGCTAAAAGTCATCTGGAACGACAAGAATATCGCCATCGGCTCCAAGATCAGACTGATGCTTTCCCTTGTCATGTCAATATTTTTGTATGCATGCGAAACATGGACCATAACAGCAGACATTGAAAGAAGGATACAGGCAATGGAGATGAGATGCTTCCGTAAACTCCTTGGTATCTAGTACAAAAATCATATAACCAATAAGGAAGTGAAAACCCGAATCGAAAACGCCATCCGGCGTATGAAGACCTCCTGACTTCAGTGATAAGACGCAAACTGAGGTGGTACGGGCACGTCACACGATCATCTGGACTGACCAAGACCGTCTTGCAGGGAACAGTACGGGGAGGGAGACGAAGAGGCAGACAGAGAAAAAGATGGGAAGACAATATCAGAGAGTGGACTGGACATCATTCTGGGAAAGCTGAGGACCGGTAGGACTGGAGGAAGTTGGTTGCAAAATCTTTCAGTGGTGCCCCAACGGTCAACCAGACTACGGGACTGATGATGATGATGATGAGACGGGTTAATAGTTCTGACGCGGGCAGCCTGAGAAAGTGAGGACCACATGTGCACTGTTTTCTAAATGATTAAAGATTGTGGTATACAAACATGTGCACAAAAACTCTTAACACAGATGCACAGACACAAACAGACAGCTAAATGGACACAAACGCATATAACTGTTTCTAATATATTTTTAACATTTTCTGCTGATTTATGCAAGTCTTTTGTTTCAGTCACTTATATAGAAACAGAGTGGATGCACATACGCACGACCAAGCACATTCCCAAGCATGCACACCCATATACTCAAACGAACACACATACACACATAGTCAGACACACGCATACACGCCCGCATGGGCGGAAACACACACACCATCACTCACACGAACACACTACACACACAGCAACACACCACACGCACGCACACACACACACACACACACACACACACACACACACACACACACACACACACACACACACACACACACACACACACACACACACACACACACACACACACACACGCATACAAACATGCATACACACGCATGCGCGCGCGTGCACACACACACATACATATATCTACATACACATTATGTACATATACATATAGATATACATATATACATATAATATATATATATGTGGTGTGTATAACACACACACACACACACACACACACACACACACACACACACACACACACACACACACACTACACACACACACACACACACACACACACACACACACACATATATATACAGACACACATGCACATAGAAGACATGTATGCTGCAGTCAACATTTCAGCAGAATGCACACAAAAGCAAAGCATGGATCAGGGCGTATCTGTAAATGGGCAGATTTTATACAAATCTCAGTGACTGCTGCTTGATGACCCTATATTATACCAGTGTACCTCTCTCTCTCTCTCTCTCTCTCACTCTTTCTCTCTCACTCTCTTCTATTTCACTCCTCTCTCTCTCTCTCAGTGACTGCTGCTTGATGACGCCATATTATACCAGTGTACCTCTCTCTCCCTCTCCCCTCTCACTCTTCTATTTCCTCACTCTCTCTCTCTCTCTCTCTCTCTCTCATGACTGCTGCTTGAGACCCATATTACCAGTGTACTCTCTCTCTTCTCTCTCTCTCTCTCTCTCTCTCTCTCTCTCTCTCTCTCTCTCTCTCTGTGTTTTCCTTAGCATTCTGATTTGTTTGACAGATGCGTTTTTGCATGTTATTTTGCCCACAATGTGCAGGTGGTATGTTGCTACGCAGTCTGCATGCTCTATATTTGGTGGGCGTGCATGCTGGGTGTTTTCAT
>CM060307.1:81671134-81673634 GCA_030674185.1 Monoplex corrugatus
TGAATAGTCAAGTACTGGCGGGCTTTACCAAGAGATCGGATATGGCAGTAGCAAGTTCTGATGATTGAATTGATCTGATCACGCATCGAGAGATTAGCATCCAGAAACACTCCTAGTGTTTTTACTTTCTTCGAGAAAGGGATGTCTGCACTACAGACCGAAAGTGAAGAAAAAGGGACAATTTCTCTTTTAGGAGCAGTTTCGACCAGCAGAACTTCAGTTTTCTCTTCATTCAACTTCAACCGGTTTGCAGACATCCAATGTTTTATTTCCAGACAGCACAATTCAACATTTTTCTTTGATTCAAGAGCGAGAGTATTGTCAGAGGGAAGGCGGGAATAGAGTTGGGAATCATCCGCAAAGAAATGAAAGTCAACATTGAACTGTTCAATCAGAGAAGCCAGGGGTCTTGTGTATAGAGAGAAGAGAAGAGGTCCGAGGACCGATCCTTGCGGAACGCCTGTAAGAAGAGGTGTTTCTTTCGAATATGAAGACCGGACAAGAACTTTTTGAGATCTCTCAGAAAGATATGAAGTGAACCATAACAAGACAGTTTTGTTCAGGCCGATTTCAGTGTGAAGACGCTGCAAGAGAAGGGTGTGATCCATGGTATCAAAAGCAGCGCTCAAGTCTAGCAGAACAAGAATGGCATTGTCACCGTGGTCAAGAAAAGAAAGGAGGTCATTTAATATGCGGAGAAGTGCAGTTTCAGTACTATGTCCACATTTGTACGCTGACTGGAACCTCACTTCGAGATTGTGTGAGACAAGATGTGCTGTCAACTGATCCTCAACGGCTCTCTCTATAAGTTTTGAAAGAAATGGCAAGTTCGAAACTGGACGGTAATTATTTAGGATCTCAGGGTCTAAACCAGGCTTTTTGAGTAGTGGTTTGACAATAGCTTGCTTAAGAGGTTTGGGTACGGTTCCCGACTGAAGGCTGAGATTTATGATTTCCTGAATTACAGGAAGCAGAATGTCCGAAAATTCTAGAAGGAGTGTTGTCGGAATTGGATCTACAGCTGCAGTGGTTGGTTTGGACTTATACAACAGAAGAAGAAGAAGAAAAGGAGGAGGAAGAGGAGAAGGAGGAGATGATGACGATGAAGAAGAAGATGAAGGAGAAGAATACGAAGAAGAAGAAGAATACGAAGAAGAAGAAGAAGAAGAATACGAAGAAGATGAAGAAGAAGAATTCGAAGAAGAAGAATTCGAAGAAGAATTCGAAGAAGAAGAAGAAGAAGAAGGAATAGGAGGAGTAGGAGATGAAACCAGAGCCGGAGGGAACAGAAAATGAGATGATGGTGATAATTATGTGATGATGATGATGATGATGATGAATGATGATGACAACAACAACAAAAATAACCATGATGTTGAAATAACAAACTATAATTTTTTCCCCTCTTGAACACAGCCACAAAAACACAGATACAAACGCGTTGTCCCAAGCCAAACACAGTGCAGTGGCACGTACCATGATTCAGAGCGTCGTTTACCTGCAGGAATGCAAATATTTTATGCCAGAGTTATGCAGATATGGCCAGATAAACACCTGCTGTCAACGGGTGATGTACTTGACGTTCTCACATCGTCATCTGCCCCCATTTCCGTCTTTGCCTCCTTCCCTTCCTTCAATATTCCTCCCTGTCTCTTCAGTTCATTATCACTTTGAGGAGTGGTATTTCTGATAGCTTTGGATGCGTCAAGCACTGACGATGGGGGCTTGAGGTTATAAAGAAAGGTGCACCGTTTTGAACTTTATAGATTATGGGTGCGATCTCATAAGCAGTAATACCGATACATCAAAAATGATCTCTGTGAAGTGAGGCATCCGCGGGTTTGACTATGTACAAAAAAATTGTTTTGGGCAAAAAAAAAGTCCCCAAAGTGATCTATGAATCCATTGCGAACTTGTATTGCTTAACCCTTTTTCACCCGCACCCTCTGCACGTGCGTCCTTTCTTGTCGGTTGTGCTGGCAAAGTACAAACTTAACCCTTCGACGCCCTCATCCTATCCACCAGCTTTCTGCAGGAGTCGAAGGGTTAAGTTTTTGCAGCTGGTGGATAGGGTGAAGGCGTCAAAGAGTTAAAGATAACGAAGAGTAATTTTTCTCAACAGTTGTTCAGTATATGTAGCAATCTTTGTGGTTTTATAAATCTTCCCCCCACTCTCCCCACTCTTTAGCTACCTTCTCAATTACTGACAACGATGAGTTCTTTTCTTGTACCGTTTCTGATATTCGTTTTGACTTTGACAACCAATCTCTTGATGTTGGAGACGTAACACTCGAGTGACGTATCATCACAGAGAGTAAATACCAAGTCTCTAGCTGAGAGTGTGAACATAATGTTGGCACTGATAAGCCAAGTGGAAGTTGTCTGTGCAAGTTCATGATGAGATTTTCTTTTTGACTTAATGACTGTTTTTATCATCATACGTTTGCTCTCTATCATCCAGTTTTTTTAATATCTCGAGATACACTTCTCAATGATTCGG
>CM060307.1:81681134-81686134 GCA_030674185.1 Monoplex corrugatus
CGAGCGTCCTAGCGTGCCAAAAACGGACATCGGGCGTCCTATTGAGCTCTGCAGAAATTTTGAGCATTGTCTCCCCCTGGAATGGCGAGTATTGTCTCCCCTTGAGATAGCGAGCATTGTATCCCCCTGACATGCGAGCATTGTCTCCCCTTGAGATGGCCAGTATTGTCTCCCTCTGATTTGGCCAGCATTGTCTACTGTGATGGCGAGCATTGTCTCCCCTTGAGATGGCGAGCATTGTCTCCCCCTGACATGCGAGCATTCTCTCCCCTTGAGATGGCGACCATCGTCTCCCCTTGAGATGGCCAGCATTGTCTCCCCTTGAGATGGCGAACATTATCTCCCTCTTAGATGGCGAGTATTGTTTCCCCCTGAGATGGCGAGCATTGTCTCCCCTTGAGATGGCGAGCATTGTCTCCCTCTTAGATGGCGAGCATTGTCTCCCTCTTAGATGGCGAGCATTGTCTCCTCCTGTGATGGCGAGCATTGTCTCCCTCTTAGATGGCGAGCATTGTCTCCCTCTTAGATGGCGAGCATTGTCTCCCTCTTAGATGGCGAGCATTGTCTCCTCCTGTGATGGCGAGCATTGTCTCCCTTTGAGATGGCGAGCATTGTCTCCCTCTTAGATAGCGACAAGTGTTTCCCCTGAGATGGCGAGCATTGTCTCCTCCTGTGATGGCGAGCATTGTCTCCCCTTGAGATGGCGAGCATTATCTCCCTCTTAGATAGCGAGTATTGTTTCCCCCTGAGATGGCGAGCATTGTCTCCTCCTGTGATGGCGAGCATTGTCTCCCCTTGAGATGGCGAGCATTGTCTCCCTCTTAGATGGCGAGCATTGTCTCCCTCTAGATGGCGAGCATTGTCTCCTCCTGTGATGGCGAGCATTGTCTCCCTCTTAGAGGCGAGCATTGTCTCCCTCTTAGATGGCGAGCATTGTCTCCCTCTTAGATGGCGAGCATTGTCTCCTCCTGTGATGGCGAGCATTGTCTCCTTTGAGATGGCGAGCATTGTCTCCCTCTTAGATAGCGACAAGTGTTTCCCCTGAGATGGCGAGCATTGTCTCCTCCTGTGATGGCGAGCATTGTCTCCCCTTGAGATGGCGAGCATTATCTCCCTCTTAGATAGCGAGTATTGTTTCCCCTGAGATGGCGAGCATTGTCTCCTCCTGTGATGGCGAGCATTGTCTCCCCTTGAGATGGCGAACATTATCTCCCTCTTAGATGGTGAGCATTGTCTCCCTCTTAGATGGCGAGCATTGTCTCCTCCTGTGATGGCCCACAGAGAGTTGGAGGAGTAAGACGCCGGGCTCTGAAATTGTATTCTCCTTGATCGCCTCTTTGAAGTTAATATCCACTGCTCACGACTGATCCACTATCAGGAAGGAGCCACTTTTCTTTCCATGCGAAATGTTGCACACAAGTGAAGGTCATGATGTATGGAGACTAGGACTGGCCCTTCTCTGTGTCACAGAAGAGAAAATCTTTCAAGCTTTTGTTGTCTTCAGTAGCAGAGTGTGAGACGACTGTTCTTTTACATAAAGACTTTTGAGTTACACCACACACAAATATAACGAACTGTTAAATTAGCAAACCAAAACAAAACCTCTCCGCCCCGCTAACCCCTCCCCTCCAAAAAAAACAACAACAACAAACAAACAACAAACAAAACCAAAACACACACACACACACAAACACACACACACACACACACACACACACACACACACACACACACACACACACACACACACAGACAGACACACACACACACACACACACACACACACACAAACACACAAGTCAACACGACTGTACAGCCAAACTAACAATTTCCAAATTTGTGACGGAACAGAACAACACAAAAGTCGACTTGGGAACGCGTATTTAATATAACAAAGCAAGACAGGAAAACAATTTCGGCCAACTGGCCGTTGTCAAGCGATAAAAGACAATAAAGAATAAATGCACAGTACACTCAGACACAGACATAGACACAGACAGACACAGACACAGACACAGACAGACACAGACACAGACACAGACACAGACACACACAGACACAGACACGACACACACACACACACACACACACACACAAACACACAACACACACACAGACACAGACACAGACATAGACACAGACACAGACCACACACACAACACACACACACACACAAAAACAAAACACACAACACACACACACACACACAAAACACACACACACACAACACACAACACAACACACACACACACACACAAAACACACACACACATACACACATACACAAAGAGACAGACACAGACACAGATACAGACACACATACACACACACACACACACAGACACACTCATACAGAAACTCACACACACAACAGACACACTCATACAGAAATTCACACACACACACAACACACACACACACACACACACACCAACAACCACACACACACACACACACACAACAACACACTCTACTCTCTTCACACACACACATACGCACAGACAACACACAGACACAGACACACACACAAACACACACACACAACACACACACATACAACACACAAACACACACAACAAACAACACACACACACAACACACACATACAAACAAACACAAACACACACACACAAACAACACACAAACACACAAACACACACACACAACACACACAAACCCAATCGGTGGCCAACGTCCCAAACGTGGCGACAGGCCGGATAAATTGCCTGTGTACGCGTTTTTCATGATTGTCACTTTGATATTTGGCCAGCATCATTTACATCTCATTTGTATATATCAGATTATGCTGACTATCCTGAGGAACACATACACACCAGGACAGTGTCTTAGTTATGAGGCAGCTGAACGGACAAATTATTTTTTTCTGTGATTACATAATGCTTGCTCGCACAGCATTGACTTTTAAAAGGACTCGGAGTGTTTCAAACTCATCTGGTTAAAAAGTTCAAAACAAGCTGAGCGTATGATACAAACTTGGTGGAAGTCCATTATGAAGGTATAACTATATCTACAATTTTCAGATCTTTGGTCACGGTAACACCACTCCCCCCCCCCCCCCCCCAAAAAAGGGTCAAGTCTGTCTAAACTCACGTCTTCATGACTTCTTGTTGGGCAAGAACAAAGTCCACACCTACTGAACATTCATTCCTAAACCATTTAGAAATCTTTATTGATATAGTTCGTTCACAGATAATAATTAGGCATACAGAGAGATTGACATACCCTTTAACAACATATATAGAAACCTTCCTCTTATGTTTTAGTTATTGCTTTTTTGAAAGGAGAATGAAAGGTTGGGGTTATCATGTAACATACGAGCACAAAGCATTGCATATGTAGATAAGCTAGACAAGGACGTGTGCGTGTCTGTGTCAAAGAATGTGTGCGTTAACACATTGTCTGGGTGTGTATGTGAGGGCCGGGAGGGAAGACTGTTTAGTCAAGGTAAACAGCTCTCTGTGCAGAATGCAAGATACAGTATCCTTCAATCGCAATCTATAATCTTTGTCAAACACAGTGGCGGGTGTGTTGGGTTTTCTTCTTCTTTTGTTCGCTGTCTTCATGAGGCGAGTTTTTAAAGCGAGTAGCAAAGTGAGTCAAAGCTAGCTAAAACAAGCCAGTCGAGCAATCTGGTACAACAGCGTTTGCTGCCTATTTGTGTCCTAAATTTGATGATCGTGGTTTCTGAATGCTTGACAACGACGAACGAAGAACAAACAAACAAATAACAAAGAAAGAAAGAAAAAAAACAAACAAACAAAACAAAACAAAACAAAACAAAGACCGAAAACATACACACACATACACTACTAGCCCTCACCATTCCACCACTACACCACATCACCATCACCACCCCCTCCACCACTACCGCTTATATCTATACTACTTTTTTAACTGCAGATATCTTACCTCCACACCAACACCCTTTGTGGCGAGAGCGCCAAACTAATGATACACGGGTCGTGGGTTAGACCCTTGGGGGGGGGGGGGGGTAGAGTAGAGGGGGCACATGGTTCATCTGGCTAGGGGCTGGTGGTTAATTTGGCTAGGGGGGCTGGCTTTTGTAATAAAGGAACTGACTTGACCTGATATCTCGAGTTCAATCCCACCTGCCAAACAAAAACTGACCTGTTTTCGATGGCCATCTTAATGTCCCAATCATTTTTCAAGTGTCAGCCCAGTGTTTCAAGGCTCCTCTTCCACCCCCACCCTCATCCTCCTTCCCCTGAAATCCATTTCAAAACAACGCCAGCATGTAGGTTCTTGCGCTGGCTCAAGGAGTCTGCCGATAACAGATGGCAAATTTGG
The DNA here is from genome assembly GCA_030674185.1 of Monoplex corrugatus. Lineage (NCBI taxonomy): Eukaryota > Metazoa > Mollusca > Gastropoda > Littorinimorpha > Ranellidae > Monoplex > Monoplex corrugatus. The sequence goes on from CM060307.1 coordinate 81,685,464, forward strand.
GCAGAGAGCGTATGGGATTGAACGAGTGTAATGAATTTCTCTGTAACAATCTCCAACAGTGAACACATCACAGCACAGTTCAGACTTTCATCACATGATGCCGCTGTTTTAGTGCAAGTCTTGCACTGATGCTACCGCTGTATACTTTTTCAATCTTCACTGGCTCTATACTTTTTCAATCTTCATTACCTCTATACTTTGTCAATATTCACTAGCTTTAACTGTTCATCTTCACTAGCTCTACATGTATACTTTTTCAATCTTCACTAGCTCTAATGTATACTGTTTCAATCTTCACTAGCTCTACATGTATCTTTTTCAATCTTCACTAGCTCTACATGTATACTTTTCTTCTTCACTACTCTACATGTTCTTTTCAATCTTCACTAGCTCTACATGTATACTGTTTCAATCTTCACTAGCTCTACATGTATACTGTTTCATCTTCACTAGCTCTACATGTATACTGTTTCAATCTTCACTAGCTCTACATGTATACTGTTTCAATCTTCACTAGCTCTACATGTATACTGTTTCAATCTTCACTAGCTCTACATGTATACTGTTTCATCTTCACTAGCTTACATGTATACTTTTTCACTAGCTTACTGTATACTTTTTCAATCTTCACTAGCTCTACATGTATACTGTTTCAATCTTCACTAGCTCTA
>CM060307.1:81701134-81703634 GCA_030674185.1 Monoplex corrugatus
CATTGACTATTGCAATTCACTCCTGTCTGGTCTTCCTGCCTCCACCATTCACATCCTACAGCGCATTCAAAACAATGCTGCACGCCTTGTACTCAAAAAGAAAAAAGCTGGCCACATATCTCCTCTCCTGGCACAACTTCACTGGCTCCCTGTATCAAAGCGCATACAGTACAAACTAGACACCATGTGCTACAAAAGCCTCAATAACGCAGCCCCCGATTACCTGTCAAGTCTACTTGAGATCTATGTTCCCTCACGTACCCTCCGCTCTGCCTCCGATCCTCTGATTTTTTCGCTTTCCACGCACTAAGCTCAATACCTATGGTCCACGAGCCTTCTCTGTTTCTGGTCCACTCTCCTGGAACAAACTTCCTCTCTCAGTCCGTCAGCAACCTACTTTTGTCTCCTTCAAATCCTCTCTCAAAACTCACTTTTCTTCCTCTGCATAAAATCCTGACCTCACTCAACCCCCTCTGCAGCCTGTCTCCACTCGGAGGGGAATATAATTGTAATATATAATTGTATATAATATGCTCTCTATAATTTTCCATTGCTTTTATTCTTTCTCCCCATTTATAGCCATGCGTGTGTGTGTGGTGTGTGTGTGTGGTGTGTGTGGTGTGTGTGTGTGTGTGTGTGTGGTGTGGTGGTGCGTGCGTGCGTGCGTGCGTGCGTGCGTGTGTGTCTGTTTCAGCGCTTAGATTTGATTTTATCAAGATTTTGCGCTATATAAATATTGTAATTATTATTATTATTATGTATATACGTCGATGCGTGCATGTGCGTGTTCTGTACGTAGTGGGAACGTCGACATGTACAACACTACCCTTAGTCTGTTTAGAGCTGGGGAACGTAAAGCAGCAACGGAGGGGAAATAGACACCAGCCCCTTTAATTAATACTGGTCCCGAGAAAAGCTGAAGCCTCTGCCATCTCGCCAAACCCCCACCCCCCTCCACTCAATTCCCGTGATGATACAATCTTTTGTCCACCTGATGTCAAGTCTACGCTTACACAGTGTAGTCACAGGGACCATTCTGACTAACAATGCTGATGACCTTCTCCTGTGACAGTAGCTTACAATCACCTTGGTCCTAATCTATCATACTCATATTTCTGCTTGTTACATTATCCTCATTTATCTTCGTCCTATAGTATCTGAATCTCTGTTCTGTCCAGGGAAGTGAGAGGAGCTTTAGACCGGCGACTTGCTTGAAATGAGCGAGGTAAGGTCACACAGAGGTTGAGCATGTGTGGGAGAAAGAGAGGTTTTAGTAAGCAGGACGACATTGTGACTTGGGGACTGGGGAAAACATGAGACCTGTTGTTGTTGAAGAACTTTTCTGGAAAGAGAAATAAAGATGTCCAGTCTTGCTGGTCTGTGCGTTTCGTGCGTTCTTGCGTACGTTTCTGTTTGTGGATGTGTGTGTAAGTCTGTTTCTCTCTCTCTCTCTCTGTGTTTCTTCTCTGTTTCTCTCTCTGTCTCTGATTCTCTCTCACTCTCTCTCTCTCTGTTTCTCTCTCTCCCTCTCTATTTGTCCCTTCTCTGTTTCTCTCTCTGTCTGTTTCTCTCTCTCTGTCTCTCCTCTCTGTTTCTCTCTCTCTGTCTCTGTTTCTCTCTGTCTCTTTCTCTCTCTGTTTCTCTCTCTCTCTCTGTTCTCTCTCTCTCTCTCTGTTCTCTCTCTCTCTCTCTCTCTCTCTCTCTCTCTCTCTCTCTCTCTCTCTCTCTCTCGTGTCCGCATCCACATCTTCGCAATTGTGTATTTATTTCTTAGGAAGAAAGGACAACCATTTTACTATAGTTTCACGATCTTGAATTAATATTCTTCTCTAGTTTTCTCTCTCTATCACAGAATGTCGTCTATATAGGAACTTGACCCGACGACATACAAAGTGTACCTTTCGATACAAAGCATTACTACTTGGAACATGTCATCAGCGGAGTTTCCTGAAGTTGAAAGCAACAGAACTTCATTATGAACATGGAACAAATTCATGTAGATGGACAAAGCTTTCTGATTTGTGCGAATTGGGATCCCCAGCTTAAAAATGGAGGTAAGGTAAGAACATTTCTGTGATGTGAACGTATATATACAACCTTGGCAACATAGTAGATGGACAAAGCTTTCTGATTTGTGCGATTTGGGATCCCCCAGCTTAAAAATGGAGGTAAGAAAATTCCTGATGTGATGTGAACGTACATATACGTCCTGGGCAAATACGTGACACATTAATGTGACGCATATATACGTTCGTGGCACTCAAGAGGATAAAACATTCGAGGAAGCGTTTTCTGCTGCAGATGTACGAACAAAAATTGTTTGGGACGATATTGCTCAACTTTTCCTTTCAATGCATATCTATCAATATGTTAAAAGTTCAGTTTCTGTGGAAAGTTGAAACATTCGAAATCTGTAACCTGTTTATCTAAGTTTAAAAGCAACAGTATCTCCATTCTGTCCAGGGGGCTTTAGACGGGCGAATTGCCAGGAGTGACTCTG
>CM060307.1:81711134-81718634 GCA_030674185.1 Monoplex corrugatus
ATGTATATATTAGATATGCGTACATACATACGTACATGCATATACATATATATATACATGCATTCAACTATTTCTTTTCCTTATTTTCTAAGCTTTCATACACACACACACACACACACAACACACACACACACACACACACACACACACACACACACACACACACACAAACACACACACATACACACATACACAAACACACACACACACACACTCACACTCACACGCACACACACACACAAACACACACACACACACACACACACACACACACACACACACACACACACACACACACACACACACACCAAATCCCTCACTTCGTGCTTGTTTCATTTTGTTTTCCGGAAAGGATAATGAAAAGGAAGGACAGAACAGCGAAAAAAGTTAGCAGCTAAGAAAATATAGAGAAAGTGGCGTTAATGTAAAAGGGATCAGATGCTTAGAAACAAGGATGCTTTCGCCAAATCTTAGTTTTCCTTTTATTTTCCTCTTTCCTCTTAATGTGTTTCGAGATCTGTTGTTTATCTGTCTTTCCAACTTTGTAGCAGTCATTAGACAACTTTCTAACAGTTTTTAGACAACGCCCTCGCAGTTTTCAGACAACTCCTGAACAGTTTTTTTCAGACAAGTCCACGACAGTTTTAGACAACTCCTTCAAGTTTTTAGACAACAGTTTAACAGACTTTAGACAACTCCCTAACAGTTTTAGACAACTCCTTAATGATTTTAGACAACTCCTTAACAGTTTTTTTTACACAATTCTCTAACAGTTTTAGACAACTCCCTAACAGTTTTTAGATTAGACAACTTGTTAACAGTTTTTAGACAACTCCCTAACAGTTTTTAGATTAGACAACTTGTTAACAGTTTTTAGACAACTCCCTAACAGTTTTTAGATTAGACAACTTGTTAACAGTTTTTAGACAACTCCCTAACAGGTTTTAGATTAGACAACTTGTGAACAGTTTTTTAGACAACTCCCTAACAGTTTTTAGACAATTTTTAGACAACTCTTTAACAGTTTTTAGACAAATCTCTCACAGTTTTTAGACAACTCCCTAACAGTTTTTAGACAACTCTTTAACATTTTTTAGACAAATCTCTTACAGTTTTTAGACAACTCCATAACAGTTTTTTACACAATTCTCTAACAGTTTTTAGACAACTCCCTAAACAGTTTTAGACAACTCCCTAACAGTTTTTAGACAACTCCCTAACAGTTTTTAGACAACTCTTTAACATTTTTTAGACAAATCTCTTACAGTTTTTAGACAACTCCATAACAGTTTTTTTTTTACACAATTCTCTAACAGTTTTTAGACAACTCCCTAAACAGTTTTAGACAACTCCCTAACAGTTTTTAGACAACTCCTTAACAGTTTTAGACAACTCCCTAACAGTTTTTAGACAACCCTTTAACAGTTTTTAGACAAATCTCTTACAGTTTTTAGACAACTCCATAACAGTTTTTTTTACACAATTCTCTAACAGTTTTTAGACAACTCCCTAAACAGTTTTAGACAACTCCCTAACAGTTTTTAGACAACTCCTTAACAGTTTTAGACAACTCCCTAACAGTTTTAGACAACTCCCTAACAGATTTTAGACAACCCTTTAACAGTTTTTAGACAAATCTCTAACAGTTTTGAGAAACTCTCCAACAGTTTTTAGACAACTCTTTAACAGTTTTTAGACAACTCTTTAACTCTCCAACAGTTTTTAGACAACTCTTTAACAGTTTTTAGACAACTCTTTAACAGTTTTTAGACAAATCTCTTACAGTTTTTAGACAATTCTCTAAAAGTTTTTAGACAATTCTCTAACAGTTTTTAGACAACTTTTTCAACAGTTTTTAAACAACTTTCTAACAGTTTATAGACAGGGCCCTGATAATTTTTAGAGAACTCCCTACCAGATTTTAGATAACTCCCTGTCAGTTTTTAGACAACTCCCGACGAAGAAGAAGAACATGAAGAGGAGGAAGACGAAGGAGAGGAGGAGGAGGAGGAGGAGGGGAAGACAGAAGATGAGTTAAAAAGAGGATCGGTCAAACAAATAGACAAATGGAAAGAAAAGACGAAAAAAAGAATGATTGAAAAACAAAACAAAACAAAACAAAACAAAACAAACAAAACAAAACAAAACAAAACAACAACAACAACAACAACAACAACAACAACAACAACAACAACAACAACAACAACAACAACAACAACAACAACAACAACAACAACAACAACAGCAACAAAAAAGAAAAGAAAAAAATCTTCTGCTGAATTTTACGGCGGTATTCGTATCATTTAAACTGTTAGCTTCTTTTTCTCTTCTCACTCAGCAGTGAATCACACTACCCACGCATTCTGCACCAAGGTTTCCATCAAGGTCTTCAATTATTTCCTGTTCTCATTTTCTTCTTGTGTTCGGGATAACAGGCGAAAACTGACTCCTCACCTAAACATGGCCAGGAGTGATGGAGAAGGGGTCACTATTGTCTTTGACGATGTCGTCACTGAAGGGAAAAAAATTCTTTCTTGATGACAATGTCAAACTGAAAGAAAGTAAGTATAAAGTCAGTCAGCCCAGTTTTGAATCTTATGTTCGTACTGCATCCGCGTGGGGATGCTGGGGGCTCTTTCAGTATAAACAGCATCCCCAACTTCTGGAAATTCTGTGTTAGAAATTTCCTCTTGTTTGTCACTCTCTTTGTTTCTTTCTTCCTCCTTTGCTTTCTGTCATTTCTTCGTATCATTTTCTGCCTTACTGGTCCATCCACTTGTGTGTGTTTGATAAAGTCTTACGTACTTTCTCTCAGGATTGATAATTCAGTACATGTATCCAGTGCATTTTTGGCTCTAGGAAAGTGAGATATGTGGAAGGAATTTTAGGTAATTTAGGCCTGTTTTATATGTATGTTAGTGTCTTATGTTATGTTTAAATTTGTATTTTGGTATGTTTTTTGAATCCCCTGTGCAATAAATTGGATGGAGTGGTCAACGCCAGGGGCATTTCCTTAGATTATGTGCGCGAATGATTGATACGTGTACTTAATTTTCTTTTCGTTTTTTGTCCTGTTTAAGTAATGTGTATGTTTTGAAACGGTTATAGCCCTGATATGGCTCTACGCAGTCGGCTGGGCTTTAAACAAAAATAACAACAACAAACTGATACTGATAACTGAGGTGACCCATTGCAGCCAACACAGGGAATAATGTCGCTTGACAGTGAACGCTCTGTTTCAGGTCCAGGCAGAGATAATTCATGAGTGTTTGTCGAACAGGGAAAACATGCAAATTGGTCAGACCACAAATGGTGAACAGTCTTTTTCCTTTTTCTCACGGAGCATTAACAGCTTAGCATCAAAAGTGTTTTATCCCGATCTTGTTTTATATGTTTGTAAATGTGACTTTATTTGTTTAGTTGGGATATTCATGGAATACTGTCCACGTAACATAATCAACGATTTTAAAGTTGTTTGTAAATCTTCCATTAAAATTTTTAAACAAGGGCGACAACCAGGGGATGTTATCTGCCTAGTAATAAATAAAAGCATTTGTTCCCTTCATGAAAAAAAAAAAAAAAAAAAAAGATGGTGATCATGTCAATTCGTGTGTATTTGTTATTGATGAAAAGGTGTTTGGAGTCGATAAAGATGTACTGTGTGTTTTTCATATGTCCCGCCACAAGGCTGTCCTTTTCATGAAATTGATTTACTTGAAGATTGTTTGTTCATTGCCTGTTAAGTATGGCTGTTTATAACGTTATTTCAGGTGGTAACCTACACAGTCTAATGTCCAGTATTTCCCAAGATATTTCGGCAAGCAGGCTTTTTGAACTGCAACATAGAAGCCAATGATACAAAGATGGCCGTTGTACTGAAGACTATACGGTTCTACTTGTTCCTTGAATGACTATGGAAAACTATTCCTGAACATGTGTACTGCTTTATGTGTGTGTAGTTTAAACGAAGTATATAAAGACGACCTTCAGGGTTGCAATGCATATATTTCTGATTTTCAAGGTAGTGGCAACGACTGTTTCTGATCTTCAGACGATCTGTTTTCGCTTGTCTGTGAATCATGTGAATTACATGTTGGTGACATGATTACATCTTATCGTATGCTTATCATACTCATATCATGAAACCATAATTTTTACTGATAAAACTGTAGATGGAAATGTTCTAGAAAAACGTTATGTGGAACAATGAATAAGCTCGTGAAAAAAATTGTACGAGAAGGAATCCATGTACAAAACTTAATGACGCTACAGATTTGAAATGTGTGGGTGTAAATGGTGCACTGAATGTGTTTAACCCTTTGACTCCCGCATCCTCTCCATTAACATCCTGAATTGTCAACCATGTCAGCAAAGCAAAGACTTAACCCTCTGACTCCCTCACCCTATCCACAACTTCCTGCTGGTGTGAAGTTGATGGATAGGTTGCAGGAGTCAAAGGGTTGATGAACGCATGAGAGAATGTGCTGAATGCTTAAAGAAACGACAACCATAGTACAAAAATATTAGGCAACAAAAGTTGGACGCCACATAACTAGTTTGATCTGGAGAGTGGGTTTAGTAAAAGAATTGTGAGGAGGTTGCCAAAAAGAAGTCAGCAGTTATTAATTAAAACCAAAAGATCGACACAAATGTTCAGTTGCCAGGCGTGAGTGCAAATATTTGTTGTAAAGGCAAATCAAACAGTTTAATGATATATTACTTGATAAACTTGTAACTTAAAAAAAGTCAGATAAAAATTTGGGTTATGGTAAAATGTCATTGAAAAAAACGACGAAGCAAGATCTCGATTGAATCATGATTATAACACTTCAAATCTTAATTAAAAATAGTTGTTTATGATCTTGATCATAAAGAGTGACCTGATAAAGGAGACAGATTGCACATTAATAGCTCATTTTCGAAAAACAGGAAAGCTCCAAGTCTTGAGGGTATCTGAAGTGAGTTACATAAGAACTCATGCGATCAGGTACATGTAGTGCTGTTTTTCTTGAAGTTGTTTGATGCACATTTAATGACGGTAAGTTCTCTCAACGCTAGGTCGAGTCGATTAGTTTGTCACTCTTAAAGAAAGGAGACAAATATGTAGTCCAGATAATTATAGGAGTACTTTTTAAGTAACGTAAGTAGCAAACATTTGGCACAATGATCAACAACAAGTCACAAAAGTGGATAGCAGAAAATGACATTACTGGAGTGAATAGCAGAAAATGACATTACTGGAGTGAATAGCAGAAAATGACATTACTGGAGTGGATAGCAGAAAATGACATTACTGGAGTGGATAGCAGAAAATGATATTACTGGAGTGGATAGCAGAAAATGATATTACTGGAGTGAATAAAGAAAATGATATTACTGGAGTGGAGAGAAGAAAATGATATTACTGGAGTGGAGAGAAGAAAATGATATTACTAGTGTGGATAGAAGAAAATGATATTACTGGAGTGGATAGAAGAAAATGACATTACTGGAGTGGATAGAAGGCAATATTACTGGAGTGGATAGAAGAAAATGATATTTCTGGAGTGGAATAGAAGAAAAAGATATTATTGGTGTGATAGAAGAAAATGATATTACTGGTGTGGATAGAAGAGAATGATATTACTGGTATGGATAGAAGAAAATGATATTACTGGAGTGGATAGAAGAAATATATATTACTGGTGTGGATAGAAGAAAATGATATTACTGGAGTATCGGATAGAAGAAAAATATATTACTGGAGTGGATAGAAGAAAATGATACTACTGGTGTGGATAGAATAAAATGATATTACTGGTGTGGATAGAAGACAATGATATTACTGGAGTGGATAGAAGAAAATGGTATTTCTCGTGTGGATAGAAGAAAATGATATTACTGGTGTGGATAGAAGAAAATGAATTACTCAAGTGGATAGAAGAAAATGATATTACTCAAGTGGATAGAAAAAAAAAGATATTTCTGGAGTGGATAGAAGAAAAAGATATTACTGGTGTGGTAGAAGAAAATGATATTACTCAAGTGGATAGAAGAAAATGATATTACTCAAGTGGATAGAAGAAAAAGATATTACTAGGAGTGGATAGAAGAAATATATATTACTGGAGTGGATGGAAGAAAATGATATTACTGGTGTGGATAGAAGAAAATGATATTACTGGAGTGGATAGAAGAAAATGATATTACTGGAGTGGATAGAAGAAAATGATATTACTGGAGTGGATAGAAGAAAATGATATTACTGGTGTGGATAGAAGAAGATGATATTATTGGTGTGGATAGAAGAAAATGATATTACTGGAGTGGATAGAAGAAAATGATGTTACTGGAGTGGATAGAAGAAAGTGATATTATTGGTGTGGATAGAAGAAAATGATATTACTGGAGTGGATAGAAGAAAATGATATTACTGGTATGGATAGAAGAAAATGACATTACTGGAGTGGATGAAAGAAAATAACATTGCTGGAGTGGATAGAACAAAATGATATTTCTGGAGTGGATAGAAGAAAATGACATTACTGGAGTGGATAGAAGAAAATGACATCACTGGAGTGGATAGAAGAAAATGACATTACTGAAGTGATAGAAGAAAATATATTACTGGAGTGAATAGAAGAAAATGATATTACTGGTGTGGATAGAAGAAAATGACATTACTGGAGTGGATAGAAGAAAATGATATTACTGAAGTGATAGAAGAAAATATATTACTGGTAGTGAATAGAAGAAAATGATATTACTGGAGTGGATAGAAGAAAATTATATTACTGGAGTGGATAGAAGAAAATGATATTACTGGAGTGGATAGAAGAAAATGACATTACTGGAGTGGATAGAAGAAAATGATATAACTGGAGTGGATAGAAGAAAATGATATTACTGGAGTGGATAGAAGAAAATGATATTACTGGAGTGGATAGAAGAAAATGATACTACTGGAGTGGATAGAAGAAATGATATTACTGGAGTGGATAGAAAAAAATGATATTACTGGAATGAATAGAAGAAAATGACATTACTGGAGTGGATAGAAGAAAATTATATTACTGGAGTGGATAGAAGAAAATGGTATTTACTGGAGTGGATAGAAGAAAATGATATTACTGGAGTGGATAACGAAAAAGATATTACTGGAGTGGATGGAAGAAAATAATATTACTGGAGTGGATAGAAGAAAAAGATATTACTGGAGTGAATAGAAGAAAATGGTATTACTGGAGTGGATAGAAGAAAATGATATTACTGGAATGAATAGAAGAAAATGACATTACTGGAGTGGAATAGAAGAAAATTATATTACTGGAGTGGATAGAAGAAAATGGTATTACTGGAGTGGATAGAAGAAAATGATATTACTGGAGTGGATAGACGAAAAAGATATTACTGGAGTGGATGGAAGAAAATAATATTACTGGAGTGAATAGAAGAAAATAATATTACTGGAGTGGATAGAAGAAAAGATATTACTGGAGTGGATAGAAGAAAAAGATATTT
>CM060307.1:81723634-81726134 GCA_030674185.1 Monoplex corrugatus
ATAGTACTAAAAATGCGGGATAGATCTAGTTATCGGAACAACCGGACGCAATCACGCCGGGAAAAAGTGCGCTTCCAGACTTTCCAGGAGATAAGACAGAATATGTATACATTCGAGATATGATTACAAGCACGTGGTGGACATTAGTTTAAGGTTTTCGATCATGTGACTCCGTTCTCTCAGGTCATGGTTCATACATATGCATAAACAAGATGTCTGCTGCAGCAACCAAAATATCAACCAATCCACGGCCGGTTCGGTTTGAGATGTAGTCGCTTGTCTTCTATCCCACATGAAGATCCACAACACGCGCTGAGGACCAGAATGCCTACTTCCCCATCAGATCAACGGGAGAAAGCCCATGAAATGTTGTTATTGTTATTTTTGTTTAAAGCTCAGCCGACTGCGTAGAGCCATATCAGGGCTATAGCCGTTTCAAAACATATACAATATTTCAATAGGAAAAAAGAAAAGAAAATTAAGTATATATACATATATCAATGTATTCGCACATATAATCTTAGGAGATGCCCCTGGCGTTGACCACTCCGTCCAATTTATCGCACATGGGACTTAATTAAAAAAACAAACTTGAATACAAATTTGAACATAACTTAAGACAATGAAACATAGGCCTAAATGACCTAAAATTGCTTCCGCATATCTCTTTTCCCTAGAACCAAAAATGCACTTAATACATGTACCCAATTATCAATCCTAAGGGAAAGGATGTAAAACTTTATCGAACACGTACAGATGAATGGACCAGCAAGGCAGAAAATAGTAGGAAGAAATGACAGAAAACAAAGGAGGAAAAAATAAACAAAGATTGTACCAGAAAGAAGGAATTTTTTTAGCATAGAATTTCCAAAAGATGGGGATAATGTTTATACTGAAAGAGCCCCCAGCATCTCCAAGGGGGGTTGGGGGGGGGAGGTTCCATGAAGCATACGCTAGGTTTTATGAGGATTGTACTGGTCTGATTCAGACACATCTATACATAGAGATTAGGAAAAGACAAACAGCATTTATAGGACATTTCATGAGGTAAAAGAAATTAAAGCACCTAGTCACAACAGGAAAGTTGGAGGGAAGGAAAGCACCAGGCAGGCCCAGGGAGAAAATATTGGACGGACTTGCAGGGTGGCTGAGGACAGAGAGAGTGGGAGATGTACTTGCAGCGACAAAGGATAGATTCGTATGGAGGGCCATGATCGCCAACGCCATGCGGCAGGGCACATGATGATGATGATGATGATACAGTCGTGAAAGTGTCTGAAGTGGACTGGCTGAGTTATGTCTAGTGTAACAAAAATGTCCCACCTTGGTAACATTATTATCACTGTTTGTTATGACTGGTGTAACAAAAATGTCCCACTTGGTAACATTATTATCACTGTTTGTTATGACTGGTGTAACAAAAATGTCCCACGTTGGTAACATTATTATCACTGTTTGTTATGACTAGTGTAACAAAAATGTCCACGTTGGTAACATTATTATCACTGTTTGTTATGACTGTGAACAAATGTCCACGTGGTAACATTATTACATGTTGTTATGACTGGTGTACCAAATGTCCAGTTGGTAACATTATTATCTCTGTTTGTTATGACTAGTGTAACAAAAATGTCCCACGTTGGTAACATTATTATCACTGTTTGTTATGATAGTACAAAATGTCCCTGTAAATTTATCAGGGTATGACTAACCAACATCACTTACACAACACTTCCTTACTACATATCATGCTATGTCTGTCCATGTGGATGCTAAACCTGTATAACATCACCCAGTAACATTACAATGACAGTTCATTGTATATAATCATCAATTAGCGCTATGTTTTCTGGTTTGTTGTTTGTACTTTGCCAACACGCTTAATGGAGTCGACAGCTTGGGCAGGCCATTTGTCATGATTATGTGTTTCTATGATTATTCATCTCCATGTGCTTTTCTTTTACTAATGAGATATAGAGTATGTGAGTATGAGTATGTGTGTGTGTGTGTGTGTGTGTGTGTGTGGCGCGTGTGCGTGCGTGTGTGTGCGTGTGTGTGCGGTGTGTGTGTGTGCGTGTGTGTTTAGGTGAGTGTGTGGGTATGTGTGTGTGTATGTGTGAATGTGTGTATGTGTGAGAGTGAGTGGATGTGTAGGTAGGTAGGTAGGTAGAATAGATAGATAGATAGATAATGGGAGAGAGAGAACGAGCGAGCTAGAGATAGAGAGAGAAAGAAGAGAGTGAGAGAGAGAGAGAGACTGACAGAGATAGGGAGACAAAGAGAGAGAGAGAGAGAGAGAGAGAGAGAGAGAGAGAGAGAGAGAGAGAGAGAGAGAGAGAGGGAGGGAGGAAGAGTTGTAGTGTGATGTGTGATATCCTGCTAGAAATTTCTTATGATAAATGTATGTACACTTGGTTATAAAAAACACCATCTTATCCAAGCGTCTATGCTGCTGTTAAACCAATACAAACTACTACTACTTCTACTGTCTGCTGCTGCC
>CM060307.1:81743634-81748634 GCA_030674185.1 Monoplex corrugatus
AAAACAAACTGAACCAGAACTGCAAGCTTTGCAGAGAAACTGTGGGGTCAAGGTCAACGTGTAAGTTAGTAAACACGGTCTGCAAGGGGGGAAAAACCCATTGGAATTAAGACAAACAAGGGTGTGCTATGTTAGCTGGATCACGAGGCCTCAGACATCTCTCAGTTCCTTTCACATCCTGCAGCGTGAAGCCGGATGCAGGTGGATGTAATAAATGTCAATGTTGTAAAACAAGATAAAATTCATTATTTTGTTACGGCGAGATAAGAGTTTTTTTGTTTTTTTTTGTAAATGGCGGACTACGCTGAAGTGGGCAACATCCCTTCAATCTGAATTCTTATTCCTTGCCTTGAACATGTGACTGTGATCATACCAACTCGGTATTGGTGTACCATTGGCAAGTTATTTTTATACGCTTGTAGTTAATCAGTCAGTGGTTCATTAGGGCTCTGTCGTTGGAGGGCCTGATGTCGGAATCTGTACCGTTCATCATCATCATCATCATCATCATCATCATCATATCATCATCATCATCATCATCATCATCATCATCATCATGTGCCCTGCCGCATGGCGTTGGCGATCATGGCCCTCCATATGAATCTATCCCTTGTCGCTAGTAAGAACATCTCCCACCCTCTCTGTTCTCAGCCACCCTTCAAGTCTGTCCAATATTTTCTCTCTGGGTCTATACCTGGTGTTCTCTTTCCCCCCCCCCCCTAGCTTTCCTATTGTGACCAGGTGCTCTAATTACCCTTTCCTCATAAAATGTCCTATAAAGGTTGCTTGCCTTTTCCTAATCTTCTTTATCAACGATCTTCTTGTGTCTGCCTCCATCAACACTGTCTCGTTCGTTTTCTTTGCTGTCCATGGAACTCTCAACATTCTCCTCAGAAACTACATTTCAGTTGCCTGAATCTTGTTCTGGCTTTGCGTGTTGACTGTCCACGCCTCTTGAGCGTGTAACATTATATCGGTTCTATGTAATTTTTACCGTTAGACGGGGTAAAGTCTCTCACTCGGTTTGGCCTTGTGCCAGAGCGACTACTGTCGCTCGTAGGGAGCTTAGTACTTAGTGTGTTTAGAAAGTTGGACCAGAACAAGCATGGTTGAACTTCAAGGAAGTGACCCAGTAGCATTGCAGGGCCTCCTTCAGTCCGTGGGTGGTCTGATGACAACTTGACACCTTAGGTTCCTATGGGCTTCTTGACTCTGGGACGTTGACTGAAAGAAAGACTTGAGGGTGGAGTGTTGTGAAACCAATATGAGTGGCATGGGCTCAACGTCGCTGAGGCGGCGAAGAAGTTGTGACATAAAAAAAAAGATTAGGATTCTGTGAATTTTTTTTATTGTGCCCATTTTCTTTAGTACTGAATTAAACCATTGAGTGCTACAATTTCATGCACAGGATGAAGTAGGCTTATACATGGAAGGTAGATAGACACAAGACGTATTCTAATGCAGGTGATAAGAGATTAACACAGTCAAGAAGAAGACTAATACAGACAACAAGAGGCTAATACAGACAACAAGAGACTAATCCAGACAAACATGAGAATGATATAGACAACAAGAAATTAATAGAGACAAACATGAGACTAATACAGACAACAAGAGACTAATACAGACAACGGACTAATGCAGACAACAAGAGACTAATACAGACAAGAACAGACTAATGCAAACAACAGAGATTACACAGACAACTAGAGACTAATACAGACAACAAGAGACTAATACAGACAAGAGACTAACAGAAACAAAGACTAAAACAGACAACAAGAGACTAATACAGACAACAAGAGACTAAACAGACAACAAGAGACTAATACAGACAACAAGAGACTAATACAGACAACAAGAGACTAATACAGACAACAAGAGACTAATACAGAAACAAGAGATTAATACAGACAACAAGAGACTAATACAGACAACAAGAGACTAATACAGACAACAAGAGACTAATACAGACAACAAGAGACTAATACAGACAACAAGAGACTAATACAGACAACAAGAGACTAATACAGACAACAAGAGACTAATACAGACAACAAGAGACTAATACAGACAACAAGAGACTAATACAGACAACAAGAGACTAATACAGACAACAAGAGACTAATACAGACAACAGAGACTAATACAGACAACAAGAGACTAATACAGACAACAAGAGACTAATACAGACAAACAAGAGACTAATACAGACAACAAGAGACTAATACAGACAACAAGAGACTAATACAGACAACAAGAGACTAATACAGACAACAAGAGACTAATACAGACAACAAGAGACTAATACAGACAACAAGAGACTAATACAGACACAGAGACTAATACAGACAACAAGAGACTAATACAGACAACAAGAGACTAATACAGACAACAAGAGACTAATACAGACAACAAGAGACTAATACAGACAAACATGAGACTAATACAGACAACAAGAGACTAATACAGACAACAAGAGACTAATACAGACAACAAGAGACTAATACAGACAACAAGAGACCAATACAGACAACAGGAGACTACAACAAGAGACTAATACAGACAACAAGAGACTAATACAGACAACAAGAGACTAATACAGACAACAAGAGACTAATACAGACAAACATGAGACTAATACAGACAACAAGAGACTAATACAGACAACAAGAGACTAATACAGACAACAAGAGACTAATACAGACAAAAAGAGACTAATACAGACAACAAGAGACTAATACAGACAACAAGAGACCAATACAGACAACAAGAGACTAATACAGACAAAAAGAGACTAATACAGACAACAAGAGACTAATACAGACAACAAGGACTAATACAGACACAGAGACTAATAGAGACAAACAAGAGACTAATACAGACAACAAGAGACTAATACAGAGAACAAGAGACTAATACAGACAAACAAGAGACTAATACAGACAACAAGAGACTAATACAGACAACAAGAGACTAATACAGACAACAAGAGACTAATACAGACAACAAGAGACTAATACAGACAACAAGAGACTAATACAGACAAGAGATTATACAGACAACAGAGACTAATACAGACAACAAGAGACTAATACAGACAACAAGAGACTAATACAGACAAGAGATTACTACAGACAACAAGAGACTAATACAGACAACAAGAGACTAATACAGACAACAAGAGATCAATGTAGACAAGAGATTACTACAGACAACAAGAGACTAGCACAGGCAACAAAAGACTGATGCAGAAAACAGCACTGCAATATAACAGAAACTCATCGACCTGACTATCAAACACTACAACTGCTTTTTGCATTCTTTTGTAATTGGGATGTAACTCTGGCCTTCGTCTCCCAACACCAGTTCGATTGGGACGTTTAACAAACTTGATGTTGTACCATCAAACACAAAATTCACAACCGTGTTGGGACAGTGTTGAAATCTGATGCCCTTTCTCGAATGCCCCATTAAATAATACTCAAGTCAGTTCAGTCATTAACTGTTTGACTTCCGCATACTTTTCACCAACTGCAAAAACTTTAACCCTTTGACTCTCTCATCCTATCCACCAGCTTCCTGCAAACAAGATAAAATTTATTATTTTGTTGATGGTGAGATGAGAGTGTTTGTGAAGGTGGACTTACACTGACGTGGGTAAATAGTAAATACCCCTTCAATCTCAGTCCTTATTTCTTGTCTTGGTTGAAGGAGTCAAAGGGTTAAGTTTTTGCTTTGCTAGCATGTTTGACAGTGCACGATGCTGGTGTACAGGGCATGGGAGTCAAAAGGTTAAAGAGATGGATCAGATTACAGGAAACCCTTTTAAACTTGAACACATAACAGTCAGTCCAGATTTTTATTTTATTTTCGTCTTTCTATTATTGCAACTGTTTTAACAAGAAATGATAGGGTCAAGGATAGAAACAATGTCCTGCAGCAAAGCACCCTCTTTTCCTTTAGAAAAACAAAACGAATCACTACCAATGGACAGGATTATAAAGGCAGATACCATGACAGATGATTCCATTTCTTGGCTTAAGAGTTACATCGCTTACTTCTTCATGTGTCCAACATGTTTGTGTCATTAAAGTTTAACCTTTCTGAAGGGAACTTGGACGTAGCAAACATCAAGAAGAACCTGCACTATATACTAGTATACAAAATATAGACTTGGTAAAACATAGGCTAGGTAGGACCTCAGGCCTTAAGGCTTGTGCCATGATCACCATACACATGGCACCTGTGACGATTCATTCCCAGCGCGGAGATGTCATCTAGAGAACCTGAAACTGAAATGAAACTGCACCAGCCAGAGCAGGAAGCTTAATCATGAGGGCAGATAAGCAGTTTCATTCCCTCGTGGTTAAGAGTGATCAAGAAACCATTAATTTTGATGCTTTTGAAGCAAGCATGGAAATAACACTGCAAACAGCAGATAAATCCCCGTTGAAAGATGTTAACATATGGGAGTTATAATGATCCCCCGAATAATTCATGGCAAGTTTAAAACTGTTAACACATGGACTAACTTCTTTTTTGCATAGGAAATACAGATTTGGTGAGAATCAATACATAAACACTAGAAAATGTTTGTTGACACATCCTTCACAAAGACAGACAGAGAGATAGACAGACAGACAGACAGACAGACAGACAGACAAAAAAGAGACAGACAGACAGACAGACGAAGACGTAGACAGACAGGCAAAAATACATACAAGCTCTTTTCGATTATTTGTAACATTCTGTTTTTAAAACTGCATAGAATAATGTGAAAATGAAAAACAAATCCAGTTCTTCGTTCGACTGGCATAAACAAAAACAAAAACAACAGCACCAGCCAAACTTTGAGCACGTCCATAAAAATCTTTCTTCAGTTGGGGACAGCACTCAAAACACAGTATCTCTCTAGCCTTTGATTCAGTGTGGAGATATACAGCCATCCCCCCCCCTATCCACCCCCAGGCAATAGCTTTTAGGGCCGGTGGTCAGTG
>CM060307.1:81751134-81761134 GCA_030674185.1 Monoplex corrugatus
GACGTCTTGGAATAGTTTGGTGATATCATGATACTCGTTAGCAAGATTAAGTTGGTGGTGTTTTTTGTTCTCTTTATGTTCTTCGACTATTCTTTTGAGCTCATTATGACAAGCACATGGTCAATGCCAAAGTCAGCTCCTGGAAATACCCTCCTAACTTGACCAAACGAAAGCAGAATAAAGTCATCATTATTAGGGACAAGGACGGCTACTGTCTTACACAATAAAAAGACATCACTAAAAAGGCGGATTGAGTACTGCTCCACAGTTGTACAACCGACAGAGCAAAGGATGCCCAAGTGTGCTAGCAGTACAAGATTCTTCAAAAGAAGATGCCGTTACAAACAGTTTTTGAAGAAATTGCTCAGAAGTTGCTGAATTGTGATAACGCTGCAGACGTTGACAACATCACTGCAAAAATCTTGAAACATGGCTTAGAGGCAGTAACTGATATCCTAACTACCATCTGCAACAAAAGCTGGCACACAGACGGGTGGCTCATGCTATGGGCCCAATCACTAATCTTCATCCTTCCCAAAAAAGAAATTTCTAACAGTGCCAGAATGCCACGCTGAAATTCTATCACCATTCCAGCAAAGCAACGCTCAAAATCATTCAGAATAGATTACAGCCACAAGCCGATACCATTATCGCTGAAGATCAGACCGGGTTTTGGCTGTATACACTTTGCGAAAAACATCTCCAACACCTGAGGGATTTCTACCACATCTTCATAGACTTCAAGAGGGCGTTTGACGAAATCTGAAGATCCGCTTGATGGCCACAATAATGGAATTTAAAATATGGCAAAGACTAGTCAACTCCATGGGCACGTATGTTCTGACGTAACCAGTGCAGAACTTACACAGGGTGATATTGGAAGAGTTCCATATTTTGGTTGGAGTTCGTCAGGGCTGCCTTTTGTCTCCCACACTTTTCAGCATATCCTGAATCATTATGAAGACGCACTTGAAGCCCACGTCACACCGTCAGCATCGGAGGATAACCATCACAAATTTTGCTTTGCAGATGACATTAAGGCAATCAAGACTCTCGAGGCATTTGTTAAAGATTAATGAAACATCGACAAGATACAGCGCAGGGAAATTTAGCGCCATAAAGAGATAAGCTGATGGCCAGCCACAATATACCACCATTACTGATATAATTATCCATTGACTGAAGCTAGGAACTGTAATTAAACAGTTCACTTAGTCTGGATACATCATAGGCGATGTGGGATCCAACCAGATATCGTCTCGAGAGCATGCAAAGACAACATCAGCATGTCCAAGTTGAAACCTTTGAAACACAAGATAGATCATTACGTGCACAGGTGACCTCTCCATAGAGGATTTGGAAAGACGAATCAAACCATGAAAATAAGGTGTTATGCGATAACGATACGTGACCATATCTCCTATACACAAGTGCACCAAACCACCAAGCACACACACACACACACACACACACACACACACACACACACACAACACACACACACACAGGCACACGCACAGACAGACACGACAGACAGACAGACCCACACCAACACACACACACAGCACAACATCTATAAAAGTAAAATACATTAAACCAACAATACGTACACACGTCGTTGCACAGTGTGCATTTTTCGTGTTGTGTGAGTGTGACAGATCAGACATCAAAATACAGATCTTTAAACGTGCATGTTCTGCAATGCTTATACACACGAAGGCATATTATTTGTATTAGTTTGGTATGTCACCCTTGTATGCATATCTTTGTGTATATTGCACGCAAAGTAAAGTGTGTAGGTAATGTATGCAAATGTATATATTGTTATTCATGATGTGTATGTTTTGCATGTCATATATTAAAAATTTGGGATTAGTTATATTTAATTTCGGACCATTCGTTTGTTTACACTTAATCTCTTCCTAGTGTCACAACGTAGTATATTCATTTATGATTTAAAGTGTTTATAACAAACATAAAGGAAGATCAGACAAAAAGGAAAGAAAACAGAAAA
Source organism: Monoplex corrugatus (assembly GCA_030674185.1). Lineage (NCBI taxonomy): Eukaryota > Metazoa > Mollusca > Gastropoda > Littorinimorpha > Ranellidae > Monoplex > Monoplex corrugatus. The sequence goes on from CM060307.1 coordinate 81,753,149, forward strand.
CAGAAAACACATGAAAACCCAAGGGATTAAGACAGAACAAGAGACACAGGGAACGTCCTTGCCTCCCCCTCAGGGTTTGTCACGGGACTATTGTCTGTCTGGAGGCTGGAACCGGGGAACAATATTTACTCACGGGTCCTGGCGGGATGAGGGTTTTGGTCTTGCTGCCTTGTGCCCATGGCAGCCAGTTCCAGAAACTCTCATAATGTTTACACATAACATAGTAACCCTTTGACTCCCCACCTATGCACTCACTAACCCTTTGACTCCCTCACCTATCCACAAGTTTTCTGTAGAAAGATTGTGGATAGGGTGTAGGAGTCGAAGGGTTAATAGGCATATTGTACAAATCGTGTAATAGTCTGAACACAAATATACACACACACAGTACACATGCAGGGCACACACTGAGTCCAGTTAAATTATTAATTAGACCAGTTCTGCTCACCTGTGCTCCTAAAACCTTTAAAATTCTCACCCTTCCACCAGCTTTGTGCACTATCGTGCCTAAAATTGGTTTATAGGGTCAGGGAGTGAAAGGATTTCGAAACAGGTGGGTAGAGTGAGGGAGTACAGCAGTTAGGAAGCTGCATAAAGTTGGTGGACGTGAGAGTTATTGGGTTAGGAAGCTTGCAGAAAGCCTGGTGGATAGGGTGAGGGAGTCAAAGGGTTAAGTTTTTGCTTTTGATAAGTGGTTGACAATGCTGCAAGCTGGAAGACAGGGTACGGGAGTCAAAGGGCTAACCTTATGGGTGAATCGACAGTTTTGCCCTGAGAGGGAAAAGAAAATTACACACCAGTCACGATACAAAAATTCCAGTTAATTATTTTAGTCTCATTCAGTTAACAAGAAACACCCCCAGGGTGCTGGATGGGACCCAGAGCACCAATGCCTCACCACCCTCCGGGCAATCATCTCCCAAGCTACCGACTTGATAAGTCATTTCATCGAGCAAAAGTGGGTGGGGTGGGGGGAGGCTGCCCACGCGTTGCATGACCCTTTCGGACCCAGTCATCAGTTACCTTGTTTATAAACCGAATCTGAATGGCAAGGTGAGGAGATGACAAACCCCAGGACATAGCCACACAACACGCACCAACCATTCTACTTTTCGGTCTATTGTAGACTGAAATCGACTCGTCCTCCCAACGAACCCATACATAACACGCTCAACTTTGGGGTTAAAGCCAAATCATCATCATCATCAGGTGCCCTCCGCATGGCGTTGGCGATCATGGACTTCCATCTGCCTGTATCTCTCATTGCCCCTAGCATCTCCCCCACCCTCCTCGTCCCCAGCCACTCTGCAAGTCCTTCAGCATTTTTTCCCTGGGTCTACCCGGTGTTCTCTTACCCTCCAGCTTTCCCGTTGTGACCAGGTGCTCCAAATCCCCCTTCCTCATAAAATGGCCTATAAATGTTGCCTGTCTTTTCCTAATCTTCCTTATGAGTGATCTACTTGTGTCTGCCTCTATCAAGACTGTCTCTTTTGTTTTCTTTCTGTCCATGGAACTCTCAACATTCTTCTTAGAAACCACATCTCGGCTGCCTCAATCTTGTTCTGGCTTTGTTTGTTAACTGTCCACGCCTCGCATCCGTACAACAGTATTGGTTCTATATAACATTCAAGAACTCACTTCCCGATGCCTAATTGGTAGGCATTTGTTGGTAAGAATGCTTGTCATCTTCTTGAATGCTGTTTTGGCTTGGCCGATTCTGCCGGCTATTTCTGATGTGCATCTGCCGTCTGATGAAATGATCTTTCCCAGGTATTTGAATTTGGGCCAAATGAGGGCCAAAAAGTTCCAAAACTGTTTTGATTGATGAGGTTCGAACACACGACCTGCCGGTCTGTTGCGCTAACCACTTCACCACGTTCAACGATTTGTTTTAGAAGTTCTGTTACTCGCGGTAATGTGATCCCTTTTAACAGGGTTGCTTGAGGTCAACACCAGTAGCATGCTTTCCGTATCCGCTCTTTGCCGAGAAACAGATGGTAATGGTCATTGTTAACCAGAGGCAGGACCAGGCTGGTATAGATTTCCTATCGTTGGTTGTCAGAGCGTCATGTGTCGGTGTACCAGGGATAAGTTACAACTGTTCCCCTCCCCTTCACTGTCGTGACAGAAAAAGCACCAGATGAGACTGGTTGTTTGCAGGATGCATGCCCTATCAGGCCACTCACTTTGTTGGCAAGACAAGGTTCTGTGAAATCATATACACGCACACCCACCCACTCACATACACACGCACACACACACACACACACACCACACACACCACACACACACACACAACCATACACACACAACACAAACACCCACTCACTCCCACCCCCACACGTATGCAGACACACACCAACACACACACCAGTACACACAAACACGCACACAGACCAATGCACACAGACATCACACAGCCATGCACACAGACCAATGCACACACTCACACACGCACGCACACACACACACACACACACACACACACACACACACCACACCTGTACGAATGTATTCAAACTGACGCACGCATACACACACACACACACACATACACACACATGAACACACACACATGCACGCACGCGCGCGCGCACACACACACACAACACACAGACACATTGTACGCATTGTTTCAAACGCACGCACCCACACACACTTACACAAACACCCACACATACACACTTACACAAACACACACACACAAACACACAAACACACAACACACACACAACACACACACACACACACACACACACACACACACACACAGACACGGAGCACATGCACACACTGAGGGCACCAAAAATCAGACGTGCAAAAGAAGTTCTGAAAGCAAATGTGAACTTGTTAACCTCTGAGAGGGTCTACTGAATAGCCATATGTTCTAATAACTTAAAGAGAAAGTCCTTACAAACAACATCTAATCAGGCAATCAATCAAACACATTGCCATCCATAAGGTTCTGCTTATGGGCCAGTCTAAATCAATATTTTATCTCGACCTTTCAGGACCTGCATGTTAGTCAATAATACTGGACTCGGCCCATTTGCGGGTTAGTGACCCAAAGCTATCAATAGTTCTCAGTAAAGATTTTCAGCTCTTTATCAGAAAAACATTTATCATTTGTAAAAGTGATTCCATAGAACTGCATGTAAAAACTAAAAATGCATGCGTATAACCCGATATTTTTTAGGTAACCGCCGAGCTGCTAATCAAATACGTACCACCAAGGAATGTTCAACTATTTGTTGACAAAACTCTGCTAAATTTGGAACAAGAAATATAACAAAAGTACACTGCCACGAACAACAACTACAACAACAACAACAACAACAACAACAACAACAAAACATGGGTTATATTTTGATTACGATCATCAAAGTGCTAAAGGGCTTTTTATTATAAAACGGAGATTTTTTTGTATGGTTGGACACTCGTGGCTTTTTTTTTCTTCGTTAGTTATAATCGGTTTTGTCCGAACTTCATTCTCTGCCACTTTTGCCTGCTTTGAAATTGCGTTAGTAAGCACAGCATCTAAGTTACAGCTAAGTGTTGAAGCTTTCTGATATTTTTTCACTTGCAAGGGATAACATTGTAATTTTAAAAGTTAAATGCTCTACTTTACTTTTTTCTATTTATGTGTGTGTTCTTACTCTATCCCAGTGCTTTTAAAAGTTAAGCTTCTTTCTTTTTCAGTTTTTTTTCATCCAGCCCTAGTTTTAAAGCTAGGTTTCTGTCCTTTTTCTTTTCTGGTGAGTTTTGTTAGTTTTAAAGCTAGGTTTTCGTCTTATTTTTCTTTTCTGGTAAGTTTTTCCCTTTTTTTTTCTTTCTATCCCTTCTTCCTGTTTTTTTCTGCTTTGAGGTTTTCTTGTCTTTCTTTCTTTACTTAGTTGTGTTTTCATTTTTCTGATTTTTCTTCAGCTTTTCAACTTGTTCCAGCATGCATAAAATAAGCAAGCACATACAAAATATGGGGGAAGGGAGGAGAGCAGAAGATTTTGTGTGTGTGTGTGTGTGTGTGTGTGTGTGTGTGTGTGTGTGTGTGTGTGTGTGAAAGTGTGTGTATGTGTGTGTGTGTGTGTATGTGTGTATGTGTGTGTCTGTGTGTGTCTGTGTGTGTATGTGTGCGCGCGCGTGTATATGTGTGCGTGCGTGCCCCCGCGCCTCTGTGTGTGTGTGTGTGTGTGTGTGTCTGTGTGTGTGTGTGTGTGTACGTGTGTGTGTGTGTGTACCGCTTTCTGTGAGAGAACATACTTTTCGTGTTGTCGACGTGCGCGCGCTGGTAACATAGGTGCCTTATTGTCCCTTTAATAAATATTGAAACAGATCGCAGTCTCAGCCGTGGCAAAGGGTTCACAATAAAAACAAGCCTATGTTTTCGTTCAAAGATTTTAAAGACCTTGTTTTGGGTTTCCAGGCTGTCCAAATCCTTAAAATTTAAACCGTTACCAAACGGAAAAAAGTACTCTTGGGAGCAGAAGGGGAGACAGAGAGGGAAAGTGAGAGGGAGGGAGGCTGGTGGGTAGTGGGGTGAAGAAAAAAAGAGAACACAATTCAAGAATTTCAGGCTCAAGGATTTGGTTTTCAGAACGGTTTTCTTTCTGTCTCTCTGTCTGTCTCTGTCTCTCTCTCACTCTCTGTCTGTGTCTCTATCTCACTCTGTCTGTCTGTCTATCTGTCTCTGTCTCTATCTCTTTGTCTGTCTCTCTCTGTCTGTGTGTCTGTCTCTTTGTCTCTCTCTCAATTCTCAATTCCTTTCTCTCTTACTCTTAATTCTCTGTCTCTGTTTCTGTCTCTGTCTCTCTCTTTCTCTCTCTCTCTCTCTCTCTCTCTCTCTCTCTCTCTCTTACTCTCAGTTCTCAATTTCTCTCTCTCTCTTACTCTTATTGTCCTCTCCTCCCTGGTTCCTCTCTCTCTCTCTCTTTCTCTCTCTTTCTGACTGTCTGCCTCTCTCTCTTTCTGTCTCTCTGTCTGTCTGTCTGTCTGTCTCTTTCTCTCTCTCTTTTACTCTTATTGCACTATTCTTCCTGGTTCCTCTCTCTCTCTCTTTCTTCCTCTCATATTTGCTTTACAGAAGTCGTGCTGAAAGTAATTACTACGTGGACCTGGGGCATGCCCACGCTACTTAAACAATGCTGTGACTGTATGTAGGATAGTATATTTGGTGGCCTCACAGTATATACCAATGGCACAGAAAACAAGTAGGATACAGAACAGTCAATAACCAGTATATTGTCACAGTCCCAAGACAGGCAAAACGAGATTGCCTCCCTTGCAAAGGTACGAAACAAAAAAACCAAACGAAACAATAACAAAGAGACAAAACAGTCCTTTTACCCAACAGAATAAACAGTCTGGTTAAAATACAAAACGAGACAAATCAGAGGTCTTTGAGGAAAACAACTCAAAAAGACGACAAAGAAGAAAAAAGAAGGAAAAAGATGGTAGAAAAAGAGAAGAAAGACTGCTTGTTGCTTGGGTTAGCAGTCTGGGAGACCCGTGAGAGATACAGGAGGCAAAAACGTAGAGCGTAGAACAGTCTTTCTGAATGGCTGCATGAATTCTTTTCGTCAGGCCAGAAATTTTAAATTCGTAAAGCTTAAAGAGATTGAAATTATTCAAGAAGTGTCTATTACACTCGGTCCCCGCCGTGGGGATGCCGGGGGCTCTTTCAGTATAAATAGTATCCTCACCTTCTGAAAATTTTGTGCTAGAAATCTCTTATTTTCTGTCAGTCTCTTTGTTTATGCATTGTTCCTTTGCTTTCTGTCATTTCTTCCTATCATGTTCTGCATTGGTGGTCCATTCACCTGTATATTTCTTCTCTCCAAAACTGTACCTCTGACATTGATCTCTGGATGTCATCAAATAAACTGAAACTTAACTGTGACAAGACGGAGGCTATACGTTTCTCACATCATGATATCAACACACTTTCTTCTTCTCTCCCTATAGGTTCTAGTTCCACTGAATTTTCTGACTGTGTCCGGGATTTAGGAGTTCTTTTAGATCATGATCTTTCTATGCAAAAACATGTCACTAAGATATGCCAGCTTTCTTATATGGAACTAAGACGTATTGCTTCTATCCGCCCCTTTCTTACTGAGGAAGCCACTAAAACTCTTATTTCCTCTTATATTCTTTCACGCTTGGACTACTGTAATTCTATTCTAATCGGCTGCCCTTCAGTTGTCATTCAACCTCTCCAACGTGTTCAGAATTCAGCAGCTAGGCTTGTTTGTAAAGCCCCTAGATCCCAGTCATGTTCTCCTCTTCTGAAAAAGTTGCATTGGCTTCCAGTTGAACAAAGAATCAAATGCAAATGTTGCTGTCTCTGTTACAAAATTCTTACTTGCTCCGCTCCCTCTTATCTGTCTGAACTTCTTCAAGTGTATGTACCATCCAGAACTCTCCGATCCTCTACCGACACAAGAACTTTCTGTGTTCCCCGTTTCAACCGGAAACTGCATGGTCAGAGAGCTTTCTCCCACTCTGCTGCCATGACCTGGAACTCCCTTCCCTATCATATTCGCCATAAGCAATGTCTTCCTTCTTTCAAGTCTGGTCTGAAGACCTATCTTTTCACTCAATACTTTCATTGATCTTCTCTTTCTCTTCTCTCTCAGCCCTGATCATCGTTCCTACATATATGTGTGTGTGTGTGTTTGTGTGTGTGTGTGTGTGTGTGTGTGTGTGTGTGTGTGTGTGTGTGTGTGTGTGTGTGTGTGTGTGTGTGTGTGAAGCATGTTTATGCGAGCAAGAGAGAGGGAGAGAGAGGGAGAGAGGAAAAGAGAGAGAGAGAGAGGCTGTGCGGGAGAGAGAGAGAGTGAGCAAGGAATATCGGGAGCACGGTAGAGAGCGAGAGTATGGTTGGGGTGGGGCAAGAGAGTGAGAGTATGAGTAAGAGTATGTGTAAGCGTGATAGAATTTGATAGTAGAGAAACTGAGTGGTTGAGAGAGGGAGTGTGTTTGGGTCTGTGTGTGTGTGTGTGTGTGTGTGTGTGTGTGTGTGTGTGTGTGTGTGTGTGTGTGTGTGTGTGTGTGAAGAGAAAGAGAGAGAAAATATTTTTGTATGATTGTCACTATTTTTAGTAATATTTGAATTTACTATGTTAATATGTCTTGTTGAACGTAAATTTTATGTTTTATGTTATATAGTGTTAGCAGCGGTATGTTTAAATTTTATGTTGGTGTATCTATTTGTATTTAGTTATATACTGATTTTATGTGAAGCGCTTTGTGCTCTGGAAAGCGCTATATAAATTGCCTTTATTATTATTATTATTATGTGTTTGATAAAGCCTTACGTATGTTTTCTTAGGATTGATAATTGAGTGCATGGATTAAGTGTATTTTTGGCTCTAGGAATGTGAGATATGCGGAAGCAATTTTAGGTAATATATGCCTGTTTTTATATATGTTTTGGTGTTCTTAGGTATGTTTAACTTTGTATTCAGATGTGCTTTTAAATCCCCTATGCGATAAACTGGAAGGAGTGGTCAACGCCACCGGAATGTCCTTAGATTACGTGCCCGAATGCATTGATATGTGTACTTAATTTTCTTTTCTTTTTTTTCCTGTTGAAGTTTTGTATGTTTTGAAGCGGTTATAGCCCTAATATGGCTCTACGCAGTCGGCTGGGATTTAAACAACAATAACAATAAATATGACACTCGAACAATTTCAAAGTTTCAGTTTGTCCAAGAAAGGCCCATAACACTGGGACAATTTTATATGCGCTAAACCCACATCTATAAAAGATTACCTGACAGACTCCTTGAGCCTGCGCAAACCTAATGAACTGGCAACGCAGTGGAAGACAACTTGGGTAACTACCGGTTTGAAATTGAACTCGAGACATCAGATTTTGAATCCACAGATCTGTTAATAGAACTACACACACACACACACACACACACACATACACACACACACACACACACGAACACAAACACACACACACACGAACACAAACACACACAC
>CM060307.1:81763634-81778634 GCA_030674185.1 Monoplex corrugatus
ATTTGAATTTCTGAGCTGTTGGACTTTCAAACTTCAATCACATTTGAGCTCTGTTATGACTAGTGTCAGCAGTAAAAAGAAACCAGTGCTGTTATTTAGTTACGTATTTATTCATTCATTTGTATTTTATTCACTGGACCATTTACAAGTGTCAACGAGGGGTTGAAAAGGCCCAATGTGGAAATCAAATCAGCTAATACATCAGCTCTGTGAACGTTGGACAGGGTAAGTATCTTTCTTTAAACATAAACGGAAATAATCCCTAATTTCAGTGCAGTGACCTGAAATGCTGCTTAAGTTTCCAGAACACTGTATCTGCTATTTCCTTTGGAATCTGTTCCAGATTCGTGCGACTGTGCAACTGTTCAGAGACTAATAGGCTTGTTTGTGTGTTAAGTGCGTATGACTCATTGATTGTCTGTTTTGATTGTTTGTTTTTCAGGTGTGTGCATGTTTTTGTTTTCCTATGAAAGCGAGTTTTCTACACGATTTTGCCAGAGGCAGTTCTTTTGTCGTGGAATCTTGTACTTCCATCCATCTGTCCGCCCCTGTATCGACATGTTTGAGCATGCATCCACTGTCTACCTTATATGTCTGTGTCCATTTACGTTAAATAATTTGGACTTTTTAAATTTTTCTATTTGTTATTTACGTATTTTGTGTAATTCTTCGCGCATACAATTTTGGTCTCACATTGTTGCAGTTTGCCCGTAATGACCTCACACCACGCCAGGATAGTAGCGTACGCTCTGCATCGTAAAACGCAACAGCAGCAGCAGGGAGATCAAAACCAAGTAAGTCTTCCATTCTACATGTTATAGAAACCAGAAAAAAAAACATAACGAAGGAGAAACTAAAGAAGAAAACAAGAAAAACAAACAAAATAAAACAATTGAAAAATATGTAAAATATAAAGAAGGAACGAAAAGATGAAGAGGAAATGAAAAAGACACAAGGGAACACGAACAAGAAAGGCAAGAACAAGGACAACAAGAAAAATAGAAGAAGAGGGAAAAGTGACAACAAAAACACAAGAACAACAACAGATACGGCAAAAAACTGAGCGAGAAGATAAGGAACAATCACAAAGCTTGTACTAGAAAACAAAACACAAAACCAAAGTTAAAACAAAAACAAGCAAACAAGTAGAGAAACACACAAAACAAGACGAAAAGCCTACCAATACGCAATATAAAGAAAAGACATGATTGTTATCATTACACAGTTGAAAACAACAGCCAGAACAGGAACAACATGGAGAAACAGAAATGGAAACAAAAATAGTTGCAACAAGCAAACAGAGAGAACAACAAGAGCAGAAACGATGAGAAGCAGAACGACAACAAACAGAAAAGGAACATCAATAACAATAGCGACAAAAACATCACCAGCAAAACGCCAAGGACAGCATGAAGAAGAAGAGTAAAAGTGAAAAAAATCGAGAATAAGAGGTATTAAGAACAGTTATACCAATAAGAGGAGGATCAAAGAAGCTAGAAAAGGAAAGCAAAAACAGAAGCAAAATAAAACTTTGAGGCCAAAGGCAGAACGAGCATAAACAAGGCGACAAAATTAAACACGAAAACAACAGAAAGACAAGTAGACCACGATTGATAAAACTACCAACAAAATAGAATAAGAATATAAAATAAAGAGAAATGTATGATCAAGTAAACAAGGAGGAAACAAATAAACAAAACAGGGGAACTAAGACATGGCAACAACCGAAATAACCTAAGAACACGATAACAAATAAAAAAATCACGAAACAAAAAGAAGGGAAACAAAGAAACAAAAAGAATTGGAGAAGAAACATTTGGCAGAAATGCAAAAGAAAGCCAAGAACAGAAAAAAACCCCAAAGAAACAAGTAAATGGAACAAGAAGACAGGGAAAAACGACCTGGGACATGACAAACGAAAGAACTGGAATACAGATGAAGACAAAAGGCAAGAAGGGCAAGTAAAATAAACTTGACCCCACAATCAAAAATAACCGAAACATACACGTAAACACAGAGCAAACCAAAGTACACAAAAAGCAAGCCTCCTTCCACCCCAAAAAACATAAATGTCAAGAAAAAGAGGATAAGAACAAAGATCAAGAAGAATGAACAAGGATAGAAGAGCAAAACATGACATCATGGAGTATATTATAACATTATCAACAAATTCCAGTGTCACAACACCAACAGGAACAGGAAGAAGAAAATACAAAGCAGAACTAATACAAAACACAAACGAAAACAGGAAAACAACAAGAGCAACAAGAACAAAAACAAAACCTTACAGCACCAAGACCGCCAACGTGAACAAGAAAAGAAAAAAATTAATAAAGTTGAACAAAAACAAGACGACGACGACGAGAACAACAAAAACGAGAACAACGAGAACAACGACGAGAAGAACAACGACGACGAGAACAAAAAACGAGAGCAACAACGAAAAAAAACAATTACGAGAATAACGAGAACAACAACAACGAGAACAAGAACAACGAGAACAACAACGAGAAACGAGAACAACGACGAGAAAACGAGAACAACGAGAACAACAGCAACAACGACAACAACGAGAAGAACAACAATGACGACAACGAGAAGAACGACGACAACGAGAAAAACAACGACAATGAAAAAAAGAACGACGACAACAACGAGAAGGAATACGAGAACAATAACAACGAGAACAACAACAACGAGAAGAACAAGGACGACAACGAGAAGAACAACAAGGATGACAACGAGAAGAACAACGACGACGACAACGAGAACAACGAGAACAAGAAGATTAATAATGAGAACAACAACGACGAGAACAACCAGAACACCAACAACCAGAACAACCAGAACACCAACAACGAGAACAACACCAACAACCAGAACAACCAGAGCAACAACACCAGAACAACAACCAGAACAACAACGAAAACAACAACGAGAAAACGAGAACGACAACGAGAACAAAGAGAACAACAAGAATAAGAACGACGACGACAATGAGAAGAACGATGACAACGAGAAAAACGACCACAACGAGAACAATGACGACAATGAGAACAACGACGACAATGAGAACAACAATGACAATAACAACAACGACGACAATGAGAAGAACGACGACAATGAGAACAACGACAACGAGAAGAACAACAACAACACTGAGAAGAACGACGACGATAACAACAACGAGAAGAACAACGACAATGAGAACAACGACGACAATGAGAACAACGACAATAAGAACGACAACAACGAGGACGACGACAATGAGAAGAACAACGAGAGAGAACAACGACGGACAACGAGAACAACAACGACGAAAGAGAAGACAACAGCGACGATAAGCAAGAGAACAACGACGACAACGAGAAGAACAAGACAACAGAACAAAACGGCGACAGACGAGAACACGAAAACAAAAAGAAACACGAAACGACAAACAACAGAGAACAGAAAACGACGGACAAAACGAGAAAAAACGAAAACAAAAAAACGACAGACAACGAGAAGAACAACGACAAGGACAAGAACAACGGAGAACAAAACGAGAACAACGAGGAAAATCAACGAGAAAACAGCAAGAACAACGAGAACAACGCATCACAACGAAAACAACCAACAACGAGAAACAGCAACGAAAACAACACCAACAACAGAAAGAACAACGAACGAGAACACGAACAACGAGACAAGAAACAATAGACAACAAAAGAACAAAACCAAACAGTGAGAACAAACACGAGAAAAATAAGACAGAGAACAATAACACGCAGAAAACAATAATGACAACGAGAAAACGAACGAGGAAAACAAACGAGAACAAAACAGACGAGGAAAACAACAACAGAACACAACGAGAACAACAAGAGACAACAACAACGAGACAACACAACGAGAAAACGGAGAAAACGACATAGAACAAACAGAGAAACAAGAAACGAACGAGAAAACAGAGAACAACGAGAACAAGAAGAAGAAACAACAAACGAGAACAATAACGGACCACAACGAGAAGAACAATAACAACGAGAAGAACAATGACACGACAAGAGAAACAATAACAACGAGAACAAACAACGATGACAACGAGAAGAACAACGACGACAGAAACAAGACGAACAACAACGAGAACAACGACGACAACGAGAAGAATAACAACGATGACAACGAGAAACAACGACAACGACAACGATTAGAACACAAGGACGACAACACGAAAAACAACGATGACAACGAGAACAACAACAACGAAAATAACGATGACAACGAGAAGAACAACGACGACACATACAACCAGAAGAACAACGAGAACAACGACAACGAGAACAACTAGACAGAACGAAACAACGAGAAGAACACACGATACAACGAGAACAACACAGAACAACAACCGACAACAAAACAACGAGAACAACACGACAACGAGAACAACGATGAACAACAGCGACGATGACAACGAGAAGAACGACACGACAACGAGAACAACACGTGAACAACAACGAAACAACTAACGAACGAGAACAACATACGAGAACACCAACAAGAGAACACAGCAACAAAACGAGAGAACAACAAGAACAATAACGAGAACAATGACAAAACAAAACGAGAACAACAGCGAGAACGAAACAAAACGAGAACGACAACGAAAAAACAACGAGAACATAACAACGAGAACATAACATGAGAAAACTGAGACTGAGATCGAACAGCAACGAGAACAACAACCGAGGAGAACAAAAACGAGAAAAAGAACGAAAACGAGAACAACAAGAAAACACAACGACAAATAACAATGAGAACAACCACGAGAACAACACGGAAAAACACCAAGAACAACGACGAGAAAACAGCAGAAACAACAGGCAACGAGAATAAAAGCAACGAGAACACAAGAACAAACAACGAGAACAACAACGAGAACAACAACGAAAACAATCAATGACGAGAACAACAACGAAACAACAAGACGAGAACAAAACGAGAACAACGAGAACAACACGAGAGCAATGACACGAGAAGAACAACGACGACAACGAGAACAACGAGAATACAACGAGATGACACAACGAAAGAACAACGAGAAGAACAACGATGACAACACAACGAGAAGAACGAGACAACGAGAAAAATACGACACCGGAAAAACACAGACGAAAACAAGACGACACGAAAAGAACGAGAAGAACAACAAGAACAACGAGAACATAAGAAAACAACGAGGACAACGAGCACAACAGCAACGAGAACGAGGAAAACGACAACAACACGAAAACAACTAAAACAAGAACATCAACGACGAGAACAACAACGAGAACAACGAAAAGAACGACAGAACACACGGAGAAACAACGACGAAAAGAACGAGAATTACAACGAGAACAACAACGACAACAAGAAGAGCAAAAACGATGAAATAACGAGGAAGAACGATGACAACGCAGAAGAACGACAACGCGGACAACAATGACAAGAAGAAGAACAACGAGAAGAACAACAACGACTACGACAACAAGAACAACGACGACAACGAGAACAACAACGACGACACTTACGACAACGAGAAGAATAACATGACAACGAGAACAACAACGACAACACGAGAACAACAACGACGAAACGAGAAGAACAACGACACGGAGAACAACGACGTACGACACGAGAAGAAACAACGATGACAAGAGCAACAACGACGACAACGAGAACGACGATAACGAGAAGAACTACGACAACGAGAAAAACAAGGACGACAACGAGAAGAACAAGACTCGACAACGAGAAGAACAAAACGACAACGAGAAGAACAAGGACGACAACGAGAAGAACAAGACGACAACGAGAAGAACAAGAACAACAACGAGAACAAACGATGACAATTACGCAACGGAAGAACACGACAACGCGAAGAACGACGACAACGCGAAGAAGAAAACAACTACAACGCGAAGAAGAAGAACAATTACGACAACCAGAAGAATAACTACGACAACGAGAAGATAGCAACTACAACGCGAGAAGAAGAACAATTACGACAACGAGAAGAACAACTACGACAACGAGAAGAATAACAACTACGACAACGAGAAGATAGCAACTACAACGAGAAAACAACAACTACGACAACGAGAAGAATAACTACAACGAGAAGAATAACAACTACGACAACGAGAAGATTAACAACTACAATGAGAAGAACGACTACGACAACGAGAAGAACAACAACTACGACAACGAAAAGAACAACTACGACAACGAGAAGAATCAACAACTAACAGAGAAGAACAACGACTACGACAACGAGAAGAATAACAACTACGACACGAAAGAACAACAACTACGACAACGAGAAGAATAACAACTACGACAACGGGAGAACGACGACGACAACGAGAACAACCATGACAACGAGGAGAACGACGACGACAATGAGAAAGAACAACACGAGAAGAACGACGACAACGAGAACAACGAGAACAACACGAGAACAACGTACGACAACGAGAACAACGACAACGAGAACAACAATGAGAAGAGCAAAACGACGACAGCGAGAACAACGACGACCACAACGAGAAGAACAACAATGACGACAACGAGAAGAACAACGAGAACAACAACGACAACGAGAACAACAACAAGACACGGAGAAACAACGACGACAACGAGGAGAACGACGACAACGAGGAGAACGACGACAAAGAGAACAACACGACGACAAAGAGAACAACGACGACAAAGAACGACGACAACGAGAACAACGATGACGACAACGAGAACGACGACAAATGAGAGGAACAACGAGAACAACAACAAGAACAACGACGACAACGAGACAACAACGACACCAATGAGAAGAACAGCAATAACGACAACGAGAAGAACAAGCAACGAGAACGACGACAACGAGAACAACGATGACAACGAGAAGAACGACGACAACGGGAAGAACGACGACGACAACGAGAAGAAAACAACGACGACAACGAAAAGAAGAACAACGATGACAACGAGAAAACGACACAACGAAACGACAACGAGAACAACGACGACAACGAGAAGAACAATGATGACAACGAGAAGAACACGACGACAACAGGGAAGAACGACGACGACAACGAGAAGAGCAACAACGACAACGAGAACAACAACGACGACAACGTGAACACAACAACGAAAACAATAAGATACGAGAACGAGTAAAACAACGAAAAGAACAATGAAACGAGAAGAACAACGACGACAACGAGAACAACAACGACGACGACAACGAGAAAATCAACAATGACGCGACGAGAAGAATAACAACAACGACGACAAGAGCAACAACGACGACAAGAGCAACAACGAGACAGAACGAGAACAACGGACAACGAGAACAAAAACAACGAGAAAACAAGGAGAACAACACGACAAACGAGAACAACGACATGACACCGAGAAACACAAGAGACAAAGAAAAAACACATGACAAGAGAACAACAACGAGGTCGACAAAGAGAACAACCCGTCGACGACGAGAAATACAACGACGCGAACAACAACGACATCGAGAACAACAACAAGAGAACAACAACAATGAGAACGAGAAGAAAACGGCGACAACGAGAAGAACAACAATGACAAAGACAGAAGAACAACAATGAGACGAGAAGAACGACGACGACGAAACAACGACAACGACGAGAACAAAACGAGAAGAACAACAAAACGAGAACAACGAGAAGAACGATGACAACGAGAACATCGACAACGAGAAGAACGACAACAACGAGAAGAATGATACAACGAGAAGAATAACAACGACAACGTGAGAGGAACAACAAGATGAGAACAACAAAACAACAACAAGACAACGACAACGACAACGAGAAGAATCACGACAACTAGAAAAACGACAACGAGGAAAACGACAACGAGAAGAACGACAACGAGAACATCGAACGAAGACGACAACAGAAAATGACAACGAGAAGAAAACAACGACAATCGAGAGAACAACGACGAAGAACACAACAACAACAACAATGACAACGAAACGAACGACAACGAGAAGAACAGACAACTAGAAAACGAAACGAGAAAACGAACGAAACGCGAGAACAACACAGAAGAGACAACAGAACAACAAGACACGAGAAGAACGACACAACGAGAAGAACAACACGACAAGAGAGAACAACACGATGAAACGAGAACGCAAGGACAACAAACAACAACGAGAAAACGAGACAACGAGAACAACGACGACAAGAACAGACGACGACAACGAGACGAGACAATACAGAGAAGAAACAAACAAACGACAACGAGAGACAAGAAATAACAACGAAATACGAAAGAAGAAAACAAAACGAAGATCGACAACGAGAAAACGCAGTACGACACGAGAAGAACACGCAACGAGAACAACGCAACGGAAACAATACGAAACGAGAAAACAAAATAGACAACGAGAAACAACAACGAAACGAGAAGAACAGACAACGAGAAGACAACGAGAACGAAACAAACACGAGAAAAACACGACGACAAACGAGAACGAACAGACGACAACGAAGAGAAAAACAGAGACAACGAGAAGAAACGAAACGACAACGAGAACAACAGAGACGACAACGAGAAACAACGACGACAACGAGAGAACAACAACGACGACAACGAAACGAAGACAACGACAGACAGAAACGAGAAGAACGACGAACGACAGACAGAACAACGAGAGACAACGAGGAACGAACGAGAACACGACGAACAAACGAGAACGAAAAGACAACGGAGAAACAACGACGACGAGAACAACAAGAGAAGAGAAACAACGACGACAACGAGAACAACGAGACGACAACAGAAGAAAACAAGACACAACGAGAAGAAACGAGAACAACGACGACGACAAGAAAAACGACAACGACAACAGAGAAACGACAGACGAAACGAGAGAAACGAGACAACGAGAGACGACGAAAAGAGAACAACGAGACAACAGAGAACAACGAGACAAGAACGACGACAACGAACAACGATGAACGACAACGACGACGGAACGAGAAGAACAACGACGACAACGAAAGAACAACGACGAACGAGAGAAAACGACGACAACGAGAAGAACGAGATACGGACAACGAGAAGACACACGAGACGAGCAACGAGAACAATACAAACGAGAAACGACGAAACGGAAGAACACGAGACACGAGAAGACAACGAGCAACGGAGCACGACGACAACGAAGAACACGAGAACAGAACAAACAAGACGAAGAACAAAGAAACGAGAAGAACGACGAAGAACAACGACGACAACGAGAAGAGAACAACGACAACAGACAAAACGACGACAACGGAACAAACGAAACAAACGAGAACGAACAACAACGAAACGAGACAACAGAGAACAACGACGAAACGAGAAACAAGACGACGACAACGAGAAACAACAAGACGACGACAACGAGAGAAAACAACAACGAGAAGAACGAACAACGACGACAACGAGAAGAACAGATACGAGAAAACGACGACAACGAGAAGAAACAACACGAAACAACAAAAACAAAGAAAGACAACAGAGAACAGACACGACGAGAACGAACAAGAGAGACAAGAGACAAGAACAACGAACGAGAACACGAGAGAACGAGAAACACAAACGACGAGAAGATAACAACAACACGACGACAAAAGACAACGAGGAAAACGAGACAAACGGAACAAAACAGAAACGAGATACAACAACGAGATGACGACAACGAGAAGAACAACAACGACGACGGCAATGAGAAGAACAACAACGACGACGACAACGAGAAGAACGACGACAACGAGAAGAACGAGAACGACAACGAGGACAACGAGAAACCAACGAGACGAAAAACCACAAGAAAATCGGTGAAAACTAGATCGACCAGGAACAGCCCTTTCCCCTCCAAAAATAAATGAATTTGAATATAGTGGAGTAAAGCAGAAGAACAAGAAGACAGATCAATAACATTAACTACAAAAACCAAAACAAACAAAAACAATAGAAATGATAACGAACTACCACCAGCAAGGTCATCGGACAACAGAAGGCGCATTGTTTGGTCTCAGGTTTTGTTGATGTTATTTTGTTTTGTTTTTCGCTCCCGTATCGTGTGACACGTATGATAGCAAGATTTTTCCGACGGGTTTGGTCGATAGAGAATCCCATGTCATCACTCCAGCGTCTATCCTTCAGTTGCAGGTCTTTGTCGACCGTCTGGCGCCAGTTCATTTTTGGTCTTCCCATCCTTCGCTGTGCTCTGGGTTCTAGTTCAAGACTTGGTCGGCATATCTGGAAGATGGCAGAATAGCAGCATGGCCCAGCCAACTAAGTCGACGCTTGCAGATGATGATGGTAAGTGGGATTTGTTTGCGTCTTGATCTTACTTAATCGTTGTCACTGACTTTCTATTTGATAGCCAAGATCTTGCATATGTACCTACTCGAGGTCAAAGAATTCGATTTTTTTCATTATTCTGGCTTGTTTTCAAGTACCATGTTTCACAATTATACAGTTGGCAAAACGTTGAAATTGTAGAATCGCAATTTTATTTTGAGTGAAATTTTATTGCTTTTCCAGATATAGCTTGTTGATATCTACAGTCGCTTCGCCCATGTGACAGTTAAGTTATATAATCATTCTTTTTGAATTTGTTTTATTCGTATTTATTCGCTCTTTGGTATTCTTCGTCGGGCAAAGTGTTTTGCTATACTGACAACAAAGGCATGTGCGTCTCTGGAAACCTAGAAGATACCAGGCAGTTTCATTCCTTTTCTCACATGGACAAAGCAGCACGGAAGTTTGTTTTTCTCCTGATTTCTATATCTGGTGTTGTTTGTTTGTGATCTTACGCTTGACAAAGGCCAGTTGGCCGAAAATTTGTGCCTGTCTTGTCTTGTATTAAACATGCGTTCTTACTCTTCTTTCGTATGTTTTCAAGGTTCATCTTCAGCGTTGTTTTTTCTATGTATCTAGCAGGAAGGCAGCGGAATCAATACTCTCTGGGACACGGCTAATACCATGCTGGTGGTCCTGCTTTGCCCCTGTATCTTATCTTGGAGGTCTCGGTGTGTGAACACAGTTCTACTAACCTTTCTGTGTTACTATCAATTGCCTTCAGCTAACGCCGTTTTCCTGTCCTTGTATTGTTTTTGTTCAGATCTTGTAACAGAGGGAAGGAACTCTGGATAGGGGGTGGGGGTGGGGGTGGGGAGAGAACAGTGAGGGAACTCCAGATGGGGGGTGAGAACAGAGGGAGGGAACTCGGGATCGGGGGGTGGGAAACAGAGGGAGGGAACTTAGAGGTGTGGGAAAAGGGAGAGAACTCAGGGGAATGGAAGAGGTAGGAAACTCCGGGGGGGGGGGGGGAGAGGGAGGAACTCTGGATATGGGGAAACAGAAGGAGGGACTCCAGGTTGGGTGGAGAAGGAATTGAACTCTGGATAGCTGGGGGAAATGGAGGGAGGGAACTCTGTGGAGGAAGGGAACTCCAAGTTTGGGAGGAAACAGAGCAAGGGAACTCCAGGGGGTGGGGAACAGAGTGAGGGAGTTCAGAGGGATGGAACTCAGGAATGGGGAAGAAGAGGAAGGAACTCCAGATGGAAGAATGGGGAACATGAGGAGAGAACTCCAGGGAGGTGTAGGAAAGAGAGGGAAGGGGACTGCAGAGGGGGTAGAACAGAGAGAGGGAACTCCAGGGGGGGACAGAGGGAGGGAACTTGGGGGGAAGATGGGAGGACACTCAGGGGAGGGAGGGAACTACAGTTTGGTGGGGGGGGGGGGAACAGAGGGAGGGAACTCTGGATAGAGGGAAATAGAGGGCGGGAAATCAACAGGGGGGGAGGCGGGCAGTGAGGAAATCCAGAAGGGGGGTGGGGGGCAGAAGAATGGAAATCCATGGGGGAAACAGAGAGAGGCAATTCCAGGTGTGTGTGTGTGGGGGGGGGGGCAGAGGGAGAGAACTCCTGGTGAGGAAGAAACAGGGAGGGACCTCTGGGTGGGGGAACAGATGGAGAGAACTCTGGTTGGGAGGAGCAGATTGAGGGAACTTCAGGGCGGTGACAAATGGAGGGAAATCTGGGTGGGGAAGAAACAGAGGGAGGGAACTCTGAGGGGGATAACGAGGGCAGGAACTCCAGGTGGGTGAACATAGGGAGGGAACTTCAGGGGTGTAACAGAGGAAGGGAACTCAGGATGTTGGAAACACAGGAAGGGAAGTCTGGGTGGGGAGGTGTGGAGAACAGAGGAAGGAAATTCCAGGGGAATAGAACAGAGGGATTGAACTCGAGAGTGTGTAGAACAGAGGGAGGGAACTCCAGGGGGTAGAACAGAGGGAGGGAACTCCAGGGGAAAGAACAGGAGGAAACTCCAGGGGGCAGAACAGAGGGAGGGAACTCCAGGGGTAGAACAGAGGGAGGGAACTCTAGGGTAGAACAGAGGGTGGGAACTCCAGGGGTAGAACAGAGGGTGGGAACTCCAGGGGGTAGAACAGAGGGAGGGAACTCTGGGTGGAGATGAAACAGTGGGAGGGAACTCTGGTTGAGGAGGAAAATACAGGAAAGGAACTCTTGTTGAAGAGGGAACAGAGAGAGGGAACTCCAAGGGGTGGGGGGAACATAGGAAGGGAATTCTGGGTGGGGATAAACAGAGGGAGGGAACTCTAAATAGGGTGAAACAAATGGAGTGACATTTGGGGAACAAAAGTCAAAACTCTAGGAATGGGGACAAAGGGTGTGGTGATTAAAAGGAAAATCAAAAAGAGGGAACTTGGTGGAAATTTGGGATAGAACCAGAGGGTAAAATGGGATGTAATTTTGGGATGGAAAGAGGATACTTTGGAAGGAACTTCGAGGAGAACCAAGGGGAAGGAATTACAGGGCAAGGAGAGCAGGGGAGGGAACACTGGAAGATTTTATAGACAAGGGAACTTGGGAAAGGGAACTTCAGGAGAAGATAACCAATGAAGGGGTGGGGGTGGGGGGTCGGGCGGGGGAAGGGGTTTACTTGAGACAGGGAACTTTGGGTTAGATCTTGGGGAGTGGGAGCACTGAGAGGAAATTTGAGGAGGGACGCTCAGAGAAAGATGGAAGCGGTTGGGAGGGGTACAAATGGCAAAGAACTTCAGGGGGAACAGCGGTGGGGTGGAGATGTGAGAGAGAATCAAAAGGGTGGACTCAGGGTGGGGGAGACAAAGGAGGAGGGGGAATTCAGGAGGAACCAATTGGAGAGAACTTTGGTGGGAATCAGTGGAATGAAACCGGCGATTGGAATCGTCTCTCACATGTCCCTCCCATTTCCCCGGTGTGGCTGAACCAAACGGATGAGCGTGAGGAGGAACAAGCATATATTTCAATATAGCTGTCTACCTCCATCTCAGATAAGTAAACACTCTAATCTCTGTGGGTTGGCCTCCAATGTAGATATTTGTTGTCTATGAAAATGGACGCGAAGGTAACCAATAGACCTTTAATTAAGATCGTGTAGGTTTGCTCTTTCTCTGTTGTTTTGTTTCTTTTACATCGGTATTGCTGTGAAGATCTTGCTACCACACACGGTTTGTGTACGTGAAGGATTCGGTATCAAGTGTGTGTGTGCATACGTGTGTACGTGTGTGTGCGTGCGTATGTGCGTGGATGCACGCGCGTACGTGTGTGTGTGTGTGTGCGTGTGTGTATGTGCGTCTGTGCACGCATGTGTGTGTGTGCGCATGCGTGTGTGTGTGCGTGTGTGTATGTGAGTGCGTGTGTATGATGTGTAGTTTAGGGTGCAATTTCTATCTCTCATTTTTGAGCAGGCTGGCTGGCTGTTGGATCTGAACCCTGGATCTCAAGGTCAGATGTCTCGAGTCCAGTTCCAGCCCGCAACATAAAAAACAACAAAAAACTGGCGAGTTCACTGTCCATCTTTATGTTTTAATCATTCTGGGGTGTCAGTCGAGGTCCTATAGGTGCTGTCCTTCACACCCCCTCCCCCCCCCCCCTTCATTTCAAGACCTTGTCAGCGCATACAGTTCTATGCAGGCTCAAATAATCTGTCAGACAGCACATGGCAGGTTTGGTGGAGCGCATAAGGGATTGTCAGAGTACAACAAATCCCTGTGAACAAGTTCTAAACTCGGTGCAGTATATGTCAAGTGCCCTTAACAGTCCGACAAGGCTATTTACATGTCTGTGTGATGTTAGGTAGGTCTGTGGTGAAGCACTTATGGAGTCATTCTGGCGGATCAATGCTATGAACAAATAAATGAATACATAAACACGTAAATATACAAACAAACATAATACAAAAACAAACAACAAATAAATGAATAAATAAGTAAACAAGTTAACATTTGAAACCAAGCCACACAGACAGCATTTAATTAAAAAAATTATTTGTATTAAACTATTAAAACAAAGTACCATAAAATTAATCAACACGAATATGTTATTCAGTCAATAAATCTATTAATGGCAGTGCTAGACAACAAAATCTGTTATTTTCTTTAAAAGCAAGATGGTAAAATAACAATAACACCATCAGCACTTACACAGCAATAACAATAGACAGAAAAACAAAGAAAACAACAGATCAATCTCAGACAGTAAAGAAGCCAAAGA
The DNA here is from genome assembly GCA_030674185.1 of Monoplex corrugatus. Lineage (NCBI taxonomy): Eukaryota > Metazoa > Mollusca > Gastropoda > Littorinimorpha > Ranellidae > Monoplex > Monoplex corrugatus. The sequence goes on from CM060307.1 coordinate 81,778,256, forward strand.
CATACGCTTTTAAACCAAATTAGACTGAAAAGCTGTGTGACTCAATCTGTGTGAGAACAGGGTCAGTGGGATGTAGTAATTAAGGGACGTCCCCAAATTACTACAAGCAAAATATGTAGTAATTAGGGGACATGTTTTAAAAATACGTAGCAGTACATTATTTTAAGCTTATTTTGTGATTTTGAGCCAATTTTAATTTTGTGTATTTTGGGGACGTCTCCAAATTACAAACACGTCCCCTTTCTACTACCGTACACGTCGAATTGTCCCCTACCTACTACACAGGCACGTTCACACATACACACCCACCCTCCCACCTCCACACAGACACAACCCCCACAGAAACCGGAAGCTTGCAAACGGAGAGAGAAAGTAGAGT
>CM060307.1:81781134-81786134 GCA_030674185.1 Monoplex corrugatus
CCCCCCCCCCCCCCCCCCCCCCCCCCCCCCCCCCCCCCCCCCCCCCCCCCCCCCCCCCCCCCCCCCCCCCCCCCCCCCCCCCCCCCCCCCCCCCCCCCCCCCCCCCCCCCCCCCCCCCCCCCCCCCCCCCCCCCCCCCCCCCCCCCCCCCCCCCCCCCCCCCCCCCCCCCCCCCCCCCCCCCCCAGACACAAGAGAGACAGACAACAGAGAGAACAAGACAGACACAGAAGACACAGAGAGAACAGAGACACAGACAGACAAAGCAGACAGACACAGACAGACACAGAGAGACAGAGAGAGACACAGAAGACAGACAAGAAGAGAACAGAGAGACACAGAGAGACACAGACAGAGAAAGACAGAGAGACAGAGACAGACAGAAAGACACAGAGAGACAAGAGAGACAGAGAAGAAGACAAGCAGAAGAGACAGACAGACAGACAGAGACAAGAGACAGAAGACAAGACAGACAGGAGACACAGACAGAGACAAGACAGACAGCAGACAGACACGAGACAGAGACAGACAGAGACAGCAGACAGAGAGAGACAGAACAGCAGACAGACAAGAGACACAGACAGACGACAGAGACGAGAGACACGAAGAAGACGACAGAGAGACGAAGAAGAAGAGAGACGAGACAGAGACGACAGAGAGAGACAGACACAGACAGAGACACGAGACAGACAGAGACAAGACACAGACAGAAACGACAGACAGCAGACAGCAGACAGACAGAGACAGACAGAGACAGACAGAGACAGACAGACAGACACAGACAGACACAGACAGACAGACAGAACAGACCACAGACAGAGACAGAGAGAAAGACAGACACAGAGACAATAGACAGACAGACAGACAGACAGAAGAGAGACAGACAGACAGACAGACAGACACAGACAGCACAGACAGACAGACACAGACAGACAGACAGACACAGAAGACAAGACACAGACAGACAGACACAGACAGACACAGACAGACAGACACAGACAGACACAGACAACAGACACAGAGACAGACACAGACAGACACAGAGACAGACAGAACAGACAGACACAGACACAGACCACAGACAGAACAGACAGACACACAGACACAGACAGACACAACAGAACACAGACAGACAGACCCAGACAGACACAGACAGACACAGACAGACACAGACAGACAGACACAGACAGACAGACACAGACAGACAGACACAGACAGACACAGACAGACAGACAGACACAGACAGAGACAGAAGACAGACAGACACAGACAGAAGACAGACAGACAGACAGACACAGACAGAACAGACAGACAGACACAGACAGACAGACAGACAGACAGCACACAGACAGACACAAGACAGACACAGACAGACAGACAGACAGACAGACACAGACAGACAGACACAGACAGACAGACAGACACAGAGACAGACAAGACAGACAGACAAGAAGAAGAGACAGACAGACACAGAAGAGACAGACAGACACAGACACAGAGAAGAGACAGACAGACAGACACAGAAGAAGACAGACAGACAGACAGAGACGACAGACAGACACAGAGACAGACAGACAGACAGACACAGAGACAGACAGACAGACACAAGACAGAGACAGACAGACAGACAGAGAGACAGGGCAAGAAGAGACACAGACAGACACAGACACAGACAGACGACACAGACAGACAGACAGACAGACACAGACACAGACAGAGACAGACAGACACAGACAGACAGACACAGACAGACAGACACAGACACAGACAAACAGTAACACAGACAGACAGACACAGACCAGAGACAGACAGACGAACAGACACAGACACAGAGCAGACAGACGCAGACAGACAGACAGACACAGACAGAGAGAGAGACAGACAGACAGACACAAGAGACAGACCAGACAGACAGACACGACAGACACAGAGACAGACAACAGACAGACACAGAGACAGACAGACAGACAGACAGAAGAAAGAAGACAGACAGAGACAGAGACAGACAGAAACAGACGAACAGAGAAGAGAGAGAGAACAGACACAAGACAGACAGAGAAGACAGACAGACAGACAGACAAAAGACAAGAGCAGAAGAGAGAGACAGACAGCACAGAAGCAGACACGACAGACAGGACAGAAGAGAAGACAGACAGACAACAGAACAGAGAGAGACAGCGACAGACAGAAGAAAAAGACAGACAGACAGACACAGACAGACAGACAGACAGAAGACAGACAGACAGAAACAGACAGACAGAGAACAGACGACAAGACGAACAAGACAGACAGACAGACAGACACAGACAAGACGAAAACAGACAGACAGCAGACAGACAGGCAGACAGGAAGCAACCAAAAGACAGAAAAGAGACAGACAGACAAGAAGACAGAAGCAGAAGACAGAGAAGAAGACAAAAGCTTGCAGCCCCCATCATCGTTTGGAATATCCCAGTCAGAAACATTTTGAGTCGCATTATACGTTAGAAAGAAGTATTACGGAATGTGTCTGATGACATAACTAAAAAAACACTACACCTACTTATTACAACAATAGATCTATGTATGTTAAGAATTTTTGAATAGAACCCCAAACGGACTCACAAAAACTGAACGCTTTGCTGATGGTCTTAAAATCTGCCGACAATTTTGATGGTGTTAACTTAGTCTGCATAGACTTTATAAGTCCCATGTTAGTATGAACTCGAGTCGAAATTAGCACTATGGAAACAGTGAGAGAATCCATCTTTTTCTGTATTGGCTACTGATGGACGTACACGTTAGATACAATGTTTCGTCCGTCTGGTAGGACACTGTCAGGCATCCATACATCCTGTTTGCCTTTCTGAATTTCTTAAAGTTTGCGTTACTCCAGATCCCCTTCATTTCTTGACAACTGCACCTTGTGTTAATTTTGCATCTGTTAGTTGACATAAACATCATCATTTTTGTTTTTGGCCTGTTGAGCTGACATAAACTTTATCGTTTGTTTTTGGCTTGTTGAGCTGACATGAGCATCATCATTTGCTTTTGACCTGTTGAGCTGACATAAGCAATATCATTTAGTTTTGACCCGTTGAGCTGACATAAACATCATCGTTTGTTTTTGGCTTGTTGAGCTGATGACATAAACATCATTTGTTTTTGGCCTGTTGAGCCGACATAAACATTTATTTTTGGCTTGTTGAGTTGACATAAACATCATCATATGATTTTGGCCTGTTGAGCTGGCATAAACATTATTTGTTTTTGCCCTGTTGAGCTGACATAAACATTATTTGTTTTTGGCTTGTTGAGCTGACATAAACATCATTATTTGTTTTTGGCCTGTTGAGCTGACATAAACATCATTCGGTTTTGGCTTGTTGAGCTGACATAAACATCATTCGGTTTTGGCTTGTTGAGCTGACATAAACATCATTCGGTTTTGGCTTGTTGAGCTGACATAAACATCATTCGGTTTTGGCTTGTTGAGCTGACATAAACATCATTCGGTTTTGGCTTGTTGAGCTGACATAAACATCATTCGGTTTTGGCTTGTTGAGCTGACATAAACATCATCATTTGTTTTTGGCTTGTTGAGCTGACATAAACATCATCATTTGTTTTTGGCTTGTTGAGCTGACATAAACATCATTCGGTTTTGGCTCGTTGAGCTGAAATAAACATCATTTGTTTTTGACCTGTTGAGCTGACATAAACATCATTTGTTTTTGCCCTGTTGAGCTGACATAAACATTACTTTTTGGCATGTTGAGCTGACATAAACATCATGCTTTTGACCTGTTGAGCTGACATAAACATCATTGTTTTCGGCTTGTCGAGTTGACAAAAATATCATCATTTGTTTTTGACCTGTTGAGCTGACATTAATATCAACGTTTGTTTTTGGCCTGTTGAGCTTCAGTCTGTCTTCTCTCTGCTTATCAATGACATTTTCGTAACAAATATATTCATGGGAGTAAAACCCAACTAATTTTCGATCTACCTTTAGACAAGTGGTCTGGTTCAGATCAACTTGTGGCACCTTCATGCATGTTTTTGTGGAACCGATGTGTCAACAAATACACCTTTTCAGTTATTCATGGAATCGTAAGTGCATTTCGTTTGAATGGATATAGCATTATTTGGGGTCAATGAGACGAAAGTTGGAAATATTTCAGAATCTGTGAGCTGTTTACAGGCGTATTTCAACAAATATTGTATCAACCCTGCAGGAATGCTGGTTGCTTGAAATGCGAGCTGATATGGCCGAGACTGGTCAGTTTTCAAGCTCATACTTATGCAGAATGATGGAGTGGAGTGAAACCCATCCCCAAAATATTGTGCGAGAAGTGAGGTGTCTATCACATCACTCTCTTGTAAGCCGATATTAGGTCTGTAGGAGTACCTCTATCAAAATTAAGCAAGACAACGAGTAAGTATACAGCATTGTTTGACCTTGAAGGTTAGTTGGCTGTTTTCTAATCATCCCCTTCCCCTGATCATGTCCACCCCTTCATGTCCAGAACGTGCTCGTCAGATGATTTCCATAACACTGTTTTCAATGCATCCTTCAAAATGCAGTTTAGAGCCGCGTCTGTTTTGATCTTATCTCTATGGCCATTTCAGTTCTGCAGGTTTTATGGGGGTATTCATGTCTTGTCGACTTTTATGGCGTGCGCCTGTTTGGGGGAGATAATCACAGAATGATGAAGGCTGGGAAGCAGGAGCGTAATGGAGAAAGGGAGTGAATAGAAAAGGGAGAGGACTGGATGACTTTTTGAAAAAAGTTATTTTCTTCCATTGGACGAAGCAGCAGGGAGATGTCAGTCTTTTTCTCCTAATTTTTGCATTTGGTGTTTGTTCATTTGTGATCTTACGTCTACGCTTGGACAAAGGCCAAAAAATTTGCGCCTGTCTTGTCTGGCTGTATTAAACACGCGTTCAGATTTTTTTCGTGCTTTTTTTCTGGTTCGTTATTTTTATTGTTTGGCCCACACTGTGCATGCTTTTCGTTACT
>CM060307.1:81791134-81808634 GCA_030674185.1 Monoplex corrugatus
TAGAAATACCATGTATTCTTTCATTTGGTATGTTCAGCTTAGTATTCTGTGTGTATGCGTTAATAGACAGCTCATATCTATTGAGGATAATAAGATTTACATTCAGTTCATATGCTCATAATTTAGCTCCATGCCAATATGAGTCAGTGAGTCAAAACTGGCAAGTTCAAAACAGTGATAAAGGCCGTCATTTTCGGCGTTGGCTGCCGATGGATACATGCATCCAGTACAAAGTTTTGTTTTTATTTTTACTTTATTCGCCTGTGAAACCCACAAATTGTTTATCTCTGGCATTTTTGGACGTTTCCTCATTCCAGATTCCATTTCGCTTGTTAACTAACGGCTGTGTCTTATATTTACGAGTGTATACCGTCTGCTCGCTATCAGAAACAACTGCTTGTTTCTGGCAGTATTTTTCAGCCTCCCTTTTCTTATGCTCATTCACACACACACACACACACACACACACACACACACACACACACACACACACACACACACACACACACACACACACACACACACACACATTCACAATCTCACTAAATATCTGACAAGGGAAAACCCAACTTGTTTTCAACCTATATTCCACTCAGAAAATCAGACCAGTTCAGATGGACCTTTGGCGTCTCTGTGTAAGTCTGTGTGTATCCAATGTGCAGTGGATTTTCTCGTGTGTTTTCTTGAGCTGTGCGTGCATTGTGTTTGAATGGGCATGTCTTGTTATGCTAGTTGTTATATTTGAACAGATATGACATCGACATATCATTCTGGGTCGTTGTACTGATTTGAATAGGAGTGACATAATTCTTGGTCATGATATTTGTGTGGGAATGACAAATTATTCTTGGTCATAAATATTCATGGTCATCATGTTTTAATAGGAATGACGTATCATTCTGGGTAATCATGATTAACTGGGAATGACGTACTGCTTTGTGTCATCGTGTTTGACTGGAAATGACGTATTATTCTGAGTCACTCAGTGAAAATGACGCATTTTTCTGGGTCATTGTGTTTCATACATATACTTTTGGGCCATTCTGTTTGAATGATGAATGACATATTATTCTGGGTAATATATATTTGAAGCGTATTGCTCTGGGATATTATGTTTGGGAATGACGTATTATTTTAGGGCATTATGTTTGAATGGGAATGATGTGCTATTTTTGGTCGTTATGTTTGGTACGTATTACTCTGGGTTATTATGTTTGAATAAGAATGACATTTTATTTTGGGTTATTCAATCTTAGTGGGAGTGAGTGTTATTCTGGGTCATTGTGTGTGAATGTGGATAACGTATTATTTTGCTTCATTATATTTGAATGGGAATAGGTTATTAATTCTGGTCATTCTGTTTCAATGGGAATGACGTATTATTCTAGTTATTTATGTCTGCACGAGAACGACCCAGTATTCTTGATCGAAGAGACGGAAAATATGGAAGGAATACATGATAATTTTGAGTTGTTCATAGGCGTAATTCAATAGTCGGCTAAGTAAGATGCGAGTTGTACAACTACGATCACACCCCCCCCCCCCCGTGGGGATACCAGGGGCTCTTTCAGTATAAATAATATACCCACCTTCTAGAAATTCTGTGCTAGAAATTTCCTATTTTCTGTCACTCTCTTTGGTTCTGCCTTGTTACTTTGCTTTCTGTCATCTCTTCCTATCGTTTTCTGCCTTGCTGGTCTGTTCACCTGTATATGCTCGATAAAGTCTTGCGTACTTTCTCTTAGGATTGATAATTGGGTACATGTATTTAAGTGCATTTTTGGTCTAGGGAAATGAGATATACGGAAGCAATTTTAGGTAATTTAGGCCTGTTTTTTTTTTATAAATGTTTTAGTGTCCTTAGTTGTGTTTAAATCTGTATTCAGGTATATTTTTTGATTCCCCTGTGTGATAAATTGGACGGAGTAGTCAACGCCAAGGGCATTTTCTTAGACGGCATTGATATGTGTACTTGGTTTTTTCTTTTCTTTTTCTTTTTTTTATATTTTATTTGGATTCATTTCATACACACACACACACACACACACACACACACACACACACACATACACACACACACACACACACACACACACACACACACACACACACAGACACACACACACACACACAGACACACACACACATATATATATATATATATCTACATTATTTCGATCCATGAAGACAAGCATACCAATCATCTCACATACATTTAAGACAATCGTTCCGTGGAATCTTTTTCTTTTTCTTTGTTGAAGTAGTATGTTTTGAAATGGGTTATAGCCCTGATGTGGCTCTACGCAGTCGTTTGGGCTTTAAACAAAAATAACTATAGCAGTAACTACCACCAAGATTGGATTCTTCAATTTCACATCTCCTCAAAACTGTTCAAGACACAAGAAAAGGAAGGATGTTCAAGATGGTTTGACCACCAGTTTCTTTACTGCTCCCCCCTCCCCCACCCCTCCCCCTTCCATCTTATCCCATTCCATCTGGTCCACCCTCTTCTTGTGTGGAGACGTGCTTCTCAAAAGATTTCTACTGCTCTCCTTTTAATGCAGCATTCAAATCCAGTTTACAGCCCCATCTGTTTTGATCTTATCTGTATGGCTATGCTAGATTCTGCGAGACGTCTTTGGAGTATTACGTGATTTCGTCCAGTTTTTATGGGGTATGTTTAGAAGAGTAAATCGAATAATAATGATGAAGGCTGCACAACAGGAGATTGATAGTGAGAGAGGAAAAACGTGGGTGTAAAGAAAAGGTAGAGAGAGGATTGAGTGATTTTTGTTTAGAGGGAGGAGAGAGTGTCCAGAATGAATACGTGTAGGAGTGGCGTGAGTGCCTTCGATATTAGTTGAAAAACAATGTAAAAGATGTGTGTGTGTGTAGTGTAGCAATAATGGTTTGTTTTTGCAGTTATCACGGGGTAAGAGAAATGATAATGTATCCTGTACATTTATTTCAATTCAAGAACCCAACCCGACCCGACCCGACCCGAGCCGAGCCGAGCCGAGCGCAGGAGGCAAGAGCCAGGAGGCAAGAGCCAGGAGGCAAGAGCCAGGAGGCAAGAGCCAGGAGGCAAGAGCCAAGCAAGAGGCAAAAGCCAGGAGGCAAGAGTCAGGAGGCAAGAGCCAAGAAGCAAGAGCCAAGAGCCAAGAGGCAAGAGGCAAGAGGCAAGAGCCAAGAGGCAAGAGCCAAGAGCCAAGCCAAGAGCCAAGCCAAGAGCAGACCAACCAAACCAAACCAACCCAAATCATATACCAAACGCAACCAAACACAACCCAAACCAAACCCAAACCAAACCCAAACCCAAACCCAAACCAAACCAAACCCAAACCCAAACCAAACCCAAACCAAAAACAAACCAAACCAAAAACGAACCAAACCAAAAACAAACCAAACCAAAAACAAACCAAACTATTAAAAACAAACAAAAACAAATCAAAACAAAACAAAACCAAAAAAACAAAACCGATCTATGACAATAATGGTCTGATGTACTAACGGTAGTTTACAACATACAAAGACAAGACACTAAAAGGTGTACCAACCAAGTTCAGAATGAGGTTTAACAGTTTGATAGAGCTTATAAACACCGTGAATTATATTATTGATTGCAGATCCATCATTTATCAACTTTGATTAAAACAACAGCAACAGCAGACAGCAGACAGCAGACAGCAGACAGCAGACAGCAACAGCAACAGCAACAGCAACAGCAACAGCAACCAGCAGACAGCAGACAGCAGACAGCAGACAGCAGACAGCAGACAGCAGACAGCAGACAGCAGACAGCAGACAGCAGACAGCAGACAGCAGACAGCAGCCAGCCACACAAAAAAAAATATAATAAAAAAAGAAAAGAAAAGAAAAGATACATATATCTTGGTCAAAGCTTTCGCTTCTTACAAGGCGAAAGGGCGAAAGGACGAAAAGAACAAACTTACTGTCTCCTCTTTGACTCGTAACGCAAACAAACTGCCATAAATCTGGAGGTTCAAAAGGGAATGAAGGGTGAGTGAAAGGACCCCATCGCCCTCGACCACGGCGACCCCCATGATATTGATCACTCTTGTGGATTGCCTAGCACTGGGGCTGCCACGTAATTTACCTGGGTTTGATAGTGTGTCGAGGAGCTGATAGTGAGCAACATGAGGGGATTACCAAAGAGACAATACAGGACATTGGGAAAAATCAATACATCTGTTGCAAATGACAATAACAAAGAAACAAAGAAACGAACAAAGAAACAGACAAAAACAACGAACGAACGAACCAACCAACCAACCAACCAACCAACCAACCAACCAACTCGCCCACCCACTCATCCACCCACCCACCCACCCACCAACAAACGAACGAACGAACGAACGAACCCGACCCACGACCCTCAACCCGACCCACGACCCTCAACCCGACCCAACCCACGACCCTCAACCCAACCCAACCCAACCCACGACCCTCAACCCAACCCAACCCACGACCCTCAACCCAACCCAACCCAACCCATGACCCTCAACCCAATCCAACCCAACCCAACCCAACCCACGACCCTCAACCCAACCCTCAACCCCACCCCCCCACTCAACCCTCAACCCCACCCCCAGTCAACCCACCCCCACCCCCATCTCAACCCTCAACCCAACTCCACCCCAACTCAACCCTCAACCCAACCCACCCCCACTCAACCCTCAACCCACCCCACCCCCCACTCAACCCTCAACCCAACCCAACCCCCCACTCAACCCTCAACCCAACTCCACCCCCCCACTCAACCCTCAACCCAACCCCAACCCCCACTCAACCCTCAACCCAACCCCCACCCACACTCAAAACCTCAACCCACCCCCACCCCATACTCAACCCTCAACCCAACCCAACCCAACCCATGACCCTCAACCCAACCCTCAACCCCATCCCCCACTCAACCCTCAACCCCACCCCACTCAACCCTCAACCCACCCCACCCCCATCTCAACCCTCAACCCAACTCCACCCCCAACTCAACCCTCAACCCAACCCACCCCCCCACCCCCCCACTCAACCCTCAACCCAACCCACCCCCCCACTCAACCCTCAACCCAACTCCACCCCCCACTCAACCCTCAACCCAACTCCACCCCCCACTCAACAACCCTCAACCCAACCTCAACCCCCACTCAAACCTCAACCCACCCCCACCCCCTACTCAACCCTCAACCCCACCCCACCCCTACTCAACCCTCAACCCAACCCAAACCCCCGCTCAACCCTCAACCCAACCCAACCGTGAAGGAAGATGTCTTACTAGCAGTTTATCTATTCATTCATTCCTTTCTGCTACTTACATGTATTTTACTTAGACTAATATCGCCAACAAATATCGTAAGCATATATAGCTAACAAAAGACTGGCCGTGCTAGGTTTTATCACACTGGCTAATTTTCCTCTCGCTGTTAACAATATTCCTAGTATAGTAAATACGAATGGAAAAAAGTAATGGTGGGCGCAGTGCAACCTTGCATTTCTCATTAAGTATCTTCTCTTGGTAGGAAGAAGCTACCGTTAATTGGGTGGCGCTGCGTTGCGGCGACATGCTCTCTGAGGAGAGAGCAGCCTGAGCTTCGCATGGTAAATCCATTGTGACAAAGAAAAAAAGAAAAGAAATGACTAACAATAATAACAATAATGATAATGATGATAATAATGATAATGATAATGATAATAATAATAATAATAATAATGATAATAACAATAATAATAAAATATAATAATGATAATAATAATAATAATAATAATAATAATAATGATAATGATAATAATAATAATAATAATAATAACAATAATAATAATAATAATAATAATAAGAAGAAGAAGAACAACAACAGCACTACTACTACTATTATTATTATTATTATTACTACTACTAATACTACTACTACTACTTTTATAACAACATTACTACTACTACTACTACTACTACTACTACTACTACTACTACTACTACTACTAATGTGAGTCAAACGAGGGAGAAAGTTTCAGTCTACAACAAGACTGTTATACGCTGTATCAGTTTCTGTATTGAAAAGAATACTAAAAGCATCTAATGATAATAATGACTACTTGAATAGCGCGCCATCGCACAAAAAGCCCCGAGCATCTCGCAAAGCGTAAGAGACAGAGGCTGACAAACGTTAAGCAAATATATGTCAACCCTTACCGGTATGATGAAAAACAGATGAACTAGAATAATAGCAACGTTATAGAAGCAGTACAAAATGTATGAAACTTAAATCAAAACGACTGCCGCGTTCAACAAATAGGACAACAGAAATTCACGAAAATAAAATCGGAATACCCAATTAATTTAACGTAACAAAACAAAACAGAAGCAAAATTTCGGCCAGATATCCTTTGTCAAGAGTACAAAAAAGACAACGAAGTAAAAGAATACAAAACATTTAGGGGAAAAAAAACCCAGCAAGGTTTTCCTGATGCTTCTAGTGCTCTAATTAATTCAGATTGGGCAGAAGTGTTTATTGTATGTACATAGCAATACTAATTCAAATATAATTATCGTTGTTATTTAACAAATTGAAGGAAGCTGAAAACACACAAAGTACGTCTGTTTTTCTAACATCCTATCAGAACTGAATTTTAAAACTACAGAAAACAATTTTTTTAAATGAACACATAAGTGTAGAAACCAGGCTTGCTTTTCTTGCAGCCGCAAAAACAGAAACATGAATATTTGAAAACAAATTTTCAGCATAGAACTCACTGACACGCAAGCCAGTTTCCTGTTAGTGTAAAATAAATACAGTCATGTCTGGTGACTGGTGACAGTAGAACCAGACCTGGTGACCGGTATTTCGTCTGATAATATTTGCTGAAAAGGTATTTCGTCCGTCGACATTTTGTCAACGTTTCGGTGTTGTTATAAGAAGTCTGCGATGTTAATGATTTATGATACAATTTTCCCCCATGGAGAATAAAGCGTGTAAATTATCTGTCTCTCTCCCCCCCCCTCCACCTCTCTGTCTCTGTCTCTGTCTCTGTCTCTGTATCTGTCTGTCTGTGTCTGTCTCTGTATCTGTCTCTGTCTGTCTGTCTGTCTCTCCCTCTCTCTTTCTTCTTCCTTTCTCTCTTTCTTGTGTTGATTTTGAGTGTGTGCGTGTGTCTGCGTGTGCGTTCGTGCGTGCGTGAGTGTGTTTTTGCGTGTGTGCGTGAGTGTGTGTATGTGCGTGAGTGTGTGCGTGTGTGCTTGTGCGCACGCGCGCGCGTGTTTGTGTGTATGTGTGTGAATTTAATTTGTGTGTATGCGTGTGAGTTGAGTTTGGGTTTGTGCCTCTCTCTCTTTCTCTGTGTGTGTGTGTGTGTGTGTGTGTGTGTGTGTGTGTGTGTGTGTGTGTGTGTGGTGTCGGTGTGTGTGTTTGTCTGTGTGTCTGTGTGTCTGTCTGTGTCTATATGTCTGTGTGTTTATTCTTGTGTCTGTGCATTTGCCATGTCGTTTTGACAGCCAAAGAGAATGCAAGAAGAGGCCATCAACCACATGTCACATCCATGAAGTGTCATTCAGTAAAATAGAAGAATTGTACCGTTGTCTCTTGCACGTCATGAAGTAGGCCTCACTGTGATATCAGAATTGATCTGATCATTCAGAGAGAGAGAGAGAGAGAGAGAGAGAGAGAGAGAGAGAGAGAGAGAGAGAGAGAGAAAGAGAGACAGAGACAGAGAGAGACAGAGAGACAGACAGACAGAGAAACTCAGAGACAGACGGAAAGAGACAGAGACAGAGAGAGACACAAGAGAGACAGAAAGAGAGAGCGAGAGAGAGAGGAAGACAAAGAGAGAGAGAGTGAGAGAGAGACGGAGAGAGAGACAGAGACAGAAAGAGAGAGAGAAAGAGAAAGACAGAGAGAAAGAGAGAAAGAGAGAGAAAAAGAGAGAAAGAGAGAGAGCGAGCGAGAGAGAGCGAGAGAGAGAGCGAGAGAGAGAGCGAGAGAGAGAGAGCGAGAGAGAGCGAGAGAGAGCGAGAGAGAGACGGAGAGAGAGACAGAGGGGGAAAGAGAGAGAGAGAAAGACGGAGAGAGACAGAGAGAGAGAGAGAGAGAGAGAGAGAGAGAGAGAGAGAAAGAGAGAGAGAAGGAAACTCTTGATGTCACGGTGGCTCCACAAGACAGAAGAATGCTTTGAGTACGGTCCTGAGACCAGACAAAATCCTGAAGACAAAATATAAACGAATGATCAGACTATATCTTTTTAATAAGAAACATAATAATTGTCTCGGTATAACACTCACTGACTCACAAGTCAGTGTTTCATTACTACATGATAAGCACAATCGCGTATGGTGACTGATGATAGAAGATGGATGTCCGCTGACTGAGATGTCTGTACAACATTCCGCACCATGACGTGGTAAAATGAAGTTTCCAACCGTCAAATTGTGAAGAATTTTGCTTGCCAAAAGTAGACTTTCTACTCACTGAATGTAGATTTCCTTGGACAAGACATGTTGTCCGAATAGAAGAAGAGATCGCATCTCAAAGATAACCCTTGCGGGCACAGCTGAAGCGACACAGTCCAACTTTGTCACTGCTACATCAGCACCACCAACTGGTAAAGCACTTCCAGCAGAAGAGCCTGCTGGCGATAGAAAAGCGTGCAGAACACAATCATAATGGACAACGCGGTGCAGTAGATCTACTAATCAACAGAAGAAGGAATGGCAGAAGCAGAATTCAGAACTTCAAGACGTCTTCCCATGCAACGCCGGAAGGGGAACATGTGCCTCCGAGATTTTATATAATCCAACATGAAGACACACGGCAGCCGCTGAAGACTAGTATGTCTACTCATCCGTCGCATTTACCGGAGAGTCTATCATGTTTCGTTAGAGGATACTTCTTCGGATGCTTGTCCATCGGTCGGTATTTTGTCGACATTTCCTTGTTATGAGTACATGTAAGCTGAAACGTAGGTACTTGTCATGAAAAATGAAACTCGGGAACTTTCTATCTGCCTCTGTTCATGTATGTATATGTATGTATGTATGTAATGTATGTTATGTATGTATGTATGTATGTGTATGTATGTATGTATGTATGTATGTATGTATGTATGTATGTATGTATGTATGTATGTATGTATGTATATGTATATATCTGTGTGCGTTGAGTGTGTGTGTGTGTGTGTGTGTGTGTGTGTGTGTGTGTGTGTGTGTTTTGTGTGTGTGTGTGTGGTGTGTTTTGTGTGTGTGGTGGTGGTCTTTGATTTAATGTCTATTCACTAAAGTGATTTAAGACACACACACACGCACACACACACACACACACACACACACACACACACACACACACACACACACACACACACACACACACACACACACAAAATAAATAAATAAGGGGGGGGGGGTGATAGAGAAGGCATGAAGAGGATATTTGAAAATTGTCAATGTTGATCTTGAGAAAAGATGATCCAGAAAAAAACTGTTTCGAGGAGGGGAAGGTTAAACTTACAAATAACGTTACTATAATTAACGATTTAAACTAACAAACAAAATTAATAAATATCTAGAAGAAACGAATAAAAATAAAACTAAGAACTGACTAACCATAACAGTGAACAAGTGACATAACATTTTAAAGGTACTTCGCTATAGGGCTTTTTGACAGGCTAACAAAAAATTCATATGTTAATGATGATGAGGCAAATATGTCAGAAATCGTCTTCATAGATAGTGTAGGAATATGTCGTTTTACCCTAACGCAAGAAAGAATATGACTATGTCAGTATGTGTTATCTTCTTTCCATACAGACACACTATGTTCGTGGTGTATTTTGTTTTGAATGCATCAAGTTTCCATCTATACATAAGGGATTGTATAATTCTGCTGGCAGGAAACTGCTTAAGTATTTTGCTGACTTCAAAGTTCATGTGACATTTACCATACTTTTTCTGTTTTCCTTGGAACTGGTTCCAGACGTAGCTGTCCACTAAAGTATAATACTCGTGCAACCAGTGAGAAAGCTGAATATTCTTTGAATCTGGTGACTTCTTTGCTCCTCGTTTGGCAGCCCTGTCAACTTCATCATTATAACGAAAAGAACTATAAGAAGGTATCCAGCAGAAAGTAGTATCAGGGCCTCTTAAGGATAAACAATGAATCAAGTGACTAATTTCCAGAATTATTTCAGATCTTGTTTGCAATTTTGATAATTCAAGACCCTGGAGTACTGATTTTGAATCAACGCAAAAAAGTATCTGAAAAATTGTCCTAGGAAGACTAATTATAAAGTTTAAAGCCATTAATATTGCAAAGAGTTCAGCTGTAAAGACATATTTTTCAAGTCCTATATAGAATTTTTTTTTATAAATTTTGAGAGCAGGTGTCAAAAATGCTGAGCCTGCTTTTCTTTCAATTATTGATCCATCAGTGTAAATTTTCAAGTGATCGGAATATCGGTCGTCTATATGACATTTAATCTGACTTGCCAGTAAGTTTATATATTATCATCTTTTTTTTAAATTAGTGTGGTGTACGTCAAATCGTGCTCTTTGGTGTTCCCAACTGGGTACTGGCGAAAAGGAAGGTCTTATAGGTACAGGATCTACGTCTAGATCAATTCCCGAGCCTTTCATGACGTCAGATGTGTATGTTGCAAGTGTGAAGTTGCAAGTGTTGTGTGTGTGTGTGTGTGTGTGTGTGTGTGTGTGTGTGTGTGTGTGTGTGTGTGTGTGTGTGTGTGTGTCTGTGTGTGTGCGTGTGTGTGTGTGTGTGCATGTGTTTTCTCTCTCTCTCTCTTTCTATGCGTGATGTGTGTGTGTACGTGTGTGTGCGTTGTGCATGTGTGCGTGTGTGTGTGTGTATGTTCTGTGTGTATGTGTGTGTGTGTTGTGTGTGTATGTGTGGTTTGTGAGTGTGTCTGCGCGTGCACATGTGTAGCGTGAACGTATATGTGTGTTATTAAGAGAGTGTATCTGTTTTAATGTCTGTGTGTTTGCGTGCATGAGTGCGTACGTGTGTGTGTGTGTGTGTGTGTGTGTGTGTGTGTGTGTACGTGCTCGCGTGTGTGTGTATATATGGATATACTTGTGCATATGCATGCTTTTGTGTGTGCGTGTGCGTGCCCGTGTGAATGTGTGTGTGTGTGTGTGTGTGTGTGTGTGTGTGTGTGTGTGTGTGTGTGTGCATATACGCTCGCGCTCGCGTGTGCGTGTGTATACATGTGTGCATGTGTGTGCGTGTGTGCAGGAGCGAGTGCGTGCATGTGCAGATTGTGTTGAGAGAGAGAGAAAGTGATAATGTCAGAAGAGGCTTTCAACCATATGCCACATCAGCGAAGGGACATTCAACGAGATGGTGAAATCTTCACGATATCGCGTCACCATGTGCCTGTAATCTCCAGACTGACCTGACAATTATATGGAATGATCTGTAGAAAGCATGTTAGCTCCACGAGATAGCGATTCCTACAGAAATAGTTCTGGAATCGGATCAAGGTCTGATGACATGGAATTGGGCACGTAGCTGCATTGTATCTTCTTTCATTTCAAGATCATTGTTTCTGAAATGTGAAATGGATGGAAAAACAATTAGGTTCGTGAAGAACACCAAGCTTTTGTTTTCATTTCAAGGTTTTGAAATCTGATTTGTATGGAAAACCATTAGATACACGAAGAACGCCAGGCTTGGAATACAAGTATGTCTATGCACACAGTCACACCGGCGGAAGAGTCTAGTTTAAAGTTCTCAACCCAGCAGTTGCGCTGAAGAAGTCGGCCGGATCGCCGATGAAAGCTACGCAGTAAGTAGCCCTTTCACTGAAAGACAAGTTTAGCCAGGTAGCCATTAAGTAAGCTTAGTAGTTGTAGTAAAAGTAGTAGTAGTAGTTATTGTTGTACTACAACTACTACTACTGCTACTACAACTACTAGTAGCAGTAGTAGTAGAAGTAGTAGAGGAAACAGCAGTAGCAGTACCAATAGCAGTAGTAATAATAGTAGTTGTAATAATAGTGTAACATTAAAAACAGAACGTTGCATAATGTGAACTTTAGAAGGGAGACTGTAACTTACTAATCATGATTCTTTTGACGAAATCTAGAAAAAAAAACGGCAAATATAAATGAATAAATAATGAACAAATAATGAATAAATAAATAAATAAATAAATAAGTAAATAAACAAGTAAATAAATGAATAAATAAATAAATGAAATGAAATTGCGTTCAAAACAAAAGTGAAATTATACTTGAATCATTTGGTTTATCTAGTCTTGAAATCAAAACATTTTCTGTCTTTTAATTTTTTTTTCATTTATCTGCAACACACAATCCCACAAATATTGTCTCATTTCATTACCAAGCTTCAAGCGTTTTTTTCAGAGTGCTTAATGCAGTTGGCAACTCAGTCGAACCTGCTCTTTTGGGATGGGGATGGGGGTGGGGGAGGGAATTGGGGGTTGTTGTGTTTGTTGGCACTATTTCATCAAATCCTCACACATATTCACGCATATTTCATAAAACGGGTCAAGTAGACAATGTATTTGAAATATTTCATGATTTAGTTTTCTACATGTAGACAAACATACAGGCAGTTTACTACACTCCACGTACATGGAAAAAGAAACCAATACAGAAAGTCATGTAATGCACTAAACAAATTGTTGCTACAAGTACCTGCATGGAACTCTACAAAAAACAAACAAACAAACAAACAAACAAACAAACAAACAAACAAACAAACAAACAAAAACAGAAAAAGCAACAACAACAAAACCCCCCCCCAAAAAACAAACAAAAAACAACAACAACAAACCAAACCAAAACAAAAAAGCCGAAAAACAAACCTCCAAGATCTAATCAGAATTAACTGCCATTGGTGAAAACTGAAGGGTAATGTTATCTCTTATCATTTGTAATGTTAAGAATGCTTTTATCTGTTAATGTACCCGTGTATGTCGGAGTGTATGTTCATTTTTAAAAATAACAGAATTTATTTCTTGAAGATGTGTATGTCTTCTGAAATAAAATTCTAATGACTTTCAAGTGTGTTGAAGGTTAAATTTTGTGATGTGATTATAACTTGGCTCTGTCAATAATATGTATGTAATGAGTGTGTGTGTTTTAATGAATCAAACAAGTTTGAGAAAACAAACAAACAAACAAACAAACAAACAAACAAACAGACAACAAACAGACAACAAACAGACAAACAAACAAACAAACAAACAAACAAAACCAGAAAAAACAAACTAACTAACGAACGATCGAACGAACGAACGAACGAACGAACGAACGCACGCACGCACGCACGAACGAACGAACGAACGAACGAACGAACGAACGAACGAACGAACGAACGAACGAACGCACGCACGCACGCACGCACGCACGCACGCACGCACGCACGCACGCACGAACGAACGAACGAACGAACGCACGCACGCACGCACGCACGCACGCACGAACGCACGCACGAACGAACGAACGAACGAACGAACGAACGAACGAACGAAACGAGCGAACGAACGAACGAACGAACGAACGAACGAACGAACGAACGAACGAACTCAAAATGATCGAGCCTGCAAGTCAGACACATTACTTATTGCTCAGTAGACCTTCCACGTGTATGCACAAAAGAATTTCTATAAGTTTTATTGAGAGAATTTGGAACCTACCCGCTGAAACAAAAGCCAAGCTCTTCAGCTTCATTACCATTCCCCACTCTAACACACAAGTGCCAGGCCTGTCTCCTGGAGCACAACATTATCTTCTGTGAGATACGTTGTTCGAGAACAGCTGTCGACAGGACAGGACGCGACGTGACCAGAAACACCAAGATTAGGGAATTAACCCTTTGAAACCTTTCACCCTATCTGTCAGCATTCCGCATTGTCAACCATGACAGCAAAGCAAAAACTTAACCCTTTCACTCCTTCACCCTATCCACCAGCTTCCTGCAGGAAGCTGGTGGATAGGGTAAGGGAGTAAAAGGGTTAATTTTTTTGCAGCTGGCAGACAGGATGCGGAAGTGAAAGGGTTAAGTGATTGGGTCATCTGACTAGTGTACAACTTGTTCAACAAGTATGTAATAGAACGCCAGGTGAATTTAAAAGCGAGAGGCAGACCAAGGAAGACCTGGATTGCTGGCGTGAAAGAGAGCTTGGCATCACGTGGCATTTCTCTAAATCAGGCGATCCTGAACGTCAGATCTTTCTCTCCTTGTCACCCATGATGACACAGCGGACACATAAGGGAAGAAGAAGAAGAAGAAGAAGAAGAAAAGAAGAAGAACAAGAAGAAGAACAAGAACAAGAACAAGAAGAAGAACACGAACAAGAACAAGAATAAGAAGAAGAAGAAGAAGAAGAAGAACAAGAATAAGAAGAACAAGAACAAGAACAAGAATAAGAACAAGAACAAGAACAAAAAGAAGAAGTAGAAGAAGAAGAAGAAGAAAAAGAAGAAGGAGAAGAAGAAAAAGAAAAAGAATTTGAAGAACAAGAAGAAGAAGAATTTGAAGAAGAATTTGAAGAAGAATTTGAAGAAGAAGAATTTGAAGAAGAATTTGAAGAAGAAGAATTTGAAGAAGAAGAATTTGAAGAAGAATTTGAAGAAGAAGAAGAAGAAGAAGAAGAGAAGAAGAAGAAGAAGAAGAAGAAGAAGAAGAAGAAGAAGAATGCGAAGAATGCGAAGAATGCGAAGAAGAAAGAAAATAAAGAAAGAAAGAAAGAAAGAAAGAAAAAAGAAAGAAAGAAAGAAAGAAAGAAAGAAAGGAAGAAAGAAAAAAGAAAGAAAGAAAGAAAGAGAAAAAAGAAGATGAATGATTTCACTGTAAACCACCTTTTCACCTGACGTGCTTGTCCACCATATTATCAGCCGATTGTAAGGTCACCTGTCTTTATATTTTCCGCCAGAGTGTTTACATCGCTGTTGACAATGGTCAGAGCTGCAAACTTACCACCTGCAAGGCCTCAGAACAGTTCTACAATCTCACGGCCCCTCAGCGTCTCAAGATTAAAACAACAGTAAGGAATCTTTGGAGACTACTTTGTCTTGAGCTGATGTGTCAGGCCAGAAAGGACAAGACGGCAATTGATGCCTGCGTTTGAACGCGGGGAACGACCTTGTTTTCGCCATTTTCCAAACAGTAGCTGCTTGAGTTTTTTTTCTGCTTTTTTTTTCCAGTTCATGGGCTTCTTTTTTTTTTTTCTCTCTCTCTCTCTCTGTCTGTCTGTTTCATTCTCTGTCTGTCTGTCTGTCTCTCTTTGTTGTTCTTTTTATCTCTCTTCCCTCCCTCCCTATCTCTCTCTGCCCTTTCTCTCTGTCTGTCTGTCTGTCTCTCTCTATCTCTGTCTCTCTCTGTATGGTGTGTGTGTGTGTGTGTGTTTGTGTGTGTGAGTGAGAGAGAGTATGCGTGTGCATGTATGTGTATGGGTGTGCGTGCACACGTGTGTGTGTATTTGTATATGTTTTGGTGTATGTGCGTGTGTTTGGACACGCGTGTGTGTGTGTGTGTGTGTTTTGTGTGTACAACAACTATCTTTTGAATCACAAGTTCGATCGACCGAATGAAGGCAAAAATACTTTGGTAAAACTGATTCACTGTTTGAGTCAGAGTGACCAACAATACTGAATCTCTTGCAGGTGTTTTGGAATACTTCTTGTCAATCACAATGGTATTTGAGTTACACTGAATCTATAGGCTATCCCAAAATACCCCAAAGTCCATAAAAAGGACAAAAACAAACAAACAAACAAACAAACAAACAAAAAGCAGCAAAAAATAAACAACAAAAAAACAAAACAAAAACAAAAAATATACAGCGCGCCAGCAGCACTGTTTTATCTCATCCAGCGGGTTACTTGTCCGATCTGATATCTAGAGTTTAATTCCAGCCGGCCACATTGACAACTGGCCTGTTCACTGCCCATCATTGAAAATTTATACCGCTCTGGGTGTCAGTATAGTATTTCATAGACTCATTCTCCCCCTTACCTTTCGCCATTTCAAGCTACAAGGTCTTTGTCAGCGCATAAGGGCTTGCGCAGGCTCAGGAACTCTGCCAGGTAACTTACTGGCATACTTGAGTGGAGCGCATATGAAATTGTCCCAGTGCGATGAATTCCTTTCGAACACACCGAAAATCCCAAACTCTCATACCAGGAAAAGACACTCTAATGTTCTAAGACACCAGGTTCCTTCCATCAGGTGGTGGTGGTGGTGGTGGTGGGGGGGGGGGGGGTATGGGCGTGGAGCAGAGTTCGCAGTTTTGTTCAAGAGGAATTCATCACACTCGGAAATTCCATATTCGCTCCACCCCAATCTGCCAGAAATTCTCAGACAGACTTACTTAAACCTGCGCAAAACCATACGTACTGGCAACGTGTTGGGGTGGTATAATGGATAGACCACCTGTCGTGGAAAGTAATAAATCCGGAACACAAAGCTCCTTAGAAAATGGTCAGATTTCTCTTGTCCCCTGCCACCCTCCATGGTATGTCCAGGCGTAATTTTACAGTTCTTGGAAATGAGATAGGTACTAATCAAGTCCAAGTCCCCACTAATCTGCTTACATAAAGTATAGTCTGCCAATCGCAAAGGATTCTCCGCTCTCCCTCTGCTGCCTTCATTTCACATCTAACCCAGACCTCATATCGATTTGATTGAAATCTTTTTAGTATATATGGAACTTGAAAACGCGTACAGATTAGGAACAACAAAGGCCAAAGGAACCGTATGGAAAAAGAACGCATTAATTTAAATATTAAAAAGAAACCACTGTGTATGTGCATATAAGTCATTATGCATGATTTGCACCAAAAGATATGTGGTCAATGTGCCATTCACTAAAAGCCAAGAAAATTGTATAACTCATTTTATAGACACGTGAACAGACTGAGAAACAAACAGATAGTATAGACAGACAGTTCTGAATAAGCTAACTTTGTCCAAAAGGAAATTCACAATAGTAAACTGGCACCATACAATCAAGCAAGCAAGCAAGCAAGCAAGCAAGCAAGCAAGCAAGCAAGCAAGCAAGCAAGCAAGCACAGAAGCAAGGAAGCAAGGAAGCGAGCAAGCAAGCAAGCAAAAGAGCAAGCGAGCGAGCAAGCAAGCAAGCAGCCAACCAACCAACCAGCCAACCAACCAGCCAGCCAGCCACCAACCAACCAACCAACCAACCAACCAACCAATCAACCAACCAACCAGCAAACCAGCCAACCAGCCAACCAACCAACTAACCAACCAACCAACAACCAAACAACCAACCAACCAACCAACCAACCAACCAACCAACCAACCAGCCAACCAGCCAACCAACCAATCAACCAACCAACCAACCAACCAACCAACCAACCAACCAACCAACCAACCAACCAACCAACCAACCAACCAATTAGTAGTTCAGAGAGAGATAATATTTAATTACAACCACCACACGGAAACCTGAAAATATAAAACCAATTTAATGATTGCCTTGAACGTGTGTTCAACACT
>CM060307.1:81816134-81826134 GCA_030674185.1 Monoplex corrugatus
AGATACCAGATGACAGGGAATTGTTGATGACAGTTGTGAAGTGAGGGAGCAAAGTATCTAGGCAGTGTGTTAAGATAGATGCTGGAAGAGGATCAAGCTCACAGGTCTTGATGTCAGAATGGCGGATTACATTGCGGATAGTAGTTTCAGAAGCAGGCTGAAAAGAAATAAGTGGTGTGCCTTGAAACAGAGGGTCGGGAATAGGAGGTTGAGAGATGGGCTGGGAGTCAAGACTGGAACGGATGGACCTAATTTTATCAATGAAAAAATCTGAAAAATGTTGTGCTAGACGGGCAGGGGGAAAGCATGATGGGAGAGGAGATTTATCTGATTTGCCAAGGAGGGTATTAGTAACGGAATATAGCTGTTTTGATGTAGAGCATGCAATAATTTTCGCATTGTAAAAGGCAGACTTAGCAGAGTCAACTATAGCATTGACAGTTTTGTTGGCAGCCTGAAAAATCTGTTTATTGATAGTAATGCTGTTCTTCAGCCACCGTCTTTCAGCACGACGGCGTTCACGCTTGGCCTTAAGAAGATCAGGGCCAACGGCAGAAAACCAGGGCGATGGTGGTCTCTGGGATACCCTACGTCTGGTGGCGGGGGCGTGCATGTCCAGCAGATCACCAATAGTCCGATTGAGGTCGTCAGCAGAGGCTGGAGGACAGGACTGAAGAGCGGCCAGGAGATCTTCGTTGAAGACGACGGTGTTGATATCAACTAGTTTTCTGACCATGACATAGGTAGTTTGGGGTGAAGGCTTGGTCATTGAAAGTTGGCCGAGGATACAGACATGATCCGAAGGAAGAGTATAATCAATTTCAATGGATTTGATGAAGGACTGGTCAGTTCTATGAACAACCCAATCGAGGATGTTGCCTTTTTCGTGGGTTGGAGTGTCGATAGATTGGGTCAAGCCAAAGGAGTTCAAAGAGCTTATCAGTTTAGCAGTGTGGGTCTGGTTAGGTTCATTATAATGAAAATTAAAGTCTCCTGCAATGATGAAACAGCCTTTCAAGGTGTTACAGTAGGCAAGGAGGTCTGGAAACTCTTCTACAAACACATGGTTTTTAAGCTGGTTCTTTGGGCTGGGTGGTGGACGGTAGAGGAACAGCAGATGGAAAGTCTGGTGGGGTAGAGTGAGGGAGAGCTGGACAATTTCAAAAGTAGAGTGTTTGAATTTAAAGTCAGTCTTGGTAGTAATTCGGGGCAGGAGGGACTCGGCAACAACAAAAGCGATGCCGCCGCCGAGACCAGTTTTGCGAGCGAACGAGAGTGTACGGTGACCGGGAGGAGCAAGATCCCTCTCCTTGGGTTCATCCCCGACAGGCTGAAACCAGGTTTCATTGACGGCGAAAATATCGACGACGTGGTCATGGATGAAGTAGTTGATCGCGGATCTCTTCTCGTGTCTGGTACCGAGGGCCTGAGCATTGAACAGTGCAAGAGTCAATGAGTCAGTGCGTAGTTTCTTTTTGCCGGCTGTGAGAGGAATGAGGTTATCAGGGTTGGAGCACAGCGGTCTGGGGGACGGATGGGTATCATAGACAGGAACAGAAGGCAGACCACTGCTGCCATGACGCTGATGTACATCAGTGACCACTGGAATCGTACGTCTCTTGCGCATTCCACCACGACATGATCGACGACGGGGGAGATTTCGGCCGATTTTCAGCGATCTCAAGTGTTCAACCAGGTCAGGGTCAAGGATCGAGTCAGGGAGGCAACATGACAGCAAGCAGTCCCGATTGTACTGCACACGAGTGGAAGAATATGTAGACACAACAGCTGGTTGTGAAGCGGGGCGTGATAAGGCAGACGCACGCAGTGCGAGAGAGACAGAGCGGGGAGGGTGCACGTGCACTGGCGAGAAACATGGCGGGCTGAGTTGAAAATTCAAGTGTGTGTGTGTATAAGTGTGTGTATGTGTGTACATAAGTGTGTGTGTGAGTGTGTGTGTGTGTGTGTGTGTGTGTGTGTGTGTGTGTGTGTATGTGTGTATGCATGCAAACATGTGCGTTTAGTGCTAGCAAAGCAGCTGTTGGTAAAAGATAAGATATCCGGTATTTGTTCTGAAAACCTCTAATGACATGAGTTTCGTGGAGAAAAAGAAAGAGAGAGAGAGAGAGAGAGAGAGAGAGAGAGAGAGAGAGAGAGAGAGAGAGAGAGAGAGAGCGAGAGAGAGAGAAAGAGACAGAGAGAAAGAAAGAGAGAGAGAAAGAGAGAGAAAGAGAGAGAGAGAGACATGGGCAGACAGATAGACGGAAAAAGAGACAGAGACACAGAGAGATAGACAGGGGGGGGGGGGGGGGAGAGACAGACAGACAGACAGACAGACAGACAGAGAGGCAGACAGAAACACAGACAGAGAAAGAGACAGACAGAGACACAGAGAGATAGACGGAGAGAGAGAGAGAGAGAGAGAGAGAGACAGACAGACAGAGACAGAGAGAGACAGAGAGACAGATAGAGACAGACAGAGACAAAGACAGAGCGAGAGACAGAGACAGAGAGAGACAGAGAGAGACAGAGAGAGAGACAGACAGACAGGCAGACAGACAGACAGACAGACAGAGACAGACAGACAGGGACAGTCAGACAGAGAGACAGATGCGGAGAGAGAGGCACAATGGCGAAAAGGTAGAACGGGTAGAAGGTAGAAAGAAACTCTAGGGAGAGCTAGACAACAGAAGGTCTTCAGAGAAGTAACCCCCTTTAGACAAGTGTTTCGGCCCTGAATTCCTTACACTCTCGGGGGGGGCCGGGCCACATCCAGGTCATGACTCCTGGATGCCCTTCTGCTGTTGTCTATTTTTTTTTTTTTCCCACGCCGGGGATCGAACCTGGGCGATTCTGCGCTTCAGAACTGCGGTACGCGGTTTTACCAATGTGCTAACGGGGCACACATCATCTGTAGGGAATTTAATCCTTATTAAGTTCACTTTTTTCGTTCCTCCTTGCCCAGATCCAGCTTGAGCTCCTTTCTGCTGCCTCTGCCATCGCTTTAAGGGCTTTAGTCCTCTTCTTCCCCGAAATGGCGAGTTGTTTCATGAGATCATAAGCGGAGGTGCCCACAAACCCTCTTGCCCCGACCTCTATGGCGAAGATTTTGACCCGCAGACCTGCTTTCTTCAGGGTGCTGGCAAGACCGGCGTATTTTTCGGTCTTGTAGATATGTGCTTCTTCCATTGTGCTTTCGTATGGCACAGTGAGTTCTATCAGAATCACTTGTTTCGAGGAGTCAGAGTGGAGAGCGATGTCTGGTCTCATGCCTGTCTTGCTGATGACATCTGGGTAATTTCTCCACTCTGGGAGGTCTGCTGTACACTCCCAGTCGACTGCTCCATCCAGAAGACCCTTTGGCAATGTGCTGGTTGTCATAGCACTTTCGGGCCAGACCTGTTTCCCTCCTGCTTTGTAGAACGTTGTCATAGCAATTGGTGCGTTTGGGGTCATGGTTTTTTCGCTAACCACATCTGTGATCACTTTCAGAACTTGGTTGTGCCTCCATGTATACCTTCCTTGGGCTAGCGCTACTTTGCAAGAGCTTAGGACATGTTCCACTGTTTGTTTCTTCTGACAGAGCGGACATGCTGGGTCGTCTGTTTTCCCCCATTTCACTAAGTTTGCATTCGAGGGGAGCAGGTCATATACAGATCTGAGGAGGAAGCTTATCCTTAGAGGAGCCATGTGCCACATATCGTTCCAGCTGAGACTTCTTTGGAGTGCACTGTCCCATGTTGTCCATTGCCCCTGTTGACCTTGCTGGACTGCCTTCTGCACTCTTTTGACATCTTCTTCTTCCTTCAACTCCTGTATGATCATGTCTCTTTTTTCCTTCCCTTTGGCTTTGGACCACCACTGCATTTTTGTTGCTCCCAGTCCCTGTCTGTTGGTTTGCGTGTGTCCAATTATTTCTTTGATGCTGAGGTTTCTCTTGGCATTGTTTACAGCCTCTTGGACTTTCCACTTTCTGCCAGTTCTCAGCTTTGGATGAACTGATCTCACGATATTGTCTTCCGATTCCTCCAGCATGCTCAACAGTCTTGCTTTTCCAACTTTGTATTCCTCCACTATGGATTTGAGAGGTAGCTTCAGCATTGCTTGACGACAGTAGAATGCAACATCAGTGAGACCAGGTGGGACACCGAGCCATTTTCTTGTGTATTTGTTGATTTTGGCTTCCATTGCTTCGACTGTGCTGGTGCAAATGTCATAGATTAGCAGTGGCCACAGCAGCTTTGGTATCAGCATGAACTGTAGACACCAGACTTTGTATTTGCCTGGCAGTCCGCAGTTCTCTATTTTCTTCAGGCCTTCTTCTGCTGTTTGCTTGGTTTCACATCCCCTTTGTGTGTCTTTCAGGGAGTCATCATACCATCTTCCGAGACTTTTTACTGGCTCTTCTGTGACAGTGGGGATGGCTTGGTTGGCTACCATGAATTTGACTGAATCTGCCACTTTTCCTTTTCGCAGTGAGAGACTTCGGGATTTCTTAGGTTTGAACCTCATTCTTGAAGAGGCCACCAGCTCATCCAGCTGCTTTAAGATTCGGTGTGTCTCTTCCTCATCCGTGGACAAGACTGTTGTGTCATCCATGAAAGCTTTCAGAGGAGGCATCTGGTATCCATCTCCCAGATTCACTGGACCTGAACTCTTCATTGCAGCTTTCAAGATGACTTCCATTGCCAACACGAACAGTATGGGAGAGATTGCACAGCCCATTGCAATGCCCACCTCTAGGTCTATCCAGTCCGTGGTGTATTCTTTGGTAGAGAACCGCATTGAGAACCCTTGGAAATACTTCCTCAGCATTGTTCGGATGTTTTCTGGGATGTGATACATTTCAAGAGCCAGCTGGATCATATCGTGTGGAACTGATCCATATGCATTCGCCAGATCAAGCCAAACTACGTCAATGTCTCTCTTCTCTGTTCTTGCTTTTTGGATGGCATCCCAAATCAACGTGGCATGTTCCAAGCATCCAGGCATTCCTGGTATGCCTCCCTTTTGGACTGACATATCCAGATACTTGTTTTCAGTCAGGTATTT
Organism: Monoplex corrugatus; assembly: GCA_030674185.1. Lineage (NCBI taxonomy): Eukaryota > Metazoa > Mollusca > Gastropoda > Littorinimorpha > Ranellidae > Monoplex > Monoplex corrugatus. The sequence continues at coordinate 81,821,187 of CM060307.1, forward strand.
TGTCAATCTTGCTGCCATAACAGAGAAGAAGATTTTCCCCTCGGCGTTCAGAAGTGATATTGGCCTGAACTGATTGATGCTGCTGGAGTTCTGCTCCTTCGGAATGTACACTCCTTCAGCTCTCATCCATTGGTCGCTGATCTTCTGGTTCCTCCATGCTGATCGAATCATCTTGTGGAGCCACTCGAGCACTTTTGGGCATTTCTTGTAGAGCAGGTATGGTATTCCGTTTGGTCCAGGTGCTGACTTGGCTCTGGCTTTCTTTACTACGTTCTTCACTTCATCCAGTGTTGGTGGTTTGTTATTGAATTTTCCTTCTGGCGCTGCAGGCCAAACCAGATTCTGGATTTCAAGTGGTGCCTCGCGCTGAGAATCGGAATATGTTTCCTTGAGATGCTGCTCTAGGGTTTCCTTGCCCACTGTGAGAGTCCCTGATTTGGGTTGTTCAAACAGCTTTCTTGCAAAGTCAAAGGGATCTTTGAAGAAACGATCTTGAGTCTTCTTCTTTTTGCTCTTTCTTCGCCTTGCTGATTCCACTTTGCTGAGAGCATTGTGTTTGGCCTTCAGATCTTTCCAGAGTTCCAGGAGCCCTTGCTTCTCGAATTCTGAGGCAGTTTTCATTCGCTTTTTAAGCTTCCTTTTCTCCCTCCGGATGCTCTCCATCTGTTGCTGTCTTCTGGATTTCTGGGGAGGCGTTTTTGTCTTTGGCTGCTTCACTCCATAAGTGTCCCTGCAGATAGAGTATATGATGTCTCCGTATGTGTCAAGTTTGTGTTCCAGCGTACTGTTCCCTATTAGCGCATTCAGCTTAAGGACAAGTTCCTCATCTAATTTCTCCCATTGTTCTTTTGCACCGGCAGGCGGCAAATTGAGTTTTCCACGTTTGGCGTTAAGAGCTTGTGCAAAATCCGCATCAGAACCGTCAGCGTGGATGTCCTTGGCACTATGGTTTAATTCCTGGCCTTGGTCATCCAACGTCTCACCTGCTATCGCAGTGCGCTGCTGCTGGTTCGTATGTGTCTTCAAACAGCCCATTTTTGTCCTGTGGATCTTCATGCCGCGTTTGGTGGTGAATCTCCTTCCACACGCACACGGAAATTCCAACTGCCAAACAAATCCAGATTTCTGATCGGGTCCACAAACAAACATCATATCGACAGAAGCCAGTGGGTGGCCAACACAAGAAAGTCTGTTGGCTGTTCTTCAGAGAACACCTGTCATCTTAACAACTAGATATCTCTGAGCAGTGCTTTGTTGCTGTGGCATGGTAGAATAGGCTAATGGACCAATAATTCAGGCTTTACCAGGATTTCGTTTCTTTGGGAGTGGTATTATAGTGACAGTCCATTTCCTGAGCTGTTGTTCTTTATATTCTATTATCTTCTGATATCTCTGGTGATATTTGTTTTCTGCCATTTTCGAACAGTTTGGAAGGGTGGGGGAATTTCACTTCTGACTCTGTCTTTTACTGTCTTCTTGTTTCTGTGAACAGGGAAACGACTCAAACTTGACTCAAACTTAACCCGCCCAAACCATCCGTCAAGTGACGGATCTGCAAGAAATCCATCGCAGAGGAAAGCTGAGGAAGAACTGAGTGTCAAATACCAGAGACAGGTAGAAAGAAACTCTAGGGAGAGCTAGACAACAGAAGGTCTTCAGAGAAGTAACCCCCTTTAGACAAGTGTTTCGGCCCTGAACTCCTTACACTCTCGGGGGGCCGGGCCACATCCAGGTCATGACTCCTGGATGCCCTTCTGCTGTTGTCTATTTTTTTTTTCCCCACGCCCCAATGTGCTAACGGGGCACACATCATCTGTAGGGAATTTAATCCTTATGAAGTTCACTTTTGGTTCCTCCTTGCCCAGATCCAGCTTGAGCTCCTTTCTGCTGCCTCTGCCATCGCTTTAAGGGCTCTAGTCCTCTTCTTCCCAGAAATGGCGAGTTGTTTCATGAGATCATAAGCGGAGGTGCCCACAAACCCTCTTGCCCCGACCTCTATGGCGAAGATTTTGACCCGCAGACCTGCTTTCTTCAGGGTGCTGGCAAGACCGGCGTATTTTTCGGTCTTGTAGATATGTGCTTCTTCCATTGTGCTTTCGTATGGCACAGTGAGTTCTATCAGAATCACTTGTTTCGAGGAGTCAGAGTGGAGAGCGATGTCTGGTCTCAGACAAGATTAACTCTTTGACTCCCTCTACTCACCCTATCTACCGACTGCAAAAACTCAACCCTTTGACTCCGTCACCCAATCCACCAGCTTCCTGCAGGAAGCTGGTGGATGGGGTGACGGAGTCAAAGGGTTAAGTTTTTGCTTTGCTAGCATGGTTGACAATGCATGGTGCTGGTGGACAGGGTGCGGGTCATTATTAATCCAGATTTAGACATTAAGATGTGCAGAAACTCCATTATTAATGACTGTCTTGTGAAAGTAGTCAGTATTTTGTAGGTCAGCCTACTGTTTTCTGCCTTCTTGCCTTTTCTGGTGTGCCATTACCGTCCTTCGATCCGTTCTTACTTGTCTATACTTGATTTTGCTGTTTGATGATAAGATTATCTGGATTTTTGTTTTGTTTTGTTTCCTTTTCAGGGTCTTTCTTTCATTACTGTGACCCAGAGTTGTCGGTGTGTGTGCCGTGATTCCTGAACACTACAACAGCCACTGCAAATATGATCGATGCGAATCCAACGTACGCACATCTTAATTTCTAAATCTGGATTAATAAGGGAGTTTCTGCACATCTTAATTTCTGAATCTGGATTAATAATGGAGTTTCTGCACATCTTAATTTCTAAATCTGGATTAATAATGGAGTTTCTGCACATCTTAATGTCTAAATCTGGATTAATAAGGGAGTTTCTGCACATCTTAATGTCTAAATCTGGATTAATAAGGGAGTTTCTGCACATCTTAATTTCTGAATCTGGATTAATAATGGAGTTTCTGCACATCTTAATTTCTAAATCTGGATTAATAAGGGAGTTTCTGCTCATCTTAATTTTTGAATCTGGATTAATAAGGGAGTTTCTGCATAAGGGAGTTTCTGCATATCTTAATTTCTAAATCTGGATTAATAATGGAGTTTCTGCACATCTTAATTTCTAAATCTGGATTAATAATGGAGTTTCTGCACATCTTAACATCTAAATCTGGATCAATAAAAGAGTATCAAATTGAACTGGATATCACCTCTTTTACATCTTCCACCAGGGCGTCAACGTCGCTGTGGACAATGTTTATAGTCGAGAACAATCCATGCAGTGGGCTTGAAAGATACTAGCAATGTCAGGGTCCCTTTGCCTCTCATGATCAAAGTGAATACAAGTGCCCTTTGAAGAGCTCGTTTTCTTCAGATTTACTTTCAGGCCAGACAGAACAAGGTCATTATCACAGTCTGCATCAGCCCCCTGGAATTACTTTGTTGTCGCTAGTTTTTTTGTTAATCAACATTTGTTGTTCTTTTTTTTTTCTAAATGGACCCAGACACATGAAACCCATGGACCAAGATGCTTGTAATAATTCTTTCTCTCCGTATTTCTCTGTCCATCTACCTGTCTGACTAGTTTACTGTTTGTTCGTCTCTTCTGCTGCGGGCGTGTGTATGTGTATACGTGTGTGTGTGCGATATTGCGTGTGTGTTTTGGTGCGTGTGTTGTGTGTGTGTGTGTGTGTGTGTGTGTGTGTGTGTTTGTGTGTGTTGTGTTGTGTGTTGTTGATGTATGTATGTATGTATGTATGTATGTATGTATGTTTTATATGTATGTATGTATGTATAGTATGTATGTATGTATGTATGTATGTATGTATGTACGTGTGTGTGCTTGCGTGCGTGCGTGCGTGCTTATGTACAAATGTCAAAAGGACTTGTCATTTGTTTACAGAATCGTGACCACTCCTTCGATCTACTGAAATGTAATCATCATTATTATTTTCTATGCACATGTAGATGCCCATGATTGAAAATTTAGCTTAGAGCGAGTGAAAATACTGAAAATCTTTCAGAAAGCACCTTCCTTATGCTTATTGACAAACCGCAACAAAACTGGGTCAGCAAAGAAACAAATCCGAATCAGTATCACATTATAATTATTCGACAAATCCTCGATAACAAGGCAATGAGACAAGCATGGCAGTGCAGCAATAACATTTTAAATTTCAGTTAAGAAAGCCCTGTAATTCTCTTTGAAACCATGTTTCGTTCATTTGGGTGCTTGTTACATAAAACGCATGCAATTTGCAACACTGATAAAGACAAATGTGGCATTGCATCAGTAACAGTTTATTTTCAGTTAAGAAAACCCGGTAATGTTCTTTGAAACCATGTTTCTTTCATTTGGGTGCTTGTTACATTAAGCGCACGTAATTTGCAACACTAATGTTCTCTTTACGCCCATTCTCATCGCCTCCGCCCTATGCTCTTTACGCCAGAAGCTAGCTTCATATCGACATAGTGTTATGACTTTGTCTTCTTCTTTTAGACAGAATTTGAACAAGGGCATCGATTTGGAGTAGGAGGAGATGAATGTAAAACATATGGGAAAACATGAATACGTAAATTTAGTGACTGCATATTTGGAATTTGTTCATTAGCCCTTTCACTCCTGCACCTTGTCCACCAATTTCCTGCAGGAAGCTTGTGGATAAGGTGAGGGAGTCAAGGGGTTAAGTTTTTGCAGTTGGTGGATAGGGTGCAGCAATCAAGGGGCTAGGTGTTAGAGTTTGCATGTTAAGTAGTCTTTAAAAAAATGCCCTCTTTACATTTATAACGAAGCACATAATTCTGTACTGAAATGTGGTTTCTAAGAAGAATATGTAGAGTTCCATGGACAATGGAGAAAACAAATGAGACAGTTTTGAAGGAGGCAGGCACAAGAAGATTATTAATAAAGAAGATTATGAAAAGGAAAGTAACATTTATAAGACATTTCATGAGGAAAGAGAAATCAGAGT
>CM060307.1:81831134-81836134 GCA_030674185.1 Monoplex corrugatus
CACACACACACACACACACACACACACACACACACACATACACACACGAATACACGCACACACATACATACACATACACATATACACTTACACACACACACACACACACACAAACACACACACACACACACACACACACACACACACACACACACACACACACACACCACATAGACACACATACACACATACTTGCACACACACGCGCGAGCACGCAGACACACACACACACACACACACACACACACACACACACACATACGCTCGCGCGCACACACACATCTAAACAACTTTGGTTTGAAACAGTTTAACTCCCATCCCGTAGATCTAAACCCCCCCCCCCAAAAAAAAAAAAAAAAAACTAGCCCAAAAGCGGCCAAAAAGATGGTTTGGCAAAGAATACAAACAGAAACCATAGGTATCTTTTCAAAACAATGTGTGCAGTCACTAGCACTAGCAGACGTTATCACCGTTCAACTGTAAAAAAATACCCAGGCAGAAGTTTTCAAGAAGGAACAAATACTTATGTTACACAATCTTTCCAGTCTACCGCACCATTAAGCACAGAATGTTTGGGTTTGTAAAATACGTCCAGGGGGAATTTTCAAGAAGGAAAAAAATAAAAAGATACCTTGTGTAACACTGGCTTTCCAGTCTAGTGCACCGATAGGAAAAGTAGGCTATTTCTTCGTCAACTATCATTTCTGAGCGTAATGCTGAAATAAATAATGACGTCCATTATGTTTCGTTTTCTTTTTGAGTTTGCTACGCATATATTGGAAATTTCAAACATGTAAGGAATAACTGACTGTTTATGTACAATTTGCTTCTTTGTATCTTTGAGTTTACTATGCTTGTGTTGGACATTTCAAAAAAATACCTTCTAGGTTTTGCCAACAAAGACGACGACAATACCAATGACAACGATAACATACTTTGAACATTAATCATTTTAGGGGCATTGCTAACTTTTATGCAGATCAACAAATCAAATAATTTTATGTCACCTAAGTGGGTGTGTTCTCCAAGGCGTATGTATGCATATGGGTGTGTGTGTGTGTGTATATATATATATGTGTATGTGTGTGTGTGTGTGTTTGTGTGTGTTGTGTGTGTGTGTGTGTGTGTGTATGCGTGTGCGTGTGTGTGTGTGTGTGTGTGTGTGTGTGTGTGTGTGTGTGTGCCCACACGTGCACACGTGCAAAGGTGATGGTGACGATTATTGATAGAGTCGCCTGTCGATTCCAAGTATGAAGAAGCAAAGTTGCCTTCAAAGCATGATGTAAGTCTTCGTATGGGACAGAAAACACATCCTGGACTGGATGCATGTGTTCTTTGGATTTTTGTCCTCGAACTGAACGTGTAGTCCTTCGGAAGGGGACGAAAAAACAAGTCGGACCCGCGTGCCTTCTGGTTGCACACGCTAAAGTTTCCACGGCAGTTGAAAATCGTGAAGAGCAGGGCATTGACCGGCTGCCTTGGTATAAAACATTGGAGAGGTTGATTTCCCAGGTCCCACCCCTTGAACACCAATTAGCCTTCTTGTCTTTCTGAAGTCTTCGTTTAGAAAACTGTGAATATGGATATAAATTTGAATCGAAGGAGAGGGGATGGGCGCCGCCCTCGTGGTGCTGGCCCCGGAAAAGTGGAGGTCTCTGCCACCTCACTACCCTACGACCCCAGGGTTATGGAACTATCTAGGTAGGACCTCAGGACTTGGCCAGTTCAAGAAGGGTTTATGTGCAGTCATAAGGCTTATGCCGTGATCATTCTGGATCTTCTCCATCACATGACACCTGCGACGTTAGTGCGTATGGAATTCATTCCTATCGCGGAGACGTGATCTTGAGAAACTGAAACAGAAACTGAAACTGAAACTGAAACTGAAACTCGCGGACAGTGCACGTGACGGAGAACTGTGGCATTGGGTTCTGTTTCTTTGGGTTCCTTTTCTGTTGAAAGCGTGGCTATTCTGCACTCTTCGAATCTGATGGTGCCCTGCGTGCACTGATCTCACCAGCTTCCTCTGTTGGTTACTATGTTGCGGGAACCGTCTTCCAAACTGGTAGATGTGATGCTGCAGTTGATGAGGTTGGTCTTCAGAGAATGTTTGTATCGCTTTTGTAAGTCTTCCCTGGTCCTGGTGTCCTTGCTTCAGCTCTCCGTACAGTCCTCTTTCACTACACGGGTCAGTAGAGAAGTTTCAGTCTTTTCCTCCTAATTTTTGTATTTGGTGTTTGTTTATTTAATGATCTTAAGTGTTTGGTTGTTTGTTTGTGATCTTACATTCACGCTTGACGAAGGCCATTTGGCCAAAACTTTGCGCCTGTCTTGTCTGGTTGTATTAAAATACGCGTTCTGATTCTATTTTCGTGTTTTTTCTGGTTCCTGTTTGCTTGAACGCGGGCAGTCGCGCTAGTTTTGGATCTACATACAGATACACTGACAGACGGACACATACCAAAAATATTAAAGACATTGTGTCAATGATGAGGCGAACCTGATTTACACACACACACACACACACACACACACACACACACAACACACACACACTCACCACACACACACACACACACACACACACACACACACACAACCACACCATACACACTCACACACACACACACACACACACACAGACACACACACACACACACACACACACACACACACACACAGAGGAAACAAATTAGAACAGCGATGGCTTCCTATCTGTTTTTATCACCATATTCTCACCTGTCTCTCTACTCTACACAGCAGTAGATGTGAGGACGTTAAGTCTGGTTACCCACTGCTAGAGCCATTGGGAATAACAAACAGTACCACGAACACTGACTTATGACCTTGAAGCCTATAGAGTTCTTAGGTTTGTCTATAAATATGTTTGTTTTTGACGATATCCTGTCATGGCTGAAGCTGGGCTCTAAGCCAAAGAGATAGAATTGTTTATATCCCTTACCGTCGGGCTTGTCATACACTCTTTTTTATCCATCCATCTCATTATTATTTTTCAGTCTTTTTCTGTTTGTCCATTTGTCTATGACTCTCACTTTCTTGTTTTCATCCTCAGTCTCTGTTTGGTTTAGTTCTCTTTCATTCTGTGCATGTAGTCATATACATACGTCCACTGTTTTCCAAACGGCTGTTGGTAAGTTATAGACGACTGGTTTGTGTTTTGAGAACACCTGGAATGAGAGGAGTCTCTTTGAGTGTGTGTGTGTGTGGTGTGTGTGTGTGTGTGTACGTGTGTGTGCGTGTGTGTGTATGTGTGTCTGAGAGAGAGAGAGAGAGAAGAGAGAGAGAGAGAGAAGAGAGAAGAGAGAGTATGTGTGTGTGTGTGTGTGTAAGTGAGAGTGAGAGAGCGAGAGAGAAAGAAAAATAGAGAGAGAGAGAGAGGTGGATTATATATATATATGTATGTATGTATGTATGTACATATACATATATGTATATATATACATGTATAATATATATATATATATATATATATATATATAGAGAGAGAGAGAGAGAGACAGAGACAGAGAGAGACAGAGACAGAGAGACAGAGACTGACAGAGAAATGGGAGAGGAAGGGAAGAATTTCACTGCCAAAACAAAAAGCTAGCAGATACCGTAAAGGCCAAAAAAAACCAATCTCTCATATTATTTCCACTCACAACATCAGGGTAGATGGAAAACAATTGGTGGTCAGCAGACAAAACCCCATCTGAAGGTAATGTTTTCCAAAACTTGATTTTACTGTACTTTAAGTGTGACTTCGCTGCCGCAGCATGGTTGATCAGGGGAATATGTATGCAGTTCTAGATTTGTCTGAGATATCCTTTCTTTGAGAGTGAGTGGTAATTTCAGTGGCAGTCGACTGTATAAAACATCGTTTAGATACAAAAGTCTTGTCCATAATCAGCTAATAGAGGATGTTGTTTGACTATGCACTATCACATTGACCACGTCTTGCAGTACTAGGAGTTATTCATCCCTCTTAATCTCATCTGTTTTTCTTTTGTGTGGTGTGTGTGTGTGTGTGTGTGTGTGTGTGTGTGTGTGTGTGTGTGTGTGTGTGTGTGTGTGTGTGTGTGTGTGTGAGTGTGTGTGTGTGTGTGATTAGTCTGTAATGTTTGTGTGTGTGTGTGTGTGTGTGTGTGTGTGTGTGTGTGTGTGTGTGTGTGTTGTGTGTGTGTGTGTGTTGTGTTGTGGTGTGTGGTGTGTGTGAGTGTGTGTGTGTTGTGATTGTGTAGTGTGTGTGTGTTGTGTGTGTGTGTGTGTGGTGTGTGTGTAGGTGTGTGTGTGTGGTGTGTGTGTGTGTGTGTGTGTGTGTGTGTGTGTGGTGTGTGTGTGTGTGTATGTTTGAGAATGCTATTTGATTGAATCTTGTATTGATTTTTGCAGCATTCAGTCCATCAGTGCGGTCCACAGCCTTTATAAAATAATTAGTTATTGAGACCTCTTGATGAGATGATAGTCCTCGACGTTTCATAGGCCTGCTGATGAACATCACCAAGACACAACAGCACAAGACCTCTCTTTACTGTTCCCTGCTTCATACTCCCTTTGATGTTGTGTCACCGTTCATCGATCTAATCTTCCTTGGCTTCTGTTATTTTCTTCCAGACAGTCTGTAACTGTTGCGGCGTCAGGGTTCCTGTTTTTTTTTTTTTTTTTTTTTTTTGGGGCCAACCTTTCATCACACGGATGAAGGATTTCTTTGTAATCCAGAAGCTTTTGACCTCCTGTGCCTTCCCAACACTTCATCAGCTGATTGCAAGAGTCACCTCTTTTACATCTCCTGCCGAGGTGTCTATGTTCCTGTTCAATGTGCTCAGAATTGAACACTTTCTGCACCTCCCTAGGCTTAGAAGCTTTCTTCAATCTCAGGGTCCCTTTGGATTGTCAAGATCAAAACAAATGCAAACGTGGATTGAGAACGCTTTGTCCTAGGCTTCACTTTCAGGCTAGCAAGGAGAAGGTCGTGATCACCGCCAGTACACAAGACTCTG
>CM060307.1:81846134-81851134 GCA_030674185.1 Monoplex corrugatus
AGTCTCCTCACTTTTACAGATTCTCTCTGTGTCTATGCGTGTCTGTCTTTCTGTCTCTGTCTCTCATTCTCCCTTTGTTGTTCTGTCTTTCATCTGTCTGTTTCTCTCACTATCGTATTATCATTTTCAGTCTCTGTGAAGTTTAGTCTATATCCCTTTGTGCGTGCCAACATATCTGTTCAGCGCTTGCCAAACATCTGTTGGTGAGTGATAAATATTCGGTGTCTGTTTTTAAATATATGGGATGGGAAGAACTCCTTAGAAAAAAACAGAGAGAGAGAGAGAGAGAGAGAGAGAAAGAGGAAGAGACAGCGATACAGAGAGAGAGAGAGAGAAAAAGAAGGAGAGGAGAGAGAGAGAGAGAGAAAGAGAGACAGGGAGAGGTGAGAGAGAGAGAAGGAAGAGAAGAGGAAGAGACAGAGAAGAGAGACAGAGAAACAGAGAGAGAGAAGAAAGAGACAGAGAGAGTAAAAGAGAGACAGAGAGTGAGTGAGAGAGAGAAAGAGAGAGAGAGAGAGAAGAAGAAGAAGAATTCGAAGAAGAAGAAGAAGAATTCGAAGTAGAAGAAGAAGAATTCGAAGAAGAATTCGAAGAATTCGAAGAAGATAAAGAAGAAGAAGAAGAATTCGAAGAAGAAGAAGAATTCGAAGAAGAAAGAAGAAAAAGAAGAAGAAGAAGAAGAAGAATTCGAAGAAGAAGAAGAAGAAGAAGAAGAAAGAGACAGAGAGAGAGAGAGACAGAGAGAGAAAGAAAGACAGAGAGAGAGAGAGAGAGAGAGAGATACAGACAGACAGACAGACAGACAGACACACACACACACACACACACACACACACACACACACACACACACACACACACACACACAGAGGAGCCAATGCCAAAAAGATAACCAGGTTCCTAAAGGCCAAACGAGCACAGATTTTTTATTTGCTTCCACAAACAAGATCAGGTCATCTGAAAAACAGTGTCTGGCCAGTAGACAGGTATTTGTTTACCCGTATTCCAAAACACTGTCAGCTGAACGACTAGACATATCTGCCTTTTATACTTTACCCTGATCCTGACTTTGTTGCCATTGCATGGTAAAGTCAGACAGACAAGCCTGTAGTTCCAGATTGGTCCGGGATTTCCTTCCCATGGGATTGGTATTTCGGTGAGTGTCCATTTCCAGAGCAGTAGTTCTACAGATTCTATTATCATCTGACATCGTTTTGTGACAATCTTTGATGTCTTTTGTAGTAATTTTGATTGATGTTGTTGCAAATTTGACTGAGTAAATTTGAGAGGACGACCTCAAGTGATTTCCATACTTTTAGATTTCTGGCAAAAGCAAAACGAAGCAAGCTTGCTTGGTTTGGTCTAGTCACCTGTTTCAACGTACTGTCTAAACCATTCTTCTGGTTATGGGCCTAGAAGGAAGCTATTCCTAGGCTGGACAAAGAAAGGGCTGGGTGGGAAATGTCCCAGACTGAACCAATTTTAGCATATTTGACTTGTGTAGGCTTTATCCGTGACACAAAGATGGAGGATCCTATCTGCTGCAGTGTCCCATCCACCGATCCAACAAGCACACTTAAGGTGGTAGACTATTAGATGACATGATCATGATGATGGGACTTGTTATTGTCTCATCAACCACTTCTTGCAATACTGGAGTGTTTTATTCTCTCTCTCTCTCTCTCCTCTCTCTCTCTCTCTCTCTCTCTCTCCCTCTGTCTGTCTGCCTGTCTGTTTGTCTGTCTCTGTCTGTATCTGCCTGTCTCTCTGTATCTCTCTTTCTGTCTGCCTGTGTCTCTGTCTGTATCTCTGTCTCTGTCTTTGTCTCTCTCTTTCTCTGTCTCTGTCTGTCTGTATTTCTCTCTCTTTCCCCCGCCCTCTCTCTCTCTCTCTCTCTTGTCTTCTCATTCTATCTCTCTTTGTCTGTAGGTGTTTTATGTTCGGAGAATGCTGCCTGGTTGAGTACTGCAGTTGTTTTCGCAGCACCAAGTTCATATGTTCAGAGGAGGTTTTAACAGCCGTCTTCGATGATTGATCCTCGGGCTCCTGTGTCTTGGTGGTGAGAACACAGTATGTCTTGGACCTGTTCTTTGGTTTCTGTCTTCATCCTTTATCTGACGTTGTTGCGCTGCCCTTTGGTCCATTCCTGTTTGGCCCTTTTTATGGTTAACCAGTTAGTACTTTAGGATTGCTGCTTTTCTTCACATTAACGACCTCCGTTTTATCTCACATACCAAGAATTTCATTTTTGGCGTTTTTATACCTTTAATCTTGTTATTTCGGACAAAATTAGTTCTTTTCTTCCACTGGATAAAGCATCGGGGAAGTTTCAGTCTTTTTCTCATAATTTTTGTGTTTGGTGTTTGTTCGTTTGTGATCTTACATCCACGCTTGACAAAGGCCGGTTGGCCGAAAATTTGCACCTGTATCGTCTGGTTGTATTAAATACGCATTCTGATTCTTTTTTCGTGTTTTTTTCTTCTTGTGTTAACACTCCATCTAATCGTTGTAAACGCTGACTCTTTTATATCTCTTGCCAGAATGTCTACATCGTTGACTGTGTTTAGAGCAGAAAATGTTTCGTCCAATGAAGCTTAAAAGATATCTGTAATGCTAGGGTCTTTTATCTTCTCAATATCAAAGTGATTTTAGCAACGGCAGACATGAAAAAACTGGCCAAACAATGTTTTACTGTATCTGTATCTTTACTATGGGAAAATAAAGACAAATAATCAATCTTACAATACTGGGGACTTGTAAATCTCTGTGGCACTTGTGATTTTTTTGGAAGAAATACGACGTCTGGTTGAGCCTTGTAGTGATCCTTGCAATACTCAGTCCATCGTTTCAATACAACTATGCTTTCTGTGACATAGTTTCAGCTGTTGTCTCTGATGCCTTATGGTGATGTATTTTGTGAGAGTACTCGATATTTTCTAGGCTTGTGTGCTGTTTTCTGTCTTCATGTCTTCTCTGGTTTTACAGTACTATCTTTCGATCGATTCTTATCTGACTGTACTTGATTATGCTGCTTATGAGTCAGTTTCTCTGGATTGCTTACTTTTCTCCACTTTCAGGGGTCTTCCTTTGATCGCACAGGTCAAGGTGTTTATTAGTTATCGATTTTTGTCCTGCGATTCCTGAACACTACACTAGCCAATGTAAATGTGACTAAAGCACGTTTGATTTGAAAAAAAAAATGATTAAGGAATATTGCATTGAACTGAATATCACCTATTTTATATACCTCCCATCAAGGCGTCAACGTCCCCACGGCAAGTGTTTATAGTACAGCACGATTCACCCAGATGGGCATGAAAGGTGCCTGCAATGTGGGGGTTCCATAGCCTCTCAAGATTAAAGTGAACGTAACTACCTTTTGAAGACCGCATTGTCTTCAGCGTTAATTTTATTTCTAGAGAGTATAAGCTCATCATTATGGTCTGTCCCAGCCCCTGGAAATTGTTTTGGGTTCGCTGTTTTCCCAAACGGTCTCTGAATGAGTTTTCTAATCGGACCAAAATGCATGAAATTCATGGAGGAAGCTGCTGGTAATTTTTTTGGTATCATTCTCTCTTTTTTTGTCCATCTTTTCTGCTACTTTTCCATCCATAGCTCTTTCTATTTATTTCTCAGTCTGTCTGTCTTTCTGTCTATACAAGAAATGTCAGGAGGGTTTTTACATTCAAACACTTTCTGGTATGAGACAATCTAAGTTCTACTTCGAAGCAGTGTTTTTTTTTTAAAACTGCAAAACACATGTTTACGTTTTCCCAGATGAAGCTAAACCACCACCACCACCACCACCACACCACCACCACCACCACCACCACCACCACCACACCACACCACCACCACCACCACCACAACAAGAAAACCCACCAAATCCCAAAGAAACATCATCGTAAACATCAACATAACACATATTCTAAAGTTTTAAAAGGCTTAAATCACAACGACAACGATTAGTTTCGTAGTTTTAAAATGTTAAAACCGATCAATCTAGACTGTTTTGACATTCAACAATAAAATGTGCACCAGCCTGTGTGTCTGTGTGTACGTGTACGTGTGTGTGTGTGTGTGTGTGTGTGTGTGTGTGTGTGTGTGTGTGTGTGTGTGTGTGTGTGTGTGTGTGTGTGTGTGTGTGTGTGTGTGTGTGTGTGTGTGTGTTCGTTCGTTCTTTGATTTAACATCTGTTCACTATAAAAGATATTAGACGGCAATTTATGTGTGTGTGTGTGTGTGTGTGTGTGTGTGTGGTGCGCGTGCGTGCGTGTGGTGTGTGTGTGTGTGTGTGTGTGTGTGTGTGTGTGTGTGTGTGTGTGTGACAGAGGGACAGAGACAGACAGACAGAAAGACAGAGAGACAGAGAGACAAACAGACAGACAGAAAGAGAGAGAGACAGAGAGAAAAAGAGAGACAGAGACAGAGACAGAGACAAAGACAGAGACAGAGAGAGACATAAACAAAGAAAGAGAGAGAGAGAGAGAGAGAGAGAGAGAAAAGAGAGAAAGAGAGAGAGACACACACACAGACAGACAGACAGAAAGAGAGAGAGAGAGAGACAGAGAGAGAGTGTTGCTATAAATCAGTCCATGTAACTGGCATTTTGTTGCAAACCATATGCCACATGCACTCGGCTGTTCTTTTTATAATTTTGTTTTACCAGGTTTGAAATCTTCACCGTCTGGAAAAGTTATGGTCGTAACTTTCCCGTTTGTCTACACACGACCAGATGCCCATCGAATTTTTTGCTGGAATTCAGACATGAAGAAAGACGGCATGAGTCCACGAGAAGAGTTTATTATCTACATATATACACTATCCTGTGTAATTGCCACGTTTCTTGGGGGCCAGTTGATGAAACCTGTCATTAGTGCCATACAAATATCAGCAGCATTCAGCGCTGCCAAATTATCTCTGATTGGGGAAGTAAACGAAAAACAAAAACACACACAAAAAACCCCAACAACAATACCACACGTGTGCGCGCGTACAGAC
>CM060307.1:81861134-81881134 GCA_030674185.1 Monoplex corrugatus
AATTGTCAGTTAGCCCTGCCCTCACCACTACCAGTTTTCTTTCGCAAATATTAAACACGAAACTCGCTCGTCGTTTTCCACAGGGGGCGGGTGGGGCAGAGGGGGGAGATTGGGAGAGGGGGGGTGGGGTAAAGAAATCAATGTAAAAACGAACTTGAGTACATAAGAAAGAAACAACAAGTTACAAGAGAAAAAAAAACAGACAAGACAAGGTAATGTAAGAAAATATAAGACAAGACAAGACACAGCAGGACAAGACATCAAAGCAAGACATTATTAACACAACAAGACAAGCAACATAAGGCAAGACAAAGACAAGACAAACCAAGACAAAGCATGGCGAGACAAGGTGAAATAAGGAAAGATAAGACAAGACAAACGACAAGACAGGAAAAGATAAATCAAGACAAGACAAAACTAGACCAGACCAGTCACATTTCTTTTTGATTGTTTGTCTAATCTAAACGTTTCGTATCTTTCCCTTCACAACACTTTAAAATAACAAGAGAAAAAGAAAGAAAGAAAGAAAGAAAGAAAGAAAGAACAAACAATAAGCAACGAAAAAAACACACACACACACACACACGCACGCACCCCCACGCACGCACGCACGCACGCACGCACGCACACACACACACACACACACACACAAAGAAAACACAACACACACACACACCAAGCAGCAAGCAAGCAAGCAACAAACAAACAAACAAACAAGCAGGCAAGCAAGCAAGAATGCAAACAACCACACACAGAAGGAGTGGATATGTTTGCGCATGGATGTGGTGTGTGTGTGTGTGTGCGTGCGCGCGCGCGTGCGTGGTGTGTGTGTGTGTGTGTATGTGTGTGTGTTGTGTTGTGTGTTGTGTATGTATGTATGTATGTATGTATGTATGTATGTATGTATGTATGTATGTATGTATATATTATGTATGTATGTATGTATGTATATATTATGTATGTATGTTTTTATGAACGTGCCTGTGAAGTTGTTAGGGGACAATTCAACGTGTACGATAGTAAAAAGGGGACGTGTTGTAGTTTGGGGACGTCCCAAAATAAAAACAACAACCACAAACAACAAACAAACAAACAACAAACAACACAAAAACAAACAACAAACAAAAAAAACACAAAAACACACACAACAACAACAAACAAACAAAAAAACCTCCCAACAAAAACAAAACTCAACAACAAACAAACAAACAAACAACAACCCCCCCCCCCAAAAAAAAAAAAAAAACACACACACACAAAAGGCTCAAAATCACAAAATAAGCTAAAAATGTTTCTATTGCGTATGAAATGTAAATTACGCAATTTTAAAGATGTCCCCTTATTACCACATATTTTGCTTGCAGTAATTTGGGTACATCCAGTTTTTTTTTGTGTTTTTTTTAACTACATTCCACTTACCCTGTTCTCACACAGATTGAGTCACACAGCTTTTTCCGTGTCCGTAGTTTAATTTAAAAGCGTATTTCTTCGGCTTCTGTTCTTTCTGAGATTGATCTGATGTTTTCTTTATGGTTTTCTGTCTATTGTTACCGCTGTGTATGTCCTGATGGTGTTACTGTTCTTTCTTTATTTCTTTCCCTCTCTCTCTTTCTCTCACACACACAACACTCTGTCTGTCTGTCTCTTTCTCTCTCTCTCTCTCTCTGGACCCTTCCTCTTGCAACCTTTTATTTGTTTTGCTTCTTCCCTGATATGCTGCTCTGGGCATTGGATTCTGGGTCCCACGTTGCTCCCGTGATGGCTGTGTTAGGTCCTTTCTCTGTCCTTGTTCCAAGTATCGCTGACATTCCTGGTTCAAGCAGCAACAACAACAATAACATAAAACACTGTATTTAGAAAGCAACAAAATAAAACGGTATGGAAAAGAATGCACACAAACACACACAAAAATCAAAGCCCCGCAAAACCAAAACAATTGAAGGGAAACAATGAAAAAAGAGGATTAATAACACGAATAACAAAAACAATACGAAGAAAATAAATCACAAGCAAATACAACAAAATCTCAAAGAAACGAACAAAAGAACAACGAAGTCAAGAAGAAAACGGGGAACAAGCACATGACAGAACTTGAACACCAAAAGCATCAAGAAACAGCAGCAAACCAAAAACGTCAGAGCAGAACTAAGAACACAACAAAATAAAACACATGAGATCAATAAGAAAATCAAGAAAACAAAAACAGCGGGAACAAGAAAAACAAAAATGAAAACAAATAACAAAATTAAGAACAACACCAAAATAAGCGAGATGGAGAAAGGGAACAACTACGAAAAAAAAGGGAACAACAGCGAGAATATAATAATGTCAACTAATAACGGAACCATAACGCTAAGAGCATTAAAAGCGCAAGTAAGAAAAACTACTGAGCAGAACAGAAACAAGGCAAAAACAACCGCAAAACAGGAGAATAAAACAACAGAAACTACTACTACAACTACAACTCAAAACAGAAACCCAAAGCAAAAAATAAAAATAAAACGTCAACTGCAAGTCATCAAGAAAAGCATGAAGAAAAAGAGTGAAAGGGAACAATATCAAGAACAAGAGGTACATCAAAAAGAAGAAAAACATCAACAAAAGCAGGACCAAGACTAATAATAATTAAGAAACAGACAGAAGGAATATCGCAAGGAAACAAAAAAAAAAAAAGACCCCCCCCCCCCAGCTGAAACAGTAATAAGAAACAAACAAAAACAAAGGAAGGAATAACATAACAAGAACAAGAGAAGAAACAAGAACAGGACGAACAAGTATAGAAGAGCAAAAAGCACACGAGCAAGATTACATTAGGACTATCAACGCATGACGAGAGCCAGAACACCAGCGCCACCAAGGAACAAGAACAAACAAAACTTTAGAAGAGACAAAAAACAAGAAAAAAAAAAGAACAGCAAGAGAGCAAGAACAAGCTAAAACAAATACAAAAACAAAAATACAAAAATCAAGAACAACACCAAAGTCAACAAGATAAAGAAAATGAACAATTACAAGAATAATAGGAGTAGAGAAATAAACATCTCCTCCAACCCACCCACTCCCTCCCTCCCCCCCCCCAAAAAAAAAACAACTCACAAAAACAAGCGAAAAACCTCAACAGCATGAACATAAGAACAATGTCAAAACATGCTAAAACTAAAACAAAGAGCACGAAGAAAAATGACAAAGCAAAAAGAAAAAGACAAAGAAAAACAACCACCACTAAAAGAGCATTAAGAAAAATATAACAAAAACAAGAAGAGAATAAAGATCATAACCAAACTATACAATAAGTCAAACAAGCAAACGAAAAGAACAACAGATCTAATAAAAACAAAAACAAAAACTAAAAACAAGATAAACGAGCACAGGAAATACTAGAACAAGAATGAAACAGTAGAACCACAACATCATGAACTCCAGCAGTATCATTAAAAAGTAAAATTGCAATGCAGAACAAAAAGAAAAGAAAAGAAAAGAAAAGAAAAAAAAAACACAACAAAATCACACGAGCAAAAGGAAGAAGAAACAACAAAACATAAAAAATATCCAAAACGAACAAAATCAAGAACAAAGACAAAGAAAAATACAACTCGGGATAAAACACAACCACGTGAGCAAAAACAATTACAACAAATCTACAAAAATGAGAGCAAACTGAAGAACAAAGACCAAAGTCAACTAGAAGTCAAACAAGCAAACGAGAACAGCAACAACAAAGTCAACGAGACCCCGTAGAGAAAAATAAGGTCCAGATAAGAGCAAGAGTAAGAAAAAACAAACAAAGCAACAACAATAATAACAACAACAACAATAACAAAACAACAACAACAATAACAACAACAACAATAACAAAACAACAACAGCAAGAACAGAAGAAAATTGTTAACAAATACCGGAACCACGTCACCAAGAACACCAACAAGAACACAAATAAGATACTAATGAGCAGAACAAAAACAAGACAAAGGAAACACAACAGGAGAATAAATCGACGTACCAACAAATGCTACAACTACAACAACAGGAGCCAAAAAACAACAGGCACAGGCACAGACACAGGCTCAGCACAGAAAAAAATTGAAGATTAAGAACAAAACAGAGTAGAATAACAAACAAAATTAAGAACAAAGCAAATAACAACCAGAAGTAAACATACATACAATCAAAAACACAATATCAGTCAAGACGAAGAAGAAGAGGAACACGACAAGAAGTACAATAAAAGAACGAGCTTTTGAAGTCCTCGATCGTGCCTCCATGTGTACCTTCTTGGGTTGATGCTACTCTGCATGAGCTCGGGACATGTTCCACTGTGTTTTGCCCTGGCAGAGGGGGCACACAAGGTCATCTGATTTCCCCTATTTCACCAGGTTTGAAGGCAAGAGTTAACAGAACTGAGAATGAAACTGATTCTGAGAGTGGGCATCATTTCAGCTTAGACATCTTTGGAGTGCACTTCACATCGAGGTTCCTCTTCTCTGTTTTATCTTTTTGGACTGCTTCCCAAATCTTTGTGGCATGCTCTCCACAGCCCGACACTTCCGGACAGCCTCTTCTCTGGACTTTCAAAGCCAGGTATTCATTGTCCGTAAGGTGTTTAGTCAGTTTTGCAGCCTTGATAAAGGATGGTTTTCCATTTGAGTTCAGAAGTGATAGTTGTCTGAACTAGTTATCACTCGAGTCTGTTCTTCTGGAATGTATACTCCATCTGCTGCAATCTATTGCATGCTAATCTTCAGATTTCTGCAAGCTGATCATAAGTTTCTGGAGCCACTTGATGACCATGGGGGAACTTTGGGGGAGGGAGGGAAGGACCAAGGTGGAGGGAACTTTGGAGTAGGGAGGGAAGGACCAAGGGGCAGGGAACTTTTGGGGGGAGGGAGGACCAAGGGAGGGAACTTTGGAGTAGGGAGGGAAGGACCAAGGGGAGGGAACTTTAGGGGGAGAGAGGGAAGAACCACGGGAGGGGGGGGGGGAGCTTTGGTGGGGAAGGGAAGAACCAAGGAGGGAAATAATTTTTTGGGAGGGAGGGAAGAAGGAGGGGATTGAACTTGGGGGTAGGGAAGAACCAAGGGGAGGGAACTTGGATAGGGGAAGAACCAAGGGAAGCAACTTGGGGGAGGGAAGAACCAAGGAGAGGGAACTTGGGGGAAGAGGTAAGAACAGAGGGGAGGGAAGTTGGGGGGGAGGGAAGTACGAAGGGAAGGGGACTTGCGGGAGAAGCAAAGGGAGCGCTTAACGGGGGGGGGGGGGGGAGAACCAAAGCGAGGATACTTGGGGAGGGAATGGTACTTGGGGGAGTACCAAAGGGAGGGTGCTTTGGGGGAGGAAGGGAAGGATGAAGGGGAACTTTGGAGGAAGGGAGGGAACGACCAAGGGGGGGGAACTTTGGGGGAGTGAGTGATGGACCAAGGGGGGAGGGGACTTTGGGGTCAGGGAGGGAAGGATCAAGGGGGAACTTTGGGGGGAGGAAGGGAAGGATCAAGGGGGGAACTTTGGGGGGAGGGAAGGGAAGGACCAAAGTGGGAACTTTAGGTGGAGGGAGGGAAGGACCAAGGTGGGAACTTTGGGTGGAGGGAGGGAAGGACCAACGGGGAGGAACTTTGGAGGGAGGGAGGGAAGGACCAAGGGGAGGAACTTGGAGGGGAGGGAGGGAAGGACCAAGTGGAGGGAACTTTGGTTGGAGGGAGGGAAGGACCAAGGGGAGGAACTTTGGAGTAGGGAGGGAAGGACCAAGGGCAGGGAACTTTTGTGGGGAGGAGGACCAAGGGAGGGAACTTTGAAGTAGGGAGGGAAGGACCAAGGGGCAGGGAACGTTTGGGGGGAGCGAGGACCAAGGGGAGGGAACTTGGGTTGGAGGGAGGGAAAGACCAAGGCGGGAACTTTTGGGGGGAGAGAGGGAAGAACTGGGGGGGGGAGGGCTTTGGTGGGGAAGGGAAGAACCAAGGGGGAAATTTTTGGGAGGGGAGGGAGGAAGGGGATTGAACTTGGGGGGTAGGGAAGAACCAAGGGAGGGAATTTAGATAGGGGGGAAGAACCAAGGGAAGCGAACTTGGGGGAGGGAAGACCAAGGGAGGGAACTTGGATAGGAGGAAGAACCAAGGGAAGCGAACTTGGGGGAGGGAAGAACCAAGGGGAGGGAACTTGGAGAAGAGGAAAAACCGAGGGGAGGGAAGTTGGGGGGAAGGAAGTACGAAGGAAGGGGACTTGCGGGGAGAAGCAAGGGAGCGCTTAACGGGGGGGGAGGGGGGGAGAACCAAAGCGAGGATACTTGGGGAGGGAATGGTACTTGGGGGAGTACCAAAGGGAGGGTGCTTTGGGGGGAGGAAGGAAAGGATGAAGGGGGAACTTTGGAGGAAGGGAGGGAACGACCAAGGGGGGGGGGAACTTTGGGTGAGGGAGTGATGGACCAAGGGGCGAGGGGACTTTGGGGTCAGGGAGGGAAGGATCAAAGGGGGAACTTTGGGTGGAGAGAGGGAAGGACCAAGGTGGGAACTTTGGGTGGAGGGAGGGAAGGACCAAGGTGGGAACTTTGGGTGGAGAGAGGGAAGGACCAAGGTGGGAACTTTGGGTGGAGGGAGGGAAGGACTAAGGTGGGAACTTTGGGTGGAGGGAGGGAAGGACCAAGGTGTGAACTTTGGGTGGAGGGAGGGAAGGACCAAGGTGGGAACTTTGGGTGGAGGGAGGGAAGGACCAAGGTGGGAACTTTGGGTGGAGGGAGGGAAGGACCAAGGTGGGAACTTTGGGTGGAGAGAGGGAAGGACCAAGGTGGGAACTTTGGGTGGAGAGAGGGAAGGACCAAGGTGGGAACTTTGGGTGGAGGGAGGGAAGGACCAAGGGGGGAACTTTGGGTGGAGGGAGGGAAGGACCAAGGTGGGAACTTTGGGTGGAGGGAGGGGAGGACCAAGGTGGGAACTTTGGAAGGAGGGAGGGAAGGACCAAGGGAGGAACTTTGGGTGGAGAGAGGGAAGGACCAAGGGAGGAACTTTGGGTGGAGAGAGGGGAGGACCAAGGTGGGAACTTTGGGTGGAGAGAGGGAAGGACCAAGGTGGGAACTTTGGGTGGAGGGAGGGAAGGACCAAGGTGGGAACTTTGGGTGGAGGGAGGGAAGGACCAAGATGGGAACTTTGGGTGGAGGGAGGGGAGGACTAAGGTGGGAACTTTGGGTGGAGGGAGGGGAGGACCAAGGTGGGAACTTTGGGTGGAGGGACGGAAGGACCAAGGTGGGAACTTTGGGTGGAGAGAGGGAAGGACCAAGGTGGGAACTTTGGGTGGAGAGAGGGGAGGACCAAGGTGGGAACTTTGGGTGGAGAGAGGGAGGACCAAGGTGGGAACTTTGGGTGGAGAGAGGGGAGGACCAAGGTGGGAACTTTGGGTGGAGGGAGGGAAGGACGAAGGTGGGAACTTTGGGTGGAGGGAGGGAAGGACCAAGGTGGGAACTTTGGGTGGAGAGAGGGGAGGACCAAGGTGGGAACTTTGGGTGGAGGGAGGGGAGGACCAAGGTGGGAACTTTGGGTGGAGGGAGGGAAGGACCAAGGTGGGAACTTTTGGTGGAGAGAGGGAAGGACCAAGGTGGGAACTTTGGGTGGAGGGAGGGAAGGACCAAGGTGGGCACTTTGGGTGGAGGGAGGGAAGGACTAAGGTGGGAACTTTGGGTGGAGGGAGGGAAGGACCAAGGGGGGAACTTTGGGTGGAGGGAGGGAAGGACCAAGGTGGGCACTTTGGGTGGAGGGAGGGAAGGACTAAGGTGGGAACTTTGGGTGGAGGGAGGGAAGGACCAAGGGGGGAACTTTGGGTGGAGGGAGTGAAGGACCAAGGTAGGAACTTTGGGGGGAGGGAGGGAAGGACCAAGGTGGGAACTTTGTGTGGAGGGAGGGAAGGACCAAGGTGGGAACTTTGGAGGGAGGGAGGGAAGGACCAAGGTGGGAACTTTGGAGGGAGGGAGGGAAGGACCAACGGGGAGGGAACTTTGGAGGGAGGGAGGGAAGGACCAAGGTGAGAACTTTGTGTGGAGGGAGGGAAGGACCAACGGGGAGGGAACTTTGGAGGGAGGGAGGGAAGGACCAAGGAAGGAACTTTGTGGGAAGGGAGGGAACGATCAAGGGGGAAAATTCGGGGAAGGGAGGGAAGACCAGGGGGAGGGAACTTTGTGGGAAGGGAGGGAAAGACCAAGGGGGAGGGAACTTTGTGGGAAGGGAGGGAAAGACCAAGGGGAGGGAACTTTGTCGGAAGGGAGGGAAAGACCAAGGGGGAGGGAGCTTTGTGGGAAGGGAGGGAAAGACCAAGGGGAGGAACTTTGTCGGAAGGGAGGGAAAGACCAAGGGGAGGGAACTTTGTGGGAAGGGAGGGAAAGACCCAGGGGGAGAGAACTTTGTGGGAAGGGAGGGAAAGACCCAGGGGGAGAGAACTTTGTGGGAAGGGAGGGAAAGACCAAGGGGGAGGGAACTTTGTGGGAAGGGAGGGAAAGACCAAGGGGGAGAGAACTTTGTGGGAAGGGAGGGAAAGACCAGGGGAGGGAACTTTGTGGGAAGGGAGGGAAAGACCAAGGGGAGGGAACTTTGTGGGAAGGGAGGGAAAGCCCCAGGGGAGAGAACTTTGTGGGAAGGGAGGGAAAGACCCAGGGGGAGAGAACTTTGTGGGAAGGGAGGGAAAGACCAAGGGGGAGGGAACTTTGTAGGAAGGGAGGGAAAGACCAAGGGGAGAGAACTTTGTGGGAAGGGAGGGAAAGACCAAGGGGGAGAGAACTTTGTGGGAAGGGAGGGAAGGACCAAGGTGGAGGTGATTTGTGGGGAGGGAGGGAAGGACCAAGGGAGGAGGGAACTTTGGGGGAAGGGAGGGAAGGACCAAGTGAATAGGGGACTTTGGGGGAGGGAGAGAAGGATCAAGGGGGGAACTTTGGGGAGGGAGGGAAACACCATGGGGGAGGGAACTTTGGGGTAGGGAGGGAAGGATAAAGGGAAACTTTGAAACTTTGGGGAGGGAGGGATGGACTATGGGGGAAGAAGAAACTTTGGGGAGAGGAGAGAAGGACCATGGATGAGGGAAATTTGGGAGGAGGAGGGAAGGAGCAAGGGGGGAGGGAACTTTGTGGGAGGGAGGGAAGGACCGGGGGGTGGGAGGGAAGTGGGGGGAGGGAAGAACTGAGGGGAGGGAAGTTGGGGTATGTATGTAGTATGTATGTTGTATGTATGTATGTATGTATGTATGTATGTATGTATGTGTATGTATGTATGTATGTATGTATGTATGTATGTGTGTGTATGTGTGCATCTATCTATCTAGCTAACTAGCCATCTATCTAGCTAGCTATCTAGCTATCTAATCTATCTAATCTATCTATCTATCTATCTATCTATCTATCTATCTATCTATCTATGCATCTATGTATCTATGTATGTTTGTTTGTATGCGTGTATGTATATATGTATAAACGTGTGTGTGTGTGGCGTGGTGTGGTGTGGTGTGTGTGTGGTGTTGTGCGTGTGTGTGTGTGTGTGTGTGTGTGTGTGTGTGTGTGTGTGTGTGTGTGTGTGTGTGTGTGTGTTTGTGTGTGCTCGCGTGCGCAGGTATGTCTTTGAGTATGCGTATGTTTATGAGTTGGTATCTGCGGTTTTTGTCTATTTCTGTTATGTTTAAATGTGTCTCTGTGTTAAATTTATGTTACTGTCAACACCCGACAGAATGATAAAAATATTTTGGCTCGTTTTCCTTCAGAGAGAATGCTTCTCTAATCTAAACAATCTGCAGTTCTATTTTCACACTTGAGCCTTTTAATTTCAAAGCCTTTTCCACCGAATTCTCTCTCTCTCTCTCTGATTGTATGTATGTCTGTCTGTGTGTCTGTTTATTTTTCGGTTTCTCAGTCTCACTCTACATTTCGTATCTCTGTCTGTCTTTCTGCTTTTCTGTCTTCTTGTTCTCTTTCTCCAGAAATGCTGCCTTTTTGTGTATATGTGTCTGTTTCTATGCTATTACTTATCCTTCGTGACTGTCTTTGTGCTGTTTTGAAATTATGATATTATTAACGTATAATGTTAAGTGTACTTTAGACATTCTTTGGCTGAGGGGTTGGATATAAATGTGGAATATGTGTGTTACTCATTTTGCATCTTCCCGAATAAGATTTGTTCTTCTTTGTTTTCTTTGTCTGCCTGGCTGTCTGTTTCTGTCTCTCTCTGTTTCTCTGTCTCTTTCTCTCTCTCTCCCCTCTCTGCCTGTCTGTCTGTTTGTCTGTCTGTCTCTGTCTGTCTTTCTCTCTCTCTCTCTCACTCTCTCTCTCTCTCACTCTCACTCTCTGTCTGTCTGTCTGTCTCTGTCTGTCTGTCTCTTTGTCTATCTGTCTCTTTCTTTCTCTGTCTCTGTCATCTCTCTCTTTCTCTGTCTTTCTGTCTGTCTGTCTGTTTGTCTCTCGTTTATTTCTCTCTCTCTCTCTCTCCCCTCTCTGCCTGTCTGTCTGTTGTCTGTCTGTCTCTGTCTGTCTTTCTCTCTCTCTCTCTCTCTCTCACTCTCACTCTCTCTCTCTCTCTCACTCTCTCTGTCTGTCTGTCTGTCTCTGTCTGTCTGTCTCTTTCTTTCTCTGTCTCTGTCATCTCTCTCTTTCTCTGTCTTTCTGTCTGTCTGTCTGTTTGTCTGCTTGTCTCTCGTTTATTTCTCTCTCTCTCTCTCTCTCTCTCTCTCTCTCTCTCTCTCTCTCTCTCTCTCTCTTGATCTATATCTCAGTTCTGTCAGACACGTAGGCGCCTTAATGTTATGTAGTCCTCCGCAGAATAAACATCACTCTTGGAGAAATCAAATAAAGACGAGGTGTGAATTGGTAAACCAGACACCAAGCCCCCTCCTCTTAGTTACAGTCTGCTAATTCAGGTGATCCAATCCAGAGTTCGACAAGATATGGCACACTACCAAAATAATTACAGAACCCTGGACAAAAATTTGTTCCTCCTCTTCATAGTTACATTAATTAGTACTGTACACTTGCATAAATGAGCATACACACCTATCTGTATATTTGGATTGTCATGCATAATATCCATTTAAGTGTGTGTGTGTGTGTGTGTGTGTGTGTGTGTGTGTGTGTTACAAAAATGCAGTTTATATTTAAATTGTATGAATTCTTGCCTAAACTTGAATTAAAAAAAAAGTAAAAAAAAAAAAAAAAAGAAACAAAATAGTACTGTACACTTGTATAACTAACAAATGAATAGCATGATGTTTTATTAACTATTAACAAGATTGTGTACTCGCGTTCGCAGGTATGTCTGTGAGTATGCCTGTGTTTATGAGATTCATATACATGCATACGTGTTGTTGCATCATAACAACAGACTACCTGTGATCAGAGAGTGATGTTTGCATATATCCATATAAAACCACTCCTATCATCAAAGTGAGATATACGGATAGCAGACGGTGTTTGAGTTTTGTGGTTCAAAGATAGCTTTTGGGATGGAAACCAAACACAGAAAAAAGTGAAAAGGGTGATAACGAACTGACAAAAGAAGTTGGGAGAAGACCTGCATGCCAGTAAGTTTAACAAGCAAGCAAGGAAACCAGCAAACAAACAAACAAACAAACAAACAAACAAACAAACAAACAAACAAACAAACAAACAAACAAACAAACTCAAAGAAGAAAACCTACACATATACACACACACGCGCGCACACACACACGCGCGCACACACCACACACACACACACACACACACACACACACACACACACACACACACACACACAACACAACTGAACAGCCCCAAACCAACCAACCAACCAACCAACAACCAACCAACCAACCCAACCAACCAACCAACCATCCAACCAACCAACCAACCATCCAACCAACCAACCAACCAACCAACCAACCACCACCAACCAACCAACCAACCAACCAACCAACCAACCAACCGAACCAAACCAACCGAACCGAACCGAACCGAACCGAACCGAACCGAACCGAACCAAACCAAAAACAACATATACCCTTTTCTTTCTAACAAACATAGCATTCATCCATCCTGGGAATACGTGTCCATCCATTGATTGCAGTCCACCTCACTCACATGATCAGCTGGTCACGCCAAGGTATATAACCTTTCATCCCTTCACCTTAACGTCCAGGTACCTGGAATCCAGGGGGTATGGTGAGGAAATGAAAGAGTTAATCCATATAGAGGCGAACTTAGGGACACCAGAAGATTCGATTTTCCCTTAGCACTTGCACGTGTAACTGTTCCATGTCTGTGTGTGGAATAATTCATGGCGACCGTTCAGTGACCGCTCGTTTACCTGTGCGAATTGCTTCTTTATGGGTTCATTCAACCCCAGTCTTTTAATGAAATAAGTCCACGTTCAAACGACGTGGATGTACTGTCCTGAGCAGGTTAATGATGAAAAGAAGTGAACGTACTGACAAATTTGCAGGGATAGCCATTATGACAAGAATTCTGCATCATTGTACATAATTATGACAACAAAAAAGAATACTGCATCATGAAATGTTCGAAGTCCTGGAGCACTTAAAGTCATACTTCGCGAACAAAATATGAACGGTCACACCATCAATCGTCTTGGTATAATGCCTCAAAAAGGAGTTTTCAAATAAGTGGAAGAGGCAGGGGAAAGAAAAGACAATATACCCAAGTTGTGTGTATGAACATATCTGTCCGACTCATAATGACGACGACGACGACGATGGTGGTGGTGTGATGATGATGATGATGATGATGATGATGATGATGATGACAACGATGATGATAACAATTGTTATCTTGATTATTTTGAAATAGCAACACGACAGAACAATCCCCCAGATAAATATTTTAACTTTATAAAAGGCGGAGTCACTACATCTAGAATTTACAAAAGCAAAAGAAGTTTTTATTGTTGTCGGTTGCCACCCTGTTGTAACTGGTAAAAAGGTTGAAAATTTGACGAAACTGAACTAAGTGGCACAAACTTGCAGTAGAAGAGCTAACACGGCCGCAGTTTTGTAAAGAACAATGACATTTTTTGTTGAGGTTATATTCTTTTTTGACGATGAAAGTCCATCTTTATTAAATGTGTCAGTTACGAACTGAGTTGTTACTACAGCATCTTTTTCAAACAGTAAACACACACACACACACACACACACACACACACACACACACACACACACACACCACACACCACACACACACACACCCCACACAATAAAAAAATATATATATTTTTTTTTTCTCTCTCTCTCCTCTTTCTCCCCCCCCCCCCTCTCTCTCTCCTCTCTCATAGGCACGCACGCACACACATGATCAAGAAGGAATTTTTACATTCCTGAGATGCGTCAGACTAACTTAAAGTCAGAAGAATCCTGTCAGACAGGGAGGTAAAAATTCTGCGTGCAATGCCCTTTTCGAAAACAGAACACAGTGAATTATTTGAATTGTCAGTTGGCTCCGCCTCCACCTCTTCCCATTATCTCTTCATCAGGAACAAAACTCACCACTCTTTTTTCCACCGGGGAAAAAATAAACGACATGAAAGGAAGCCAAACTAGACGTAAAGATGAAGACAAGTGAAAACAACGTAACGTATGAGAAGAGAAGGGTGGGAAGGGAAAGAGAAGGGAAGAGAAAGAAAAGAAAGAAAAGAGAAGGGAAGAGAAGGGAAGAAAAAGAAGAGAAGTAAAGCAAAGACAGGGAAGGGAAGAGAAGGGAAGAGAAGTAAAGGGAAGAGAAGGGAAAGGAAGAGAAGTAAAGGGAAGAGAAAGGAAGAAAAGGAAGAGAAGTAAAGAGAAGACAGGGAAGGGAAGAGAAGGGAAGAGAAGTAAAAGGAAGTCAAGGGAAGAGAAGGAAGAGAAGAGAAGGGAAGAGAAGGAAGGAAGGGAAGAGAAGAGAAGAGAAGAGAAGGAGAAGAGAAGGGAGAGAAGGAAGAGAAGAGAAGAGAAGGGAAGAGAAGAGAAGAGAAGAGAAGGGAAGAGAAGAGAACAGAAGAAGAAGAGGAAGAGAAGGGAAGAGAAGAGAAGGAGAAGAAGAGGAAGAGAAGGGAAGAGAAGGGAAGACAAGAGAAGATTAAGAGAAGGGAAGAGAAGGGAAGACAGAGAAGAGAAGGAAGAGAAGGGAAGAGAAGGGAAGAGAAGGGAAGAAAGAGAAGAGAAGGGAAGAGAAGGGAAGAGAAGGGAAGAAAGAGAAGAGAAGGGAAGAGAAGGGAAGACAAGAGAAGAGAAGAGAGAGGAACAGAAAGGAAGACAAAGAGAAGAGAAAGAGACAGAAGACAAGAACAGAACAGAACAGAACAGAACGAACAGAAACGAACGGAACGGAACAGAACAGAACAGAACAGAACAGAACAGAACAGAACAGAACAGAACAGAACAGAACGGAACGAAACGGAACGGAACGGAACAGAACAGAACAGAACAGAAGAAAACAGAACAGAACAGAGCAGAGTAAAACAGAACAGAGCAGAGCAAAACAGAACAGAACAGAACAGAACAGAACAGAACAGAGCATGCAGAAAAGAACAGAGCAGAACAGAACAGAACAGAACTGAGCAGAACAGAGCATATAGAAAAGAACAGAGCGGAACAGAACAGAACAGAACTGAACAGAACAGAGCATGAGCAGAACAGAACAGAACAGAACAGAACAGAAAAAAACAGAGCGGAACAGAACAGAACAGACCATTGTAATACCTGCTAGGGGACGGAGAGGTTATCATCTGCGACTAACGTCTGTTGCACGTCTGCAAAACATCAGTGGACAGGCCTTTGCATGCACAACATACTGTATCATGCTGATGTGATAGTTATAGTAATAACAAAAATCAAAGCCATCACCTGTCTTGTGAATATGCATGCCCGCCCGTCGATGAGCGACAGTAGATTTGCATTTGGCCTTGGCACGAACAATCAGTTTATGTTTGTGTAGAATAATTCATGACCACGTCCCTGTGACCGCTGTTTTACCTCTGAGAAGTATCCCTCTGCGAGTTCTTTCTGCCCCTGTCTTTTTAATGAAATTAGCCGGATGTTCGTGCCACTGTCTGCAGTAGTTTGCTTAAGGGATTTCGTTTCACGTTGATAATAGCACACCTGATCACTTTGTGCCAGGGGGACAATTTCAAGGCCATAGAGGAATCACAAAACAAAACAAACGAAAACGTCTGTACGTCCTCATTGAACTGAAAGAATATCTCAACATAACCAAAAGAGGAATAAGTTCAGTCTGCTTAATTTTTCATTTCTATATTTAGGGAAATCATTTTAATCACTTACGAAAAAAAAAGCCCACACAAAAAAAAAACCATATGGTACTGATAAGCAAACATAAACCCCTGCCTGATGAATTATCTTCGAATGGGCGTCTTATACCCATCGTAGTATTTCCAATTCACTAGACAGAAGTCAAGAATGGAAGAGTGAATCAAGTATCTCAAGGTGTATACGTAGGGATAATTTCCCAAACAAACAACAAACAACAAACAAACAAACAAAACAAACAAACGAACAAACGAACAAACGAACAAACAAACAAAAAACAAACAACAAACAAACAAACAAACAAACAAACAAACAAACAATAACTAACTAACCAACCAACCAACTAACCAACCAACCAGCCAACCAACTAACCAACCCACCAACCCACCAACCACCAACCAACCAACCCACCAACCAACCAACAACCAACAACCAACCAACAACCAACAACCAACAACAACAAGCAACAGACAACAATAACGAACGAACAAACGAAACGAACAACGAACGGAACGAACGAACGAACGAACGAACGAACGAATGAACGAACAAAATAACGTACAAAACTGCATGCACACACACACACTCTTCACTCACTCACAAAAACAAACGAAGAAGTAAACAAGGTACACGGAAACATGCCGAAAAGAGAGGGTAGACAGCATAGCACATACAGAAAATATCTATCACTACAAACGCCTGCGAAGCCTAAAAGGCTATATTTAAAGGATTTACAATCTTTCGATGTACTGAATACACTCACAGACTCTATTCGAAAGAAATCTACATAAATCAGACTTTTGTTCTCACTGTGGAGATGGTAATGTCATTAAACACATCAAGGGACATTATCTGATCTAAGGTGTTTCTGAAAATATGTATTTCATAAGGGAATCGAAGACACGCAAGAAAGACAAACTTTTAAATTTACTGTACGAAACGAAATCTCCCTGAGGATTACATTGCGATGTTTTGTGTGAGTAAGTGTGTGTGTGTGTGTGTGTGTGTGTGGTGCGTGCGTGCGTGCGTGCGGTGTGTGTGTGTGTGTGTGTGTGTGTGTGTGTGTGTGTGTGTGTGTGTGTGTGTGTGTGTGTGTGTGACAGTAAGCATTTTGACTTGTCTTTGTCATTGATACCTACAAAAGTACAAGGCCAGCTTAGATATTATTCCTGTTATTCTCTTTTTTATTTCTCTCTTCCTTATTAACTCACAGTCAACACTTTCTTCACGAGCCGTTAGTCTTGCTGACTTCTTTTCTCTCTCTGTCTCTCTCTCTGTCTCTCTGTGTCTCTCTGTGTCTCTCTGTCTCTGTCTGTCTGTCTGTCTCTCTTTTTTTCTGTCACATTCCCCAGTAGGAAGTTTTTATCACAAAGCCACGTGATCTTGAAATATGGCTGCATCGTTTCAGTTTCTGCTGCTTGGTGACGGTGAGAATAGTCTTCATATGGCTGATAACTCCCAGTAGTGTTCTGCAAATTTCATCATTGAAAATGTGAATTTGCTTTTAAAGACTTGCTTTGGATACTCGCGATTATTTTTCATTTTTGGTGTAATATTTTTAGTCACACGCTTTGGGACAAGTCGTCAGGTGGAAAAAGAGTGAAGAATCATACTTTTTCACACTCTTTGGTGCTTCTTTGACCTAGGCAGGAGCAACTATTTTGGTCTGCCGAAACAAACAAACAAACAAAACAAACAAACAAACAAACAAACAAACAAACAAACAAACAAACAAACAAACAACAAACAAACAAACAAAAAAACAAAAAACAAACAAACAAACAAACAACAACAACAACAAACAAACAAACAAACAAAACAAAAACAAACAAACAAACAAACAAAGCAAAACAAAAACAAACAAAAACAAACAAAACAAGCAAAAACAAAACACCACCACCACCAACAAAAACCAGAAGAGTGAAATGTTTCTATGAAGAATGACTTTACATCTTACTGACGGATGTTACTGTTGCTTTTTTTTTCTTATATCATATTTCGGTTAATATATGTGGATCAACAAGGAACATACAACATTTTTCTTCATTTAACTGCACTACTATTTAAAGGACCATAAGCTGTGTAGAATTACTGGAAACAGATGTTCAGAGAGTTTAACAATCTTGTATCAGTCGAAATTTACTGCTGTTGTAGAAGAGAAAGATGTTGAGATAGTTTCAGGACTCTGTGTCAGTCGAAATGCACTACTAGCAGTTGTAGAAAGTAGATGTTCAGATAGTTTTTAACGACCTTATGTCAGTCGACATTTACTGCTGTTGTAGAAGTCTCCAGTGGAAGTAATGACTTAGACGTCTGCATGGCTGGCTCCTTTTAAAGAGCTGTCGACTCAAATTCAGAATGTCTCGAGTTCATCCTCTACGTGGAACATAAAAATAATCCTGTTTGCTGTCCACCTCTTAGTGCTTCATAACCCTGGTGGTGTCAGGTTATTGTTTACCCACGTGGGGATGCCGGGGGTTCTTTAAGTATAAGTAGTATCCCACCTTCTGGAAATTCTGTCCTAGAAATTTCCTATTTTCTGTCATTCCCTTTGTTTCTTCCTTGTTCCTTTGCTTTCTTTCATCTCTTCCTATCATTTTCCCTTACTGGTCCATTCACCTGTATGTGCTTGATAAAGTCTTACGTACTTTCTCTTAGAATTGATAATCGGGAGTTACATGTGTTAAGTGCACTTTTGGCTCTACGGAAGTGAGATACGTGAAAGCAATTTCAGTAGTTTAGGCCCGTTTTTATATATGTTTAAGTGTCCTTGGTGCTGTGTTTAAATTTGTATTCAGGCATACTTTCTTTTAAATCCCCTGTGTGATAAATTAGACGGTGTGGACAACGCCAGGGGCATCTCCTTAGATTATGTACGAGAATACATTCATATGTGTACTTAATATTCTTTTCCTTTCTTGTTGTTGTCGCTGTTAAATGGTTATAGCCCTGATATGGTTCTACGTAGTCGGCTGGCTTTAGGCAACAATGACAATAACAATAAGTTATTGTTTCATATGTTTCTCTCTTCCTCGCATCCCCTCCATGATCTTGCCTGCGTACTGGTTCCAGAAACCTGCCAGATTTTCAATGGCTTGATTCTGAGTGGATTACATATGGAATTATCCGAGAGCAGTGAATCCATGTTGAATAAATTCAGCAACAACGATTCGGAAGATTAAAAGAAGATAGGAGTTCATCTGTAAAAGTCTTGTATGACATACCCTGTACTTTCTTTCCTCTTTCCCCACCCCACCCACCATGCCTCTCTCTTTTTACGGCATTCCAGAATACACCTACGCTTTTTGATTAAAAAAACGAGAAACCTGAATGGAATGGATCAAATGAAAAACAAAAATGTTTTATTCTGTGTCTGTTTGATGCTCTGACTTGCTGAACTTGACCTGCTTCTCTGGTCCTTCAGTTATGCTGAATTTAGCATGAAAAGAGATGGTTGTAAGAGAACTGGAAAACACATTTAACAAATTCAGAGAGTTTTAATTAAAAACATACAACATTACTAAGAGGAGATAAGAAGTTGTGTAAGTGCAATGAATGAACGAGGATAAGGAGGAATAGGACGAAGAGGTCGAGATTGCAGAAGAAGAAGAAGAAGAAGAAGAAAACGAAGAAGACATGTATGAAGCCATGCAAACGCAACATGCCATTCATATATTCTTTAGTCAACGTAAAGATTAAAAAAAATAATTGAGATATGCAAACCAACATACTTTTTAAGCAGCTTTCGATTTTTCATTTGAGACAAAGCTTTTCTATGAACAGAAACTGAAATGCGTGCGCACGTGTACGTACACAGACAGACACACACACACATTTGTATATTCTCTGTCTGTCTGTCTGTCTGTCTGTCTCTCTCTCTCTCTCTCTCTCTATATATATATATATATATATTAGTAGTAGTATTAGTAGGCCTCCCTCGGTCATGGCTGACCATGGACAAAGTACATCCGTTCTAGTGTCTAGATGGGCTGTCTGCTTGGTCCAGGTGGGCGGGCTTCACACCTGGTGCCTCCTGAAAACAACTTTGATCATGTTGTACCACCACACAATATATATACACATGTATATGTATATACATATATACATACATACACACAGATATATATATATATATATATATTATATACATATATACATTACTATAAAAGACTGAGGCAATTGAACCCTATGATTTTATGGTTTCTAAGGAGAATGTTGAGAATTCCATGGACAGCAAAGAAAACAAACGAAACAGTCTTGAAAGAAGCAGACAAAAGAAGAACATTTATGAAGAAGATTAGCATAGGCAAAGTACCATTCATAGGAAACTTTGTGAGGCCAGATAAATTAGAGCACCGAGTCACAACAGGAAAGCTGGAGGGAAAAAGAGCACCAGTAGACCCAGGGACAAAATATGGGATGGACTTGCAGAGTGGCTTAGGACAGAGAGGGTGGGAGATGTACTTGTGGCAACAAGGAATAGATTCGTATGGAGGGTCATGATCGCCAAAGCAATGCAGCAGGGCACATGATGATCTCTCTTTCTCTCTCCTTCCTCTCTCTCTCTCTCTCTCTCTCTCTCTCTCTCTCTCTCTCTCTCTATATATATATATATATATATATAATATATGTGTGTGTGTGTGTGGTGGCATGTATGTGTGTGTGTGAGCGTGCGTGTATACATACATATATATATACATACATATGTATATATATATATATATCGTGTGTGTGTGTGTGTGTGTGTGTGTGTGTGT
>CM060307.1:81893634-81898634 GCA_030674185.1 Monoplex corrugatus
ACATACGATTTGACACGCAAACGCACTCACTCACTCACTCACGCATTTACCTGAATTTAGCCACACTCATACACATACAACCACACAAACTCACTGATACAGCTGATACAGCCAATCAACCGTCCATCCCCCCCCCTCTCCACACACAAACAGCGGGCATTGCTCCAAAACATCAATACCAGTATAGCTTAGCACATCACACACAGTGTATGTAAATACGTAGGCAAAGACACAAGTAGATAATAAGAAACTACAACATGCTAGTAAATCAGTTCTACTCTGACAAATTACTCCCAAACAGGCAGAGGACTCAGGAAGGTAAATGTGTGTCATTTTAAAATTAAAGACATTTTATTTAATTTTTATTATTTTCTATTACTGTATATTATTTTTACTTGTTTTTATCATTTTCTTTTTTGACAGGGGTGGAAATAGACTTGAAGCAGCCCGACAAGGGAAACGTTGTTTTAATCGTCTTAATAAGCAGATGAGGCTATGTGTTGTAATGACTGGGGATGCTTTCTATGATATCGTTTTATAAGACGTTAGTGATATAAGTTTATCCGAGTGGCTGGCTATGTTTTTATTCAGTTCCGTTTTTTTTGTTTTTTTTTACAAATGTGATACACAGATACGTATGTCATTTCAATGTAGCCGATTTTGTTCCAATAGACGAACTTAAGATGTAAAACCAATAAGATAAGCTAAGTAGCATCTCAGGACCTTGCCAGCTCATTGGGATTAAACGCAGACTTAAGGCTTGTGCCATGATCATTTTAGACCTTCTCCATTACAGGGGCGCCCACCAGCGGTTTTCAAAGCATATGGAATTCATTCAGAGCGCGGAGACGTTGTCTTGGAAAACTGAAACTAAAATTTAAAGAAACATAAAGAAATGTTCTCACCAGTGCTCGTAGACTGTGTTGGGCAGTCAACGCTTTGAGTCTTCTTTTGCCAGCTTTTTCTTGTTTTTGAATCTAGGGGTTGGTTGTTTTGGTTGGCTCTGTCTTTTACTGGCTGAAAACTTTTTGTCAAACAAGACGTTGCAGACACATTATAATCTCCACATTCTCAAAACTATGTGTTGTTTGGTGAAATTACCATCCTACATGGCCAGTGCTGTCAAAACATATTGCATCCTTACGTCAGGAAATGCTTGATCCGGTTCTCAACACAAACCATATGAACATTTGATACCTCCTTGAAAAAAAAAACTATGATGATAACCAGAAAGATAACAACAAAAACAAAACAAAACAAAAAATAGTATTGGAATGCAAATTTGATATAGAAAACAAGACAGGCGCAGTTTTTGAAAAACTGGTCTTTGTCAAGCCGCGTACAAAATACGACAAACGATAAATGCACACACACAAAACAAAACAAACAAACGAACGAACAAACAAACAAACAAACAAACAAACAAACAAACAAACAAACAAACAAATAAACAAAAACCCAACCAAATAACCACCACCAACAAAAGTAGACAACTTCCAAAACTTAGCGTTGAGCATGATAGAATTGCAAATGTGTATGATAATGTTGTGCTAAACACACTGAAATAAATGAAAAAAAAAAAACCCACCTGGTTCCTTTCTTTTTTTCCTTTGTTTCGTTTATTGCCTGCCTGTCTGTCTGTCTCCCTTACATCTGTTTATGTGCCTATGTGTCTCTGATCGTCAACGTTTTCATCTTTTTCATATATTTCGCATATATGTACACACAGACAGGAATGTAGACACAAACAAACAGACATCAGTTTTTCTCTGTCTTTCCCATCTCACTCCTTCTCAACGGCCATCCTGTTTCCCTCCTTCTGTTTACACACACACACACACACACACACACACACACACACACACACACACACACACACACACACACACACACACACACACACACACACACTACACACACATACACTACACAACATACACAACACATACACACACACACATACACATACACACACACATACACACACACATGACACACACACACACATGCACACACACACACATGCACACACACACACATGCACACACACACACACACACACACACACACATACACACACACACGAACACACACATACACACAACACACGACACACACACACACACACACACACACACACACACACACACACACACACACACACAAAGCCAATGACCTGAAAAAGTGAAAAAGTAAGACTGTTCCAAGTAATTATCTCCCCACAAGTAATAACAAAATTTATTAATTATCTCTTCGTGGAAACTTTTTAACATACCACCACCACCACCACCACCGCTTCTTTCGTTCCCCAAGAGTCCCATTTACTTGGCTACCCTGCAGGAGTGGTGAGACTGAAAGGCGATGAATAACGCCATTAACCTGAGCTGACACCGGGCCAGCAGGTGGCACTGTCTGGTGCAGCCTGCGTGACGTGAGGACTTGATGAGCTATTGAAAGAATGATTGCTGTAGCTGTTGTTGCTCTGTTAAGATAGCCACCTGCACAATTAAGATATCCTAGTTCACGTAGTTTATGTCAACATGAGAAGTCTGCTAAAACTGTGTAAACAAAACACACACAGAACATCTGTTCACAGAACTGTCAGATTCACATCAACGAATCATGTAACAAAGATACAGTGAGAACAATAACGAGAAAGATCTAGCCATACTTCTTATTATAAAAAAAATGCATGAATAAATGTATAGCTTTAGAGCATCGTTATATTTTTTTGGAAACTATTGTATATCTATTATCTGTAGTCATGCGTGATGAACTAGAGTTACTGGAGTTATTGGAATTATTTCAAGAAGGATTCACAGCGCTCGGATAGCTCCATACGCGCTCCACCCAAATCCGCCAGCAATTCTCTGACATTTTTCCTGAGCCTGCAACAAAAGTCTGTGCACTGGCAAGGTCTTGCACGGCGGTTATCGCTTAAACTGATGACTGAAGTTCTTTCCTCTTTACCTCTTTCCATCAAGGATGTTTGTGCAAGATCTGCACCATAATGTGGCACGGTCTGAATACACAATCTTCAAGTTCTGAAGAAATGTGGCTTTCAAAGTATAGAGTCTACTCATCCAATGCCAATTTCTTTTTATAGGATATGTTGTCCTCAGGGAAGGCAATCGTATCCTTAAGATGTTTCTGAAGAAAGGACACTGTGGATATGGAAGACTGTTAAAGCGATACAAGAATATTCTGAAAGCCGATCTGCGGCATCAACAACTCAGAAGACATCGCCCATAACAGAGTAAGTCGGTGTCAGCGATATGCGCAAAGCACCATCATTTGAGTTCGAACGGCCAGAAAAACTGCTAGTCAATAGGAGAGATACTGGCAGAAGCAAAAACCAAATCCGCGAATCTCTATTTTTCCCCGAACAGTGCATGCGGAAGAATGTTTGCCTTCAGAATCGATCTTGTATCCTACATGAACACCCACACCAGACAATGAACACCAGTATTTATTCATCATTCAGATCGACGGGAGAATCCATCACCACTTATGACTGAAAAGTTGTTGGTTTAAACGACCATACAAAAACAAATAGCCAGTGAGATTTTTCAACCCGAGCACCACCATATAAGAAAAAAATGAGTCAGAAAGTTATTATGACAGTTCGAGACATTCTTATGTCACATGAAGTGAAGCTGTTCCTCAAACTATTCGATCATGATTGTAGCTGTTACGATAAGGCAAAGATGACACTATTGCCATAAATGTACACAATATAGTTCTGTCATAGTTTGTTTTATTTGTTCTCAGTTTGTTTTATTTTTTAATCATAACAGACCCCACAGAAACGTTATTAACATTTCTTTATGTTCCTGAAACCATCACGCGGTGAAATTTTTCCCTCATTCTGGGCAGTTCATTTCCTGCTGTCAATATCATCTGTTTACATCCTTTCCGTGTATGTCCATTTCTGGAGAGAGGTATACGTTCAGATCAACGGGTATCAGTAGGTTCATTACAGAGTCTTTCATCACAGACAGTGCACTTATTTAGTCTGGCTTTGTGACTGAGAAATTATCATCGACAGGGGAGGGAGGTACACATCAGTTATGTGAATAATGCATCAATATGCTGCCACAGAACTGACACAGCCAGACATCACCGCTATGATGATATGATTTGAAAACATTGCAGGGTCTTTTTTTGATTATCATTTTACATTCAAAGAGCTGTCTTATGTTTTCCGTGACGGGATTGGGGCCAAACAAACATGAGTTTTTCACTGTGTGTTGAAGAACAGAAAGACTGCTGTGCATCGCTTGCTTGCGGCAATCTATTGAGTCAGCGTATAATTCCAAGGAACTGAATTGTCTAATACCATGCCTTTCCAAACTGTTACCTCATGGTGGTCAGTTTTTGCAGGAGTCGATCATACGGAAAACCAGGCACACACATGCTGGTCGTTCTTGTACATCAATGCAGAAAAAACCCAGCCACAACCTCCAATCATTTTTAAGACTTTCTGAGGGAATGTTCTCTTCCGTTTAAATTGCTACGATACAATGCACAACTTTATATTTCAAAAATGCATTCATTGTCATCCTTAATATCATCGCAATTCTACCATCATAGTGTACAATCACTCATGTAAAAATGTGTTTAGCCCCAGTAAGCATAGAACATGTCAAGTAATCAACTGAAGACGATGTACGTAAATGGATTGTTTTATGCATTTTCACATTTCATCAAACTGCTTTGTGAAAGAAATCAGCATGAAATGACAATGACGACATATTTTTCTGTTTCATTTACATTTTTTCTTCACTAAATGAGTTTGAGGAATGATGTCTTTATAATATATGTATGCATATATATATATATATATATATATATATCTATATATCTCTATATATCTATATCTATATGTATGTATATGTTTATAAAACTTTGCAGGTGATAATTTTCAGTTAAATATATAATCCGATGTAAAATGTTTGTCATGTCAAAATAACTACACCATCTTCTCAGTTAGAGTAACA
>CM060307.1:81913634-81921134 GCA_030674185.1 Monoplex corrugatus
GACAGTACAGTACGCTGGACAGAAAAAGTATGCATTACATTTTTCTGCATAAAATGGTACTGAAGCTTTAAAGATGCGTGTGCAGAATATGTTTATCAACGAGAACAACCACAGCGAGAACAACAACAACGACGACGACGAAAAACAAAAACAACAATAACAACAACATCCCTTTCAAACCATCATCATCATGATCATGTGCCCTGCCACGTGGCGTTGGCGATCATGACCCTCCATCTGAATCTATCCCCTTGTCGCCGCGAGTACATCTTCCACACTCTCTGTCCTCAGCCACCCTGTAAGTCCGTCCAGTATTTTCTCCCTGGGTCTACCTGGTGTTCTCTTTCCCTCCAGCTTTACTGTTGTGACCAGGTGCTCTAATTTCCCTTTCCTCATAAAATATCCTATAAATGTTGATTGCCTTTTTCTAATATTCTTTATCAATGATCTTCGTGTGTCTGCCTCCATGGAGACTGTCTCGTTTTGTTTTCTTTCAACTATGTGTCCAAAATAAGCGAATGCTTGTGTAAGTTGACAATCATAACTTTCCATTATGCAAGCCATGAGCAAAACGTTCATCTTTCCAAAAACACATCTTCTCTTACGATATAATGATGAAATGGCCATTTGCATGCTTAAACCTCTCAAGCTCCACACTTAACATGCACCCATCTCAGTGAAGCAGACAAGGCTTCTTTAAGAGGCCAACACGAAAAAGCACTCATCTGTCATTTATGGTCTGATCTAGAATCTTAACATCAAAATTGTATGTGTGCATTCCTTCGCCTTACAAAACACATCATATCGCCAGCAACTCGATTATATATAAGAGAGAGAGAGAAAGGAGAGAGAGAGAAAGAGAGGGAGAGCGAGAGAGATAGAGAGAGAGATAGAAAGAGAGAAAGAGAGAAAAAGAGGGAAAGAGAAAGAGAAAGAGAGAGGCAGAGAGAGAGAGAGT
Source organism: Monoplex corrugatus (assembly GCA_030674185.1). NCBI lineage: Eukaryota > Metazoa > Mollusca > Gastropoda > Littorinimorpha > Ranellidae > Monoplex > Monoplex corrugatus. The sequence goes on from CM060307.1 coordinate 81,914,593, forward strand.
GAAAGAAAGATAGAGAGAGAGAGAGAGAAAGAGAGAGAGAGAAAGAGAAAGAGAGATAGAGAGAGAGGCAGAGCGAGAGGAGAGAGAGAGAGAGAGAGAGAGAGAGAGAGAGGAGAGAGAGAGAGAGAGAGAGAGAGAAAGAGAGGAGTCTTCGTTTCTTTGAACAATCTTTAAACAACGATTCTGTCTCTCCAATATCCACAGACCAGTCACCACAAGTCTGAAGAAGTCAGCTTTGATTATCCTCTTTCATCCGTTCCCCTTTCCATCAATCTAGCCGATTTTCAGATTTGCTCAAAGAGAGCGGTCTCTAGGTACGTCATGAACTGTTTGTACATGACATGAAAATGTTTGGAAGTTATACAACAATTTCATCCATTGGTATATTATCAGGAGTTGTAAACTTTCAGGTCATCACTTATGTGAAAAAAAAGTTCTCAATTCATTAGCTTGTCATTTGGAATTCTCAGAGACAGGGCACGTTCAGTGTGTATTTGTTGTAAATGCAAAAAATATTCCATTTACAACTTCATAGATCTGATTTTTAAATGTTTCTTGTACAAGTTGTGTCACCTGAGATCATATAATACGCTTTGCTTGGAAAATTACAGTGAATCAGAGCTAATTGATATATATATATAGCGAGAAAAGAACTTTGTGCCACATAATCCGCTGACATGTATTAAAAGGAACAGCTTAAACAGACGATAATGATGATAATCATAATAATAACAATAATAATAATAATAATAATAATAATATGATAATGATAATAATAAAATAATAATGAAATTGATAATAAACAATAACAATGATAGTAATGATAATATAATAATAATAATAATGATAATAGTAATATAAGGATAATAATAATAATGATGATAATAATAATAGTAATAATAATAATAATAATAATAATAATAATAATAATAATGATGATGACATTTGTAAGGCGCAAAATCTTCACCAAAATAATTACCCAACAACGACCAAAACTCCAGGGCACAAAGCACACGCAAGCTTGGGGGGGGGGGGGGAGAGGGGGGAGAGGGGGGAGAGGGAAGGACAATAGGCGAGTGGGGCAAACGAAAGACCATGTAGAAGGGGAAATTACTGCTGGATTACAGATACAATGGAATATATCAAATTTTTATTTGAAACTATCTGGACTACGATAAGCTTACGACAAAGAGAGGCACATATTATTGCATCACATTTGTCAGAATCAGTCATGAGATTACAAATATATACGCTGCCATAACAATGGTTAGATGTTTTTAAAGGATGAAGACTAAGGATCTCAGACATCACTGATGAGTGGAATGAGCTTAGAAAAACATTAAACTTGAATGTCTTGTGGTTTTCCAGAAAATGCAGGTATATCATTATCATTTTTAGAGCCAACATTACGTGTTGTGTATATTTTTTTCATGTGTTTTTGAAATCAGTTCCGATATCGGATTTCTTTATAATGCTATACAAATGCTCTGATGGAGCACATATGGAATTGTCTGAGTACAATGAACCACACTTGGACAAACTCCCAAATATATTATAAATGAAACACTACCTATAAGAGACATTTGTGCGTTTTTCTCACTGCAATTCGTCTGAAAATAGCAGGAGAGTCCTTGGAAATTAGAAAAACCCCGCTTGTTTTATATATAAAGATTTTCCTGAAAGTGAATGGAACTAATAGCACAAGACAAGAGGCATAATCGAAAATTATCTTTGTGTGCGAAAGAGAGACAGAGAGAGAGAGAGAGAGAGAGGAGAGAGAGAGAGAGAGAGACAGACAGACAGACAGACATACAGATAGAGAGACAGAGAGAGAGGAGAAAGACAGAGACAGAGAGAAAGAACAAAAGAGACAGAGAGATAAAGAGACAGAGAGAGAGACAGAGACGCAGAGACACAGATAGATAGATAGATAGATAGAGAGAGAGAGAGAGAGAGAGAGAGAGAGAGACAGACAGACAGACAGACAGACGGACAGACAGACAGACAGAGATAGAGACAGAGAGAGAGAGAGAGAGAGAGAGAGGCAGACAGAGAGAGGGTAACAATGGCAACAATAAATATACAATGACATAAGAAAGCAGAGAGAACAGGGTCCTGCAATTACATGACAGCAATTAGTTATTCATCTGTCTATTTCAAGACGATTTTAAACCATCAACTGGCGTTTCAGAGAACACTAAGGCATCTGTGGGAATCAGAATGACATATCTAACTGCTCACATCATTCCAGATTTATTCAGAAGGGACTGTGCAGAAAATTCGATTTCCATCTACACGCCTCTAGAAGCAGAGGGCTTTGATGATGATATAACATCATCAACATGCACGCCCTTCACTTATCAGTTTCTTTTCCTGGCTTCTATAGCATTCAGCTTCAGTTCAAGAGGTTTCTATAGACATGCTTCTTCTTGCTGACTTTTCTTCTAAACAGATGTTATCCACCATTATAGGATGAATCAGCGACGAGAGCAAGGCTGGCAGGCAGGGGATAGACGAAGTAGAGGGTAAACATTAGTTTGTATTCTTCGTGCATTGCAGCACACACAGAAAGTGGTGTTTTTGGCTCCACATCCACAATCACTGTGAAGGAAAATGGAAGTGTGTGATACAGGTAAACATTCAAATTGACTCAAGTTTCAGTTCCACCCTTCCTTTCCCTTTAACAAAAAGTATGTATATGTAAGTCTGTTTGTGTATATAAATTAAGATGTTCCAGAAGGAAATGGAGCTAGCAGCACAAGAGAAGAGACATAATCTAAAATTATGTTCGTGTTCACCTGAGAGAAAGAGAGAGAGAGTAAGAAGAAAAAAATAGAAAGAAAGAAAGAGAGAGAGAGAGAGAGAGAGAGAGAGAGAGAGAGAGAGAGAGACAGAGTGAGAGAGGGTAATAATGGTAGCAATGAATATGTACAATAACATCAGAAAGCAGAGAGAACAGGGTCCTGCAATTACATGACAGCAATTAGTTATCCATCTGTCTATTTCAAGACGATTTTAAACCATCAAGCTGGGCGTTTCAGAGAAAAAAAAAGTTAGGCCATCTGTGCTGAATCAACTTTGACATGTCTAACTGCTCACATCATTTCAGATTTCATTCAAACAGGGCTGTGAGGAAAATTCGATTTCCATCTACACGCCTCTAGAAGCAGAGGGCTTTGATGATAATATAACATCATCAACATGCACGCCCTTCACTTATCAGTTTCTTTTCCTGGCTTCTATAGCATTCAGCTTCAGTTCAAGAGGTTTCTGTAAACATGCTTCTTCTTGCTGACTTTTCTTCTAAACAGATGTTATCCACCATTATAGGATGAATCAGCGACGAGAGCAAGGCTGGCAGGCAGGGGATAGATGAAGTAGAGGGTAAACATCAGTTTGTATTCTTCGTGCATTGCAGCACACACAGGAAATGGTGTTTTTATCTCCACACCCACAATCACTGTGAAGGAAAATGGAAGTGTGTGATACACGTAAACATTCAAATCGACTCAAGTTTCAGTTCCACCCTTCCTTTCCCTTTAACAAAAAGTATGTATATGTAAGTCTGTTTGTGTATATAAATCAAGATGTTCCAGAAGGAAATGGAGCTAGCAGAACAAGAGAAGAGACATAATCTAAAATTATGTTCGTGTTCACCTGAGAGAAAGAGAGAGAGAGTAAGAAGAAAAAAATAGAAAGAAAGAAAGAGAGAGAGAGAGAGAGAGAGAGAGAGAGAGAGGAGAGAGAGAGAGAGACAGAGAGTGAGAGAGGGTAATAATGGTAGCAATGAATATACAATAATATTAGAAAGCAGAGAGAACAGGGTCCTGCAATTACATGACAGCAATTAGTTATCCATCTGTCTATTTCAAGACGATTTTAAACCATCAAGCTGGGCGTTTCAGAGAAAAAAAAGTTAGGCATCTGTGCAGAATCAACTTTGACATCTGTGGGGAATCAGAATTGACATGTCTAACTGCTCACATCATTCCAGATTTCATTCAAACAGGCTGTGAGGAAATTCGATTTCCATCTACACGCCTCTAGAAGCAAGGGCTTTGATGATAATATAACATCATCAACATGCACGCCCTTCACTTATCAGTTTCTTTTCTGGCTTCTATAGCATTCAGCTTTGCTCAAGAGGTTTCTGTAGACATGCTTCTTCTTGGTGACTTTTCTCTAAACAGATGTTATCCACCATTACAGGATGAATCAGTGAGCAAGGCTGGCAGGCAGGGGATAGATGAAGTAGAAGGTAAACATCAGTTTTATTCTTCGTACACTGCAGCACACACAGAAAGTGGTGTTTTTGGCTCCACATCCACAATCACTGTGAAGGAAAATGGAAGTGTGTAGTACACGTAAACATTGAGATCGACTCATGTTTCATGGTTCACTTCCACTCTACCTTTCCCTTTCAAAAAATGTACAAAGTGTGTAAGGGTGTTTGTGTGTATGTATATATATATATATATATATATATATATATATATATATATATATATATATATATATATATATATATACATATATATAATATATGTAGATGTATATAATTATAGATGTAGATGTATATGTATATGCATATGCATATGTATATGTATATGTATATGATATAATTATATGTATATGTATATGTATATGTATGTATGAGGTTAGACTATGTTAGTAGATCTATACGCAGACATATTTTCTATGGTTGTGAAGTTAGACTATGCTAGTAGAGCTATGCACAAACATATTTTTCTATGGTCCATCCTTTGTCTTATTTTGATATATATATATAAATTATATATATATATATAGGTAGCAATATAGCCACGGAAATAGTTTAATATGTTTGATTGTATTCAAGCATGTTTAATGTATTGTGCAGTTATGAATGGAAAATGAGTTTAAAAACCTAAAGGAAAAAAAGTAAATGCCATGTATGAGCATCTAAAAGTAGAGAAAGCAAGGGTAGAAAGATGGATGACACTATCTCATCCTTCATCAAATCAGATTCAAGCTACATAAATCAGCATGAAAGATGAATTAAAACATGTGTGAAACTATTTCTGAACAGAGTGTACGAATTTACTGGCATCAGACTTCTAAAAAAAAAGTTGTATGCAACCTCAGTTTTGAAACGCCTAAGCGCTCACACTGTTCCATACTTCATTGACAAATGACTGTAAGAAGACGCTAATTTCCATCTACACACTTCCAGAAGCAGAGAATCCCCCCACCCCACCCCGTGAGGATGCCGGGGGCTTTTTCAGTATAAATAGTATCTCCACCTTTTGGAAATTCTGTGCTAGAAATTTCCTCTTTTCTGTTACTCTCTTTTTTTCTACCTTTGCTTTCTGTCATTTCTTCCTACCATTTTCTGCCTTGCTGGTCCATTCACCTGTAGTCTTCGATAAAGTATTATGTAGTTTCTCTTTAGAGTGATAATTGGGTACATGTATTAAGTGCATATTTGGCTCTGGGGAAATGATATATGCAGAAGCATTTTTAGGTAATCAATAAACTTCAGCTTAATGACGACAAGACAGAAGCTATCCTCATTGGCACCCGTCAGAAACTTTCTCAGCTGCCTCCTCTTTCTCTCCCATTATGTAACACATCAGTCCCAATTTCTGATTCAGCTAAAAACCTTGGTGTCTGCATTTACTCTTTTATCTCTCCATGAACAACTTTGTTTCTCAAACTGCCAGATCTTGCTACTATCATCTCCATCGTATAAGCCTGATCAGGAAGTATCTCTCTGTCGAAACAACGGCAAAACTCGTTCTCTCCTTCATAATGTCTCGCATTGACTATTGCAATTCACTCCTGTCCGGTCTTCCTGCCTCCATCATTCACATCCTACAGCGCATTCAAAACAATGCTGTACGCCTTGTACTCAAAAAGAAAAAAGCTGACCACATATCTCCTCTCCTGGCACAACTTCACTGGTTCCCTGTATCAAAGGGCATACAGTACAAACTAGACACCATGTGCTACAAAAGCCTCAATAACGCAGCCCCGATTACCTGTCAAGCCTACTTGAGATCTATGTTCCCTCACGTACCCTCCGCTCTGCCTCCGATCCTCTGACTTTTCGCTTTCCACGCACTAAGCTATGGTCCACGAGCTTTCTCTGTTTCTGGTCCACTCTTCTGGAACAAACTTCCTCTCTCAGTCCGTCAGCAACCTACTTTTGTCTCCTTCAAGTCCGCTCTCAGAACTCACCTTTTCTCCTCTGCATAAAATCCTAACCTCACTCAACCCCCCTCTGCAGCCTGTCTCCGCTCGGAGGGGAATCACATTGTTATAATATATAATTGTATATGATTATGCTCTCTATAATTTTCCATTGCTTTTATTCTTGCTTTTATTTCTTTTATTCTTTCTCCCCATTTATAGCCATGCGTGTGTATGTGTGTGTGTGTGTGTGTGTGCGTGCGTGTGTGTGCGTGCGTGCGTACGTGCGTGCGTGCGTGCGTGCGTGTGTGTCTGTTTCAGCGCTTAGATTTGATTTTGTCAAGATTTTGCGCTATATAAATATTGTAATT
>CM060307.1:81926134-81931134 GCA_030674185.1 Monoplex corrugatus
GTCATGACTGGCGGATTATTAGTGTCAATAGGAAATCAGCCTACCCAAAGAAACAAACATGGAAGCAAACAAGCAAGCAAACAAGCAAGCAAGCAAGCAAGCAAGCAAGCAAGCAACCAACCAACCAACCAACCATCCAAGCAAACAAACAGACAAACAAACACCTGACTGAGATGGTATCCCATAATGTTTATTGCAAGACAAATAAACCGTCGAGTTTAACGAAATAAAGCTGATGCGATTTTGTAGAACTTATCAGCAAGAGAAGGAAAGCAGTCCTATTTCCCATCATTCATAACTTCGTAAACTTGCTGTTCTTGTTTATTACATTTCTTTTTTCCATGCAGTTTATACAAGCCATGGCGCCAATAATGTGCACGTGTTTTGTTGTGTTGATTGAATAAACCATCAAGTTCAATTTTGTTGTGCTGTAGGTTAGTTTGCTTGCACTATTCATGTTATACAGTCTCTCTCACTTTCTTTTCTTTCAATATCCCTCTCCTCCTTCTTTCTCTCTCGTTCTCCCCCCCCTCTCTATTTATCTCCCTGTATGCTTATCTCTGTCTCTGTCTGTCTGTCTGTCTTTGTCTCTGATTCTGTCTCTGTCTGCCTGTTTATCTATCTATAGATGCAGACATAAGAGTGGAAATGTCAAAGACTGCAACAATTATAGAACAATTGCACTGATCAGTCATGCCAGTAAAATACTGCTGATAATAATTTTAAACAGGTTAAAGCCAAAAGTAGAGGAAGAGCTATCCGACTGTCAGGCAGGCTATAGGAAAAACAGGGGAACAATACATATGCTGTTTGTACTCCAGATATTGATAGAAAAGATTAGAAACACAGACCAAGAGATGTTCATCGTTTTCATTGACTACAGCAAAGCATTTGATAGCGTGATTCACCAAAGTCTTTTCCACTTTATGATCAAAATGGGTTTTCCAAGACATCTGGTTTCCCTCATAGCTTCATTATATAATGATCAAAAAGCAACAATCAGATGGAATAATCAAAACTGCAAATTTTTTAACATCACTAAAGGGGTAAGGCAAGGTTGCATCCTGTCTCCACATCTCTTCAGCATATACACTGAACATATCATGAGAGAAGCAGACATAGAAGACATGGGAGTAAATATTGGTGGTAGAAACCTGTCAAATTTACGCTACGCAGATGACACAGGATTACTGGCAGACAACATTACAGGCTCTAGGAGGATCCTGTACAGGGTAGACCGGGTTGGAAAGGCAGCTGGGCTGGACTTAAATTCAAAGAAGACAAAGGTTATGCATGTTGCAGGCAAATATAACACTAGACAGGACCAGATCATGCTAAACCAAGTCCCTCTAGAAAATGTCAAGGACTTTAGATATTTAGGTTCAGTCAAGACACACGATGGAACATGCTCAAAAGACATAAAGATGAGAATTGGAATGGCCAAGAACAGTATGGTTCAATTGAACAATATTTGGAAAGACCACAGCATAACAGCAGACCTTAAGATAAAACTCTGAAAATGTCTTGTCTGGCCAGTGATGTTATACGGCTGCGAGGCATGGACAATGAAGAAAGAGGATGAAAGACGAGTGGAAGCAGCAGAGCTGTGGTTTTACCGAAGACTGCTGAGGGTCAAATGGACGGATAGGCGCTCAAATGAAAGCATACTGAATGAGTTGGGTACTACACGCAAGCTTCTAGTACTCATACAACGGAGGAAACTGAAATATGTTGGACACGCAATCCGTAATGAGAGAACAGACTTGATGTCCACTGTCCTCCAAGGTAAAGTGGAAGGAAAGAGAAACAGAGGACGGCCACCTGCATCACTTGCTAGAAACATCACAAACATCAGTGGCAAGAAACTCCAGGAGGTGGTCAGACTTAGCCAAGATCGAGAGTGCTGGAGGCAACTTGTGAGGACATCATGTGCAGCGGCCAACACTGTTCCCGGTGACGCCGACAGGTGAGACAGGTGAGAGATGCAGACAGCCGCACTGTCATCATTATTCTCCCAAACGAAATGTGACACACGATTTACAGTATCATTGTAGGACCACAAAAATAACGAGAACTAAGACAACAATGCATGTGCCAGTTATTAATTCTAAACACAAATGAATATCAGTGGCCGCCCTTTGCCCAGGGCACCGTTACATCTATCAGCTGCAAGCGATTGGAGACACTGAATATTCTGCAAAACTAGTCAGTCAGCTTCACACAGAAAACAGACTGGAATACAAGCAATAAATGAAAAATAAAAGAAAGAAGGAAAGAAACAAAGAAAGAAATAATATGAAATAAACAAACAGACAAATGAATAAATAAATAAATAAATAAATAATAAATAAAAAAAATGAATAAATAATAAATAAATAAATAAAATAAATAAAAATAAATAAATGTAACAAAAAAATCAAAATAGCGAATAGATTGTAACACTGAGCTAGAGTGTATGCGTGTGTGCGCGTGTGTATACAAATATACATATCTATGTGTGTGTGTGAGAGAGAGAGAGAGAGAGAGAGAGAGAGAGACAGACAGACAGAGAAAGAGAGAGAGGGGGAGATGGATAGAAGAGAGAGAGAGAGAGAGAGGAACCAGGGAGGAAAGGGCGACAAATAATAATAAGATCAGAAAGAAGAGTGAGAGAGAGAGAGAAGGGGGGAAGAGATAGATAGATAGATAGAGAGAGAGAGAGAGAGAGAGAGAGAGAGTGTGTGGTGTGTGTGTGTGTGTGTATGTGTAGGGTCATTGGAGATAGATGACAGCAGGTAAACATTGGCCTCACCATCCGAAAGTAACTGAAATCATCAAACTGTACGTTACAGGCATGAGTCGCGATGTCTGTACAACATGTTTTCATAGGGCTGCTTTCTCACACCACTACACGTTAAGTCACACAGAGACCCGTGAAGAATTTCACGTCCATTTACATTCCTGTTCAAAGAAGAGATTGATGATGGCTTACAAAACACCATCGGCAGGAATGTGCATTCACATCTTGGTTTATTTTCCTGACTTCCAAAGCACTGAACGTCGGTTTGGGAGATTCCCTCCAAACATGCTTTTTTCTTGGCATTTCTTTTCTGAGCCAATGTTATCTGTCACTATCTACAGAATCAAAGACGTAGAGAAGCTGGCAGGCTGGGAATAGACATGGTAGAGAGTGTAAACATCGGTTTCAGTCTTCATGCATTACATACAGCACACACACACACACAGAATGTGACGGTTTTTTTTAAACCACATCCATAATCACGGTTTTAAGAAATGTGAGGCTGTTAGGAAGAGACACATGATTTAAGTCGATAGAAACCCCCCCCCCCTCTCTCTCTCCCTGTCTTTCGTTCTCTCTCTTTCTTTCTCTCTCTTTCTCTCTGTCTCTCTCTCTGTCTGTCTGTCTGTCTCTTTCTAACTCTCTCTTTCTGTCTCTTTCTATCTCTCTCTCTCCATCTCTCTCTGTGTCTCTGTCTGTCTCTCATTCTATCTCTTTCTCTCTCTCTTTCTGTCTCTTTCTCTTTCGTTGTCTCTCTCTTTCTCTCTTTCCCTCTCTCTGTCTCTGTTTGTGTGTGTGTGTGTCTGTCTGTCTCTGTCTGTCTGCATATCTCTCTCTCTCTCTCACTCTCGCGCTCTCTCTCTCACTCTCGCTCTCTCAAGGTTTAACGAAATGTATCTAAACAACAGAAACGGTCACTATTGTGTGGTTCTTTGCCCAAATGAATATAAGTACATCAACTCGTTCACCTTCTGAAGACTAGAACGGCACAAAGTCATGAATAATAGATGTTTATATCAGGGCAACACTTATATTTTCTTTCAACACAGTTTTGTCTGCATCTCTAAGAACTCCGTGACGACAGGACGCTATACAGGCTTCGTAAAAATTAAGTGCAGCCTTGTCATACAGTCTGATCTAAATGGATTTCTGAATCATTGTGATCGTTCTCATCTGCAGTCATCATCGTCATCTTGAACACAGCACTCCAAAATGTATATCCCATTATGAATTGTTTCATATTTTGCTGTCATAATGCGTAATTTGCAAGGCTAGTTGTACAAATAATATCGAGTTCTTGTATTGCCAAATATGTGTGAGAGCAGTTGATGGATGGAGGGAGTGGAAATCATCATACAAGATTGCCTATACAACTGAGCAGTTGGGTCATCAATGTAGAGTACTGTGAGCTGTTAAGTGGCATATTTCAAAGCAGTACAGGCTCTTTCAAATTCTAATGAAGGGACTGGCAGCAGTTCACAGTCTCCCTTGTTAAGTGACCTTATGGCAATGTTATTGCTAATTCTTTGTTCATTTTTGTTGTTGAATTTTTGGCATCGTACCCGCAACTGATAATATTCTAAACTTAGAATTGTCTTGGGCAGCCAGAAGGAGATTTTGGATGACAGTTCTTCCAAGATAGTGTGGAATATGAAAATACACAAAATCTGGTTCTGACTTTGTTTTTTTCTGCTGCTTGCTGACAAAAAAGTAAACTGAAGAAATATGGGTATACCAACTTAACTAACTCTTCACTGCCACCATCACCACAAGAACCTTCATCACCACCAAAGAATGTGCAAACTCAGTGTTGGATATTGGAGAATGCATGCATGCCTTGACCATTTTCTTTTCCAACAAATTGTGCAGCTGTCCAGAAAACAGTTGCCTCTGCTGAAGGAATGATAAAATAGACACGTGTGCACTTGATCATGTGAATTACCATAATCAATGTTCACTCATCACACAGGCGAAGACAAGATGCTTTCAGTGGCCCCTATGAGAAAAGCACTCAACTGTCCTTTCTGGTCTCGAGTGGATACTTTCACATCAAAATTATGTGTGTGTAACTTCTTTCTCTCTCTCAAAATCGACCGTACCTCTGGCAAAGGCAAGACGAATAAATATTAGTGATTTGATCTGTTTGGCTCAAACGAATGCATAGAATAAAAATAATTACAAAGACTGCTGGAGGAAAATCGAGTATCTTGAATTTTTAAAT
>CM060307.1:81938634-81958634 GCA_030674185.1 Monoplex corrugatus
CACACACACACACCGCACGCACGCACGCACCACCACACACACACACACACACACACACACACACACACACACACATACACACACACACACACACAATACATACACACACACACAGACACACACACACACACACACACACACACACACACACACACAAACACACACACACACATCCCGATGATATCTATAAAAGATAAGTGAACGACAGAATGTAAGCAATAACAAAGTACGCAAAATCTGGTGCACGTATGTACATTTTATCATCATTATTATACATGTAAAGGCACAACCACAAGTTTAAGATCTTTTGAAAAATCAAAGCAATAGGTGAAGAGGGCTCTGATAACTGAACAGCATACGTGAAGAGGGTACGGATATACAAATACTGGTTACTCAACCTACAGTATTCGAAGCACTGCTCATTGTGCTTCTCTTATACTTTATCAGTCTACTCACTATTGCATTAAATCACCGCAGTGTATTTTGAGTACGCAACAAGATCAGCAGAACCCTACCGATCGATGATAGTCACAGTTCTAGAAAATGTTGCAGTGGATTGGGCACCTACTCACTGCTGAATGGACAGTAACTCCGGCAAGATGTCTTTATTCTACGTTCATGATTCAGACTCAGATGAATTATTCTGAAGATAGAAGCTGATTTCTATGCCATACAGGCCTTCTCAAATAAGTTTTTCGCATATAAAAACGCTCATTTTGTTCCCTCTGAGCTTGAAACTGAATCACTCAATGGGTATCTTCAAAGCTGACATGTCTTGTCTATTTGCCCTTAGTTCTTCATGTTAGGGTGGGAAGTGAAAAATAAATGAAGAATTAATATAGTGTTTCTGTCATCATCATCACCAAGTTCCCTGCCGCATGGTATTGGCGGTCATGGCCCTCCGTACGTATCTATCCCTTGTTGCCGCAAGCACATCTTCCACCCTCTCTGTCCTCAGCCACCCTGCCAGCCCATCCATTATTTTCTCCCTGGGTCTACCTGGTGCTATCTTTCCCTCCAGCTTTCCTGTTGTGACCAGGTGCTCTAATTCCCCTTTGCTCATGAAAAGGCCTATAGATGTTGCCTGTCTTTTCCTAATCTTCCTTATCAATGATCTTCTTGTGTCTGCCTCCATCAAGACTGTCTCGTTTGTTTTCTTTGCTGTCCATGGAACTCTCAATATTGCTGACTGTCCACGCCTCACAACCGTATAACATTATCGGTTCTACATAACATTCAAAAACGCTTCTCTTGATGTTGATTGATAGGCATATGTTGGTAAGAGTGCTTTTTATCTTCTTGAATGTTGTTTTGGCTTGGCCGATTCTACTAGCTATGTCTGATATTTATCTGCCGTTTCTGTAGACATAGATGTGTGAGATGACTGTCAGTTATCTTCTGACAACTACGTACTTCTCTGCCAAGTAAAAGCCGTCACCAGCTGAGTGCTGGCCCACATTGCATGTCTTGTTTTCACACCTTCACTCCGGGGTGGGGGGTGGGGGTGGGGAAGCATAAGCACTGTGGGCGGGTGGCTGGCGACTGGTAGGTGAAACACAACATGGACAGATGAAGAGATGCACGCGTTACCAACACCGTGTGCGATCAGACACAGAAAGAGGGTGGTGGGGGTGGGGAGGGATTAGGGTTAGCTGTGGGTTGAGTATGCGAAGGAAGTTTAGAAGTAAGAATAATCAAGGCATTTTCACTGTTGCACTTTTTCCTTAGCTTTTTCGGGTGTATTAATTTCTTTTTACGTGCACTAAAAACAATCTTGTTATGAAAAGTAATGGTTGATATAAGAGGTGATGAATTCCGGACAGACGCGGTGATTCTCTTAAATCTCCAGCTTCCTTCAAGTGTGTGTGTGTGTGTGGTGTGTGTGTGTGTGTGTGTGTGGTGTGTGTGTGTGTGTGTGTGTGTGTGTGTGTGTGTGTGTGTGTGTGTGTGTGTATGTGTGTGTGTGTTGTGTGTGTGTGTCTGTGTGTGTGTCGTGTGTGTGTGTGTTTGTGTGTGTGTGTGTTTGTTGTGTGTGTGTGTGTGGAGAGAGAGAGATGAGAGAGAGAGAGGAGGAGAGAGAGAGACAGTGTGAGAAAGTGTGAGAATGCGTGTTCTTGTGTGTGTGCGATTGTGTGTTTTGTGTGTAAGTGTGTGGGTATATGTGTGTTTGTGTAAATGAGTGACCGAGAGAGAAACAGAGATAGAGAGAGAGAGAGAGGGGAGAGAGAGAGAGAGAGAAGAGAGAGAAACCAACCAACCAGCCATCCAGCCAACCAGTCAACCAACCAACCAACCAACGAACCTACCAACCAACCTACCAACCAACCCAACTCAACCAACCAACCAACCAACCAACCAACCAACCAACCAACCAACCAACACAACCAACACAACCAACCAAACAACCAACCAACCAAGAAGCCAAACAAACAAACAAACAAGAAGGAAAGAAAGATCGGTCTTCCACTTCCCCTAATCCTTCTATCAGACTAGTGTACTGTTACTTTACTGCAGAACACGTTTCGTATGCTGATCTGGTGCTCAGACAGAGAGGCCATGCATAAATTAACAGGTCATTGAATACGAGATAAGATGAGATGACTGCTCCATTTAAATTAACGTAACGTCATTTTCTGCATCCTGTGAGAGACAAAATATATTCCTGTAATCTCTGGTGGTGGTCTTTGATTTAATGTGTATTCACTAAAGTGATTTCAGACCAAAACAAAACAAAACAAAACAAAACAAAAGTGGGGGGACGGGGGGATAGAGGAGGAGTGAAGAGGATATTTGAAAACAGTCAATTTTGATCTTGAGAAAAGATGATCCAGAAAACAATTGTTTCGAGGAGGGGAAGGTCAAACTAACAAATAACGTTACTATAATCAACGATTTAAACAAACAAACTAACAAACAAAATTTATGAATATATAGAATAAATGAATAGAAACAAAACTGAACATTGACTAATCATAACAGTGAACAAGTGAAATAACATTTTAAAGATAATTCGCTATAAGACTTTTCGACAAGCTAACAAAAAATTCATATATTAATGATGAAGAGGCAAATATGTAAGATCATCATCATCATCATCATCGTCATCATCGTCACCATCATCATCATCATCGTCGTCGTCGTCGTCATCATCATCATCATCATCATCTTGGCAGCCTTGTCAACCTTATCATTATAACGAAAAGAACTATGAGAAAGTATCCAGCAGAAAGTAATATCAGTGCCTCTTAAGGATAAACTATGAATCAAGTGACTAATTTCCAGAATCATTTCAGACCTTGTTCGTCATTTTGATAATTCAAGAGCCTGAAGCACTGTTTTTGAATCAACGCAAAAAGAGTATCCGAAAAATTGTCCTAGGAAGACTTATTATAAAGTTTAAAGCCATTAATATTGCAAAGAGTTTCTGGATAGGTAAACTCCATGGTTTTTATTCCACCCTCTCTATTCTCACAGAGCTGTTGGCACACAAAACAAGGAATAATAGTATGCATGGCTCGTTTCCCGTAGAAGAATTAGGCTGCTTAGACTCCAAAGCAACTGTAATCTGCATTGTACCATCCAGAGTGTGGACATCAATGTGTAAATATCCAGACTGTGAGAGCACTGAAGGATGACACTGATGACGATATATTTTCGTTTCTTGTGAGCCTGTTTTTATAGGGTAGTTTGGAAGTAAGACTACATCACTGTAGAGGTGAATAATGAACTTCTTAGTCACTGAGCACAGTAATTGTGGGTAATTGAAGAAGAAGAAGAATAATGCGAAGAATGCGAAGAAGAATGCGAAGAAGAATGCGAAGAATGCGAAGAATGCGAAGAAGAAGAATGCGAAGAAGAAGAATGCGAAGAAGAATGCCAAGAAGAAGAATGCGAAGAAGAAGAATGCGAAGAAGAATGCGAAGAAGAAGAATGCGAAGAATGCGAAGAATGCGAAGAAGAATGCGAAAAAGAATGCGAAGAAGAATGCGAAGAAGAAGAAGAAGAATGCGAAGAAGAATGCGAAGAAGAATGCGAAGAAGAAGAATGCGAAGAAGAAGAATGCGAAGAAGAATGCGAAGAAGAAGAATGCGAAGAAGAAGAAGAAGAATGCGAAGAAGAATGCGAAGAAGAAGAATGCGAAGAAGAAGAAGAAGAAGAATGCGAAGAAGAAGAAGAAGAATGCGAAGAAGAAGAAAGCGAAGAAGAAGAATGCGAAGAAGAAGAAGAAGAAGAAGAAGAATGCGAAGAAGAAGAATGCGAAGAAGAAGAAGAAGAAGAAGAAGAAGAAGAAGAATGCGAAGAAGAAGAAGAAGAATGCGAAGAAGAAGAATGCGAAGAAGAAGAATGCGAAGAAGAAGAATGCGAAGAATGCGAAGAATGCGAAGAAGAAGAAGAAGAAGAAGAAGAAGAAGAAGAAGAAGAAGAAGAAGAAGAAGAAGAAGAAGAAGAAGAAGAAGAAGAAGAAGAAGAAGAAGAAGAAGAAGAAGAAGAAGAAGAAGAAGAAGAAGAAGAAGAAGAAGAAGAAGAATGCAAAGAAGAAGAATGCAAAGAAGAAGAAGAATGCGAAGAAGAAGAAGAATGCGAAGAAGAATGCGAAGAAGAAGAAGAATGCGAAGAAGAATGCGAAGAATGCGAAGAAGAAGAAGAAGAAGAATGCGAAGAAGAAGAAGAAGAAGAAGAAGAAGAAGAAGAAGAAGAATGCGAAGAAGAATTCGAAGAAGAAGAAGAAGAATGCGAAGAAGAAGAAGAAGAAGAAGAAGAAGAAGAATGCGAAGAAGAAGAATGCGAAGAAGAAGAAGAAGAATGCGAAGAAGAAGAAGAAGAAGAATGCGAAGAAGAAGAAGAAGAAGAAGAAGAAGAAGAAGAAGAAGAAGAAGAAGAAGAAGAAGAAGAAGAAGAAGAAGAAGAAGAAGAAGAAGAAGAATGTGAAGAAGAAGAAGAAGAAGAAGAAGAAGAAGAAGAAGAAGAAGAAGAAGAAGAAGAAGAAGAAGAAGAAGAAGAAGAAGAAGAAGAAGAAGAAGAAGAAGAAGAAGAAGAAGAAGAAGAAGAAGAAGAAGAAGAAGAAGAAGAAGAATGTGAAGAAGAAGAGAAGAAGAAGAAGAAGAAGAAGAAGAAGAAGAAGAAGAAGAAGAAGAAGAAGAAGAAGAAGAAGAAGAAGAAGAAAAAGAATGCTAAGAAGAAGAAGAACAAGAAAAAGAAGAAGAAGAAGAAGAAGAAGGAGGAGGAGGAGGGGGAGGAGGAGGAGGAGGAGGAGAGAGGAGAGAGAGAGAGAGAGAGAGAGACAGACAGACAGACAGAGACAGAGACAGAGAAAGACAGAAAGAGAGAGAGAGACAGAGAGGGAGAATGCACGTTATTTCTTTAAAAAAAAAGTGAAGACTGTATGCTTAACTATCATTTCTTAGAATTCTTCTATAAAGATTAAGGGTTAAAGCAATAACAACAGAAATAAAACATCGTGGATTTGTGTTTTTTCCTGAGATGTCTGTCTGTTATCTAACAAGCATATACCGTCTCCACCAAGTAAAAGCAGTCTACCAGCTGTGCGCAGACCCCCACACTGCGTTACTTTGTTTTCACATACTCTAAGAATAAGATGAGCACTCTGGGCGGGAGGCGGGCGGCTGATAGGTGAAAGACAACATGAACAGATCAAGAGATGCACGTCGTGCCAGCACCTTGTGCGATAAAACAAAAAGGGGATAGGTAGGGTTAGTTGTGGAGAAAGGGAAGGTTAGAAGTTAGGATAATCAAGCTATTTGACAATTTGCGTTTTCGTAGCTGTTCTAAGACTTCTTTCTCCCAGATTATTTACATTTTTCTTCCCAATTAAAGACAGTTTCTTGCAGATTATTAAGAAATTTAACTGTTTATTTTTCTTCCTAATTTAAAACTGTTTCTTGCACATTATTAAGAAATGATACTTTATAATTTTCTTTTCCAATTTAAGAGTGTTTCTCCCAGATTGATACTTTGTAATTTTCTTTTCCGATTTAAGAGTGTTTCTCCCAGATTGATACTTTGTAATTTTCTTTTCCAATTTAAGAGTGTTTCTCCCAGATTGATACTTTGTAATTTTCTTTTCCAATTTAAGAGTGTTTTTCCCAGATTGATATTTTGTAATTTTCTTTTCCGATTTAAGAGTGTTTCTCCCAGATTATCAGAAAATGTTACTTCATATTCTTTCTAACTTAAGACTGTTTCTCGCAGATCGTTGAAAATGTTGCTCCATACTTTTCTTCCCAATTTAAGACTGTTTCTCCCAGATTATTAAAAATGTTACTTTATACTTTTCTTTCCAGTTTAAGACTGTTTCTCCTAGATTATCAGAAAAAAAATGTTATTTTATAGTTTTCTTCCCAATTTAAGACTGTTTCTCGCAGAATATGAAGAAATGTTATTTCATATTTTCTTCCCAATTTAAGACTGTTGCTCCTCGATTATCAAAAATGTTACTTTATACTTTTCTTTCCAGTTTAAGACTGTTTCTCCAGATTATAGAAAAAAATGTTATTTTGTTCTTTTCTTCCCAATTTACGACTTTTTTTCTCTCAGATTATCAAAAAATATCACTTTACACTATTTCCTCAATTTAAGACTGTTTTTCCCAGGTTATTAAGAAATGTTTTTTTTATACTTTTCTTCTGACTTTAAAGCCTGTTTACTTAGTCCCCCCCCCCCCCCCCCCAATTTAAGACTGTTTTTTCCAGATCATTAAAAATGATACTTTATACTTTTTTTCCCAATGCTTTCTTTTACTTTAGTTGGGTGCTCTATTAATTAATTTAGTGATGTCTGTGGACTTTTTAGAGTTCTATTGTCTTAGGTGACTCGCTCTGCATATGTGTTCATGCCCCTCTCATATTGCAATCCCCAAAACACGTTTGACAAGTTCTACACAGAACGAAACTGGTAACTTGCTTTGGGTGCATGATGACTTTCCTATTAAAGGACCTGATTGCTGCCAAACGTCTGTTTCCCAAGCCCTCGGTTAGGCCTCTCTTTTAACTTCATTACAAATCAACCAGTCGCCGTGGTGTAGTGGTTAACTCAACGGACTACTGACTGGAAGGTTGTGGGTTCGAATCCCCATCAGTCCCTTCAAAAATCATTGTGGGATTTTTCGGCTCTAACCGTCTCCTACCCAGAGTTGGGTGTGCTATGGGCTCATTGGGAAGACTGAGACCACACAGTCGAGTCTCATCCGCTTCAAGGATGCGTCATTGAGGGTGCTGTTCAAATTTTAAGACCAGCACCGCAGGTGTCTGTATCTCTCAGGCCTGGTTGACGCCAGGATGTATTATGATAGTAAGCGTAGAGTACAGCCCTGTCACGCTGTCTCAATCCTAGATGGAACTTCATAGCATCATGATTATCATCCTCATTGACGTCACCATCATCGCATTGTGAAAAAAAAAAATTGTTCCAGCTTCTGTGGCCATTACAGTGCCGCAAAAAATGGGACGCAAAAAAAAAAAAAAAAAAAAGGTGAGCGCTCATGATGAGGACAAGGAATAGAATCAAAAGAGAAATAGCAGATGAACAGTGTGGATTTGTGGAAGGGAAAGGAACTATTAATGCCTATACATCCTAAGAACTATCATAGAGAGGTCAATCGAGGTGAACAAGGATTTGTATTTATGCTTTGTAGACTATACCGAGGCTTTCGATCGCGTAA
Source organism: Monoplex corrugatus (assembly GCA_030674185.1). NCBI lineage: Eukaryota > Metazoa > Mollusca > Gastropoda > Littorinimorpha > Ranellidae > Monoplex > Monoplex corrugatus. The sequence continues at coordinate 81,946,313 of CM060307.1, forward strand.
GACATGAAGAATTGATCAACCAACTAGAAAGACTCAATATTGATGGAAAAGATCTACGAATGATGAGAAATATGTATTGGGAACAAACAGCTGCAATGAGAATAAAAAACGATATAAGCTCTTTCCAAAACTTCAAAAGAGGAGTCAGACAGGTTTGTGTTTTGTAACCAGATCTGTTTTCACTTTTTAGCGAAAACATCATGAGAAACCTAGAGGAAGACCCTGGATTAAAGGTTGGAGGAAAAATGATAAACAACATTCGATACGCAGATGACACCGTGCTAATTGCAGAAAGTGAAAGGGACCTACAAAACCTTGTGAATATACTTGTAATAGAAAGCAAAGGTAAGGGGTTGGAACTAAACAGCAGGAAGACTGAAGTCATGATGATCAGTAAAAAACATGAAATCCCCTCGTGCAAAATAACACCATATGGCACAATCTTGACACAGGTTGATAAGTTTAAATACCTGGGAACGATCATTTCACCAGACGGCAGATGCACATCAGAAATAGCCAGCAGAATCGGCCAAGACCAAAACAACATTCAAGAAGGTGGAAAGCATTCTTACCAACAAATGCCTATCAATTAACATCAGGAAAAGAGTTCTTGAATGTTATATAGAACCAATACTGTTGTACGGTTGCGAAGCGTGGACAGTCAACAAACAAAGCCAGAACAAGATTGAGGCAGCCGAGATGTGGTTGCTAAGACGGATGTTGAGAGTTCCATGGACAGCAAAGAAAATAAACGAGACAGTCTTGGTGGCAGATACAAGTAGATCATTCATAAGGAAGATCAGGAAAAGTCAGGCAACATTCATAGGCCATTTTATGAGGAAAGGGGAATTGGAACACGTGGTCACAACGGGAAAGCTGGACGGAAGGAGAGCACCAGGTAGACCCGGGAGAAGATACTAGACGGACTTGCAGAGTGGCTGAAGACAAGGAGGTGGAAAAGATTCTTTTAGGCAACAGAGATAGAGACAGATGGAAGTCCATAATCGCCAACGCCATGCGGCAAGGCACCTGATGATGATGATGAACTGCTGTAATTGTTGATTTAGCAAGACGGATTTCGGGATCCAGAAAAAAACATTCATTGGTTATGAAAATGAATATACTGAGTTTTTGTGGTGGAGAAAGTAAAGCCATTCTCTTCAGCCCAATGGTGGATCTTTTCCACGCAGAGCTGGAGACTGCGCTGAACGCCAGGATATACTGGGTGAAGAGAGAGAGAGAGAGAGAGAGAGAGAGAGAGAGAGAGAGAGAGAGAGAGAGCGAGAGAACAGAGAGACAGAGAGCAGAGGAGAGACAGATATACAGAGAGAGAGAGAGAAGAAGAGAGAGAGAAGAAAGAGAGAGAGAGACAGAGAGAAAGAAAGAGAAAAGAGAGAGGAACAGAGGACAAGACAGGAGAGAGAGAGAGAAGAGAAGAGAGAGAGAGAGAGAGAGGAGAGAGAGAGAGAAACAGAGGCACAGAGACACAGACATGGAAAGAGAGAGAGAGACAGACAGACACAGACAGAACAGAGGACAGAGAGACGGAGACAGACAACAGACAGAATACGACGTGCACCTACAAGAGTACTACAGGGGGGGGGGGGGGACCTTTTGGGACAGGCATGTTGTGAATTCAGGGGGGACCAGAACAGCACGGGGGGGACTGCCCAGAAATTCCCCCGGGGGATATTCTGACACTGATTCGTCCCCCAGGGGACGATCTGGGACACCAACAGGTCCCCGAGGGACCTGCGCGAGAGGGGGACGAGATGGGACGTTACACCGGGTCAAAGCCACCAGATAAAGAAATTTAAGGAAAATGTGTAGGAGAGTACATAAAAACGTTACGGGCCGTTTTCTCAAAATGGCTATCATACAACTTAATGACTTTAAACATACATAACGTCTACATCTTTTTGAGTACAAGCTTTGTTCAAGTACCAACAATATATATATATATATATATATAAATATATATAATACATATATATATATATGTATGTTGTAAATATAATATAGTATAATATAAAATAATTTCAGCAATCCTCTATATTTTTTTTATATTATATGAACGTTCTTTATACTGAAAACGTTTCATATCATGACGTAGCATTCAGACAGAAATCCCTTTCACGCTTTACCAGGCAATAGGCATGAAACAGATGAGATAATAGTTTTATTGAAAATAACTTCATTTATAGCTCACTGTGAGAAATGCAATTCTTGTGGTTTCTCTTAACGGTCGCGTTTTTCTTCTCCTGCTCTCATTCTTTTAGAATGAATGGCAAAGAAAAGAAAACGATAATGATATGCTTAGCTCTCTTCCCAGGAGAAGAATGAGGAACGTGTCTTGTCATTCCATTCAAAGCATCGGTCTGTAAGTAACTTAGGCTCTAGAGCACGTCGTGATGGACATTTAACGGTACATTACTCTCTTCCGATCCCGATTCTTTCGGGCCCGGTCTGGAAGCAAAGTCATGTCACAGAAAAGGTGAATAAATAATGAAGGTGCTCAGTCTTCTCGTTATGGTAATTTTGTGTCCTAATCTTGCATCGCTGATTAGGTGCTCTGGTACCTGGGTTCTGTCACAGGGAAAATATTGCAAGTCCCAGTACCCTAGTCCTGTATAATCTAATTGTCATTTTAACGTAATAAATGAGGAATACGTGATGGTCTTGGGGGATGTTTTTTTCCCCTCTCAGATTAGAGCTGGTCAGTAGGTGGTTTTGCTGAGATTGTAGGTTCCAATCACTGTTTAGACTTTTGCCACCGTCTGGAAGATCCAGGCTGCTTGAATTAAATTTTTAGTGTCTTGCTTACACCGCCTGTTGTCTGGACCACTATACAAATAGCACCCCCTCCCTTACTTTTTTTTTGTCCTGGCTCAACCCGTTGAGTTTAGTCTCCTCATCCATTTGATCTCATTCACTGTTTATTCTACAACACAGTCTGTTTTTATTGCATTCTTTCCATTTTCGTTCTAGCTAATGTATTGTTGTTTGAATTGCAATTAAGTATATCGGGGCTATAGGTGCATCACTGGATTTTGTGATGGTTTTGTGCTATCTTGAATTTCATAAGGTACAATTGCGGAAAGATAATACCGATATGATAACGTGGGAATAGTGATTATGGGCAATGGGGTGAATATGCTGGTGATAAATGATAAATACACGATACAATAATCATGAATGATAATATTGACTAGAAACCTATATGGAAATAAAAATTAATCATCAAAAGGGAGGCAATATGGAGAATGCTATAACCGACATTGAAGCATTTTTATCCAGTGATAAACGGACAATAATTATATCCGGATAGTGGGGCTCCATAATTTTCCGGTTGTATTCAAACTTTTTGTGTATTTCGCAGCAAAACATGCAGGCCTGAGCGCTGGCACCACAAACGTCGCTCTTGCTGTTACCTATACGAATTCTTCAAACGAGTGCAAAGGAGCGACCAAGTTGCATAGCACAATCATTCCTGTTTCCACTCCAAAAATATCTGCCTTAGGTTGACTATGTCCTGACAGTGAAACACAACTGAATAGACTGAGAGACAGCCACACTGCACAACACTTGTGTGATCAAAACAGCAGGGGAAAAGCATACCGATAGTGAGTGAGGAAAGTATTGCTCAACTGGCGTAGAGCTGACGCCAGGGGTTGCTTTTGACGGTGGGAGAGACCTTCGTGTCTTACTGGACAGCTACCGCCCACCTAAGCTGGGCAGCCCCCAGCCAGTTAGGTGCTGTCCCGCCACGACCTGCCTTCTTCATTGGGTGCATGAAGATTAGGAGAAAATCCGACAAGCAGGTCGTTAATTACCGCACCAAACAAAAAGAAAAATTCAAATTCAAGAAACGGATCAGGAAAGGGATCAGCAGTAAAACTGGGCTGTTGGAATGTCCGAACAATGATGCCTGGGCTCTCCCAAGATCTGCAAGACATCAGCGACGCCAGAAAGACCGCCGTCATAAACAGCGAACTAAAGGGGCTCAATGTGGACATTGCCACTCTGCAGGAAACACGGCTGGCTGACTCAGGAACACTAAAGGAAAGGGACTACACCTTCTTCTGGCAAGGAAAGAGTTCTGATGCCCCAAGAGAGCACGGAGTAGGCTTTGCAGTAAGGAACAGCCTGCTGAACATGATTGAACCAGGGAGCGGCGGTTCAGAACGACTCTTGACTCTCCGCCTCAACACCACCGAAGGCTATGTCACTCTCATCAGCGTTTATGCCCCAACTCTGTCCGCCTCTCCAGACACCAAAGATGAGTTCTACGAAAATCTTGCATCAACCATAAGGAACATCCCCAGGACAGAACAACTTGTTCTCCTGGGCGACTTCAACGCCAGAGTGGGTGCAGACAATGACTCATGGCCCTTCTGCCTCGGTTCCTTTGGAGTGGGGAAAATGAATGAGAATGGACAGCGACTGCTTGAGTTTTGCGCCTGCCATGAACTGTGCATCGCCAACTCCTTCTTCAAGACGAAGCCTCAGTACAAAGTCTCCTGGAGGCATCCCCGCTCAAAACATTGGCACCAACTGGATTTGATCCTAGTAAGACGTGCCGCTATCAAAAACGTTCTCCACACTCGCTCTTATCACAGCGCAGACTGCGACACAGACCACTCTCTGGTATGTTGCAAGATCAGGCTACAACCAAAGAAGTTCCACTGCTCAAAGAAACAAGGGAACCCTCGCATTGACGTCAGCAAGATGTCTCAGCCAGATCTTGTAGAACAGTTCGCAGAGGCCTTTCAGAGAGAATAATATGCATTGCAGCCCAGAGACTCTGCCACTGAGAGATGGAAAACGCTAAAGAGACACCATGCACCGCATTGCTATGGCCACCTTTGGGAAGAAAACTGTGAAGTCCCACGACTGGTTTGAGGCCAAATCATCAGAGATGACTCCCACTGTTGAGGCCAAGCGTGCCGCACTCACCAAGTATAAGCGGTCACCCAGTGAGAAGAACCTGCAAATCCTCAGGGCTGCCAGAAGTAAGGTTCAGCTTAACGCCAGGCGCTGCGCAAACGAGTACTGGACAGAGCTCAGCGAAGAGATACAGAGTGCTGCTGAAAGAGGCAACATCCGAGGAATGTATGAATGGCATCAAGAAGGCACTGGGACCAGCACAGAGCAAGATCGCCCCCCTCAAATCCTCCACTGGGGAAGTAATCAGCAATCCTAGCCAACAGATGGAAAGATGGGCGGAACATTACTCCGACCTCTACTCCACACAGAACATGGTGTCCCCCTTAGCCCTCGATGCCATCAAGTGCATGCCGGTAATGGAAGAACTTGACGCAGAGCCAACTGTGGACGAACTCAGCAAGGCCATTGATAGCCTGGCATCAGGGAAGGCACCTGGCAACGACGGAATTCCCCCAGACCTCATCACGCACTGCAAGACTTCTCTTCTGCACCCTTTGCACGCAGTTCTCTGTCAGTGTTGGAATGAGGGAGCTGTACCACAGGACATGAGGGACATCAAGATCGTCACCCTGTACAAAAACAAGGGCGAAAGGAGCGACTGCAACAACTACAAAGGTATCTCGCTCCTCAGCATTGTTGGCAAAGTCTATGCTCGGGTCCTCCTAATCCGCCTGCAGAAACTGGCTGAACGCGTCTACCCGGAATCACAGTGTGGTTTTCGAGCAGAGAGATCCACGGTAGACATGGTCTTCTCCGTTCGCCAAATCCAGGAGAAGTGCAGAGAGCAGCGGATGCCCCTGTATGTGGCATTCATTGACCTCACCAAGGCCTTTGACCTAGTCAGCAGAGATGGCCTTTTCAGGGCTCTCCGAAAAATCGGCTGCCCCCCCAAACTGCACAGCTTAATTGAGTCCTTCCACTCAAACATGAAAGGGATGGTGCAGTTCAACGGAAACCTCTCCAAGCCCTTCGACGTACGCAGCGGTGTGAAACAAGGCTGCGTCCTGGCCCCAACCCTCTTTGGAATCTTCTTCGCTCTCCTCCTGAGGCATGCGTTCAGCACAGCGCAAGAAGGGATCCAAAAAACCTGCGGACCAGATCAGATGGCAGGCTCTTCAACCTCGCCCGCCTCAGAGCAAGGACAAAGGTCCGTGAAGCCCTCATCAGAGACATGCTATTTGCCGACGATGCCGCAGTTGTGACCCATACTCAGCGGGACTTGCAGTCACTAATGGACCTCTTCTCCCAGGCCTGCAAAGATTTTGGTCTGACCATCAGTCTTAAGAAGACAAACGTCCTGGGCCAAGACACGCCATCTCCACCAGCCATCACCATTGATGACTACGAGCTTGAAGCCATCCATCAATTCACGATCTTGGGTCCACCATCACCGATAACCTCTCCCTTGACACAGAGGTCGACACGAGGATCGGGAAGGCAGCCACAACACTAGCCCGCCTCACACAAAGGGTGTGGACAAATCCCAAGCTGACCACAAAGACAAAGATGGCTGTATACAACGCCTGTGTCCTCAGCACCTTGCTGTATGGCAGCGAGGCGTGGACCACGCATGCTCATCAGGAGAAAAGGCTCAATACCTTCCACCTGAGAAGCCTACGGCGCATACTTGGCATTTCCTGGCAAGACAAGGTGACAAACACCGAAGTCCTAACCTGCGCTGGCCTCCCAACCATGCATGTCATGCTGAGACAGCGTCGGCTGCGCTGGTTGGGCCACGTTCGCCGCATGGAAGATGGTCGCATCCCAAAAGACATCCTTTATGGTGAGCTTGCCACAGGGCAGAGAAACATTGGCCGCCCACAGCTGAGATACAAAGACGTTTGCAAGCGTGACATGAAGGCGCTTGAGATCAACACTGAGTCCTGGGAGGACCTCGCAGACGACCGCAACAGCTTAGTGTCTATGCTTAAACACCTGCTGTTGTCGATGGACATAACTGAGCACCTCTTCCACTATAGTTTTCGTCGGGAAAGCGATGATAGCCAATCATCCACCATCAGTTATACACACACTGATGCATCTCCTTTGTCTAGCAAGTAGTATTTGGACATTGCTTCCGTCCAATGGTCTATAAACAGGTCAAAGGCGAATCTCTGGAACAAAGCATGGTATGGCCCATCTTGAACATTATACCATAATGTGTACTATTTGGTGACATTAGGTCAAAGTAATGACGTGGTGAGGCTGATAGTGACTTATTACTGGGTGGTGATGATGATGATGACGATAATGATAAATACAACGAAACAATAATAATGATAATGTTAATATAATAATAATAATAATATAATAATATAATAATAATATAATAAAAAGAAGAAGAAGAAGAAGAATGATGATGATGATGATAATAACAACAATGAAAGCATTTTTGTATTCCATGTGATAAAGGACCAATACATGTACTCATCTACTGGATCAATGGGAGAGTCCATAATCTTTTCATGTACATGTATATCAAACTTTTTTGTTGTTGTTTAGAGGAAAAAATGCAAGCACTGAAAAGCGCATGCATATACATCACAAACGTCTGTCTCTTGTCTGCTACCAAGTACGAATTCTCTCAACCAAGCACAAGGAGCCACCAGCTGTGCACTAGCCCACACATCATTCTTTTGTATTCACACACTCCAAGAAAAATATTGGTGCTTTAGGTGTGAGGCTGAAGGTGTGAGCCTGACAGGTAAACACAACATGAATAGATCAAGAGTAGCGCACACTGCCAACACCTTGTGTGATAAAACAGGAGGTAAGGATAGCAGTGGACCGATAAGTAAGTGAGGAAAGTTAGAAGTAACGGCGAACAAGCCAGTTCACTAATTCGCTTGTTCAATTGTTTTATTTTCTGTTTTAAGACAATTTAAACCTCTGTACCTTTCAAAACCTAATACGAAACAATGAAAAGTACAGGTGTGTCTCATATGCATAAGAAAGAAAGAAAGAAAGAAAATAAGATAGAAAAAAAAAGGAGGGAAAGAAAGTCAGGAAATTTCTGTTCAAGATTTTGAAAGCATATTGGTTTGGAGCCTAATTCTGTTCAATGAAATGTTATCAATGTATGTGATGGAATGTGATAGTGAATCTGATTCTTTAACAACTTATCTGTGTATGCCGACAATCTGTTTGTTTCTGTTGTTGCCGCCGCTGCTGTTGTTGCCGTTGATGTTATATTTTCTATCATTGCTGATTATTTTTACTTAGATGAATGAATAATTTATTTTACATATAATTATGGATACTGTGCATGAATTCGAATATTTCTTATGACATGATTACAATTACGCTTTGCTCTTTTGACTTCCATTTGTTTGTATTACTTGTTTAAAATAAATAAAAAGAAGTTTGAAAGAAAAAAGAAAGAAAGAAAGAAGAAAGAATGAAGAATGAATGAATGAATGAAAGAAAGAAAGAAAGAAAGAAAGAATTCAGGTACAAACTGTCATGAAAATCTTATACTTACCTTCCATTCTGATCGCAAGGGTTTGAGTTTTTGTTTTTTGAGAGAAAAAAAAAATGTATGTGTGACATCTAGTCCATCCACCTATAAATGTCTACCTGATTTAATTCAGGGTTGGGGAATGTTAAACAGAAATGAAGAGAGATTGGCACCACTGTCATAACTGGCGCTGAGAAAATTTTCAATTGTACCACCTAGGTCCTGTAGGACTTTAAAGTTACAAGACAGCTGTGTTCTGATTACTTCAAGTTCTCTCTCTCTTTTCTCTCTCTGAGTTGCTTGTGTGTGTGTGTGTGTGTGTATGTGTGTGTGTGTGTGTTATGTATGTGTGTATGTGTGTGTGTATGTGTTTTGTGTGTTGTTGTGTGTGTGTGTGTGTGTGTGTGTGTGTGTGTGTGTGTGTGTGTGTGTTGGTATGTGTATGTGTATGTGTAGTGTGTCGAGTGTTTTATTGTGTGTGTGTGTGTGTGTGTGTGTGTATTGTGTGTGTGTGCGTGTGCGAGTGTGCATGTGAGAGAGAGAGAAAGAGAGAGACAGACAGACAGACAGACAGACAGAGACACAATGACAGAGAGGGATGGATGGAGGGAAAAAGAGGTGTGTGATGAATTAATATAGACAGATGACAGAAAAAAGTGAAAGCAAGTGAGCCAACACTTAAGTGATTCAACAAACCAACAAACGTACAATGATTAAGACAAACACACAACGAAAGAAGCAAGCAAGCAAGCAAAACAAACAGACCAATCAACAAGCAAAAAAAAAAACCGAAACAGAAACAAAAACAAAAACAAAAAACAAAAACAAAAAATAAAAAACAAAAAACAACAACAACAAAAACAAAAACAAACAAACAAACAAACAAAACAAAAAAAATTAAACAAAAAAGAAAGGAAAAAGGAAGGAAGATCTGCTTTAATTAATTAACCCTTTGACTCCCGCACCCTATCCATCAACTACTAAAACTTAACCCTATGACTCCCTCACCCTATCCATCAGCATCCTGTAGGACGCTGGTGGACAGGGTGAGGGAATCAAAGAGTTAAGTTTTTTTGCTTTGCTAGTACGGTTGACAACGTAGGATACTGGTGGACGGGATGCAGGAGCCAAAAGGTTAAACTTCTCTCATTCCTTAAAGACTCTGAGGGTCTGTATACTGACGATGTGTCGTATTCTGATCTAGCACTCAGACAGAACTAGAAAGGAAAGGTCATCCATAAATTGACAAGTAATGAATGCCAAATCAGAAGAGACGACAATTCCTCTGAAATTAGCGCCGTTTCCACCATCCTGTTTGAGATGCAATACGTTCGGAGGTTCCTGGATATGCAACTCCACGTATGTAACACTCTCTCTCCCGTCTTTTCTCAGAACTGATGGCAGACAGTATAAACATAATGATATAAATGGCTCTTTCCCCTGTGGAAGAATTAGACACGGATCTGCATGATTCCATTGAGGCCGAAGACATCAGCGTGTAAACAATTTGTTTGGGAGAGCAATCCATGATGGCATCGTTATCGATACGCTTTGAGTTCCCTGAGGGTTGGAGTCTTAAAGCAAAGCCACGTCTTAGCGAAATGAGGCATTAGGTGCTCAGTTTGTGGTTATGGTAATCGTGTGTCCCTGTTATCTTTCACTGATTACCTGCTAATGCTGGGTTCTCTCAAAGAGATAATATTGTGAATGCCAATACCCAACTTATGCGTAATCTACCTTACAAGAGAGATAATCATCATCATCATCATCAAGTGCCCTGTCGCATAGCTTTGGCGATCATGGCCCTCCACACGAATCTTATCCCCTAGTCGCTGCAAGTACATCTCCCACCCTCACTGTCTTCAGCCACCCTGCAAAGTCTGTCCAATAATTTCTCCCTGGGTCTACTTGGTGTTTCTCTTTTCCTCCAGCTTTCCTGTTGTGACCAGGTGCTCTAATTCCCCTTTCCTCATAAAATGACATATGGCCTGTAAATGCTGCTTGTCTTTTCCTAATCTTCTTTATTAATGATCTTCTTGTGTCTGCCTCCTTCAAGACTGTCTCGTTTGCTAACCATGGAACTTTCAAATTGTTCTTAGAAACCACATTTCAGTTGTTCTGACTTTGCGTGTGATTGTTCACGCCTCACAACCGCACAACAGTGTGTTCTACACAACATTGAAGAACCTTCTTCCTTATGTTAATTGGTAGTCATTTGTTGGTAAGAACGCTTTTCGTCTTCTTGAATGCTGTTTTGGCTTGGCCGGTTCTACTGGCTATTTCTGACGTGCATCAACCGACTGGTGAGATGGCCGTTCCCAGATATTTAAACTTATCTTTTTCATTTTCTGCAATTAGGACGGTGTCATCTGCGTGGCGAAAGTTGTTTATCATTTCTTCCTCCAGCCTTTTGCCCAGGGCATTCTTCTAGGTTTTTCATAATGGTTTCGTAAGAGAGATAACATGAAAGGCAATAAAGAGCGATATTCATTGATATTCCTCCACCCACCCACCCCAATCTATCATTTGATGGAGTGGGTTTGTTTAGACGTTGGACCCGTTCTTCTGTTAGAAATTTAGCCTTCGTTTGGAATCTCCATCTTGCATGGATTGTACTAATGTTTATTGAAGTGATGGTATAATACACATTTTCTTCTGTCTGTAAGTATAACTGTAGGTGTCTATGGACAGTTGGAATTATTTGTTCATTTATTACAACATTGTGTAATTCTTAGATTTTTTTTTAATCGGTCTGTATGCTTAGGTGTGCATGTACCTGTTTCATGGTGAACCTAATGTTACTACCCTTGAGGAGTAAAGTGTTTAGAAGTTTCTTTAAAGCGATAAAAGCATATTAATGTAGATAACTGTTCCTCACATACACTTATTATATGAAAAGGTGTTTAGTAAGGTTACGTTGTTATTTACATACAGTTTTATCCATTTGTATCTCAAGCCCTGTGCGTGCCATCTGTGTATGCGTGTTTGGTATATAGATTACTGATGTGCAAATTCCTACAGATCTTTAGACTCTTCACTATATGTGTCCAGATTTTCCTATTGTCTATACTCTCTCATTGTTTGTAACTACGATCGTATTTTCGCCACTGGTTAAACTTTCCCATTGTCAGGACTGTCCTTCATTCAGTGGTTAGTCTCCCCATTGTATGTACTCAACTTTTGTATAAACACTTCTTATTGTCTGCGCTTTCTGCATTGGCTAAACTCCCCCCCCCCCCCCCACATTTACACTCAGACACACACACGCCGTACAGACAGACAGACAGACAGAACAGACAGACAGACAGACAGACAGACAGATAGACAGATAGACAGACTCACAACACACACACCTCTCTCTCTCTATTACACACACACACACACACACTACACACACACACACACGCACACATACATACACACACACAAACACACACACAAATACATGCACACACACGCACACGCTCATGCACGCACACACACACACACACTCACATACACACACACAAACGAGCGTGCACACACACACACACACACAACACACACACACACGCACACACACACAATACACACACACAAATACACACACACAAACACAACACACACACACACACACACACACACACACACACACACACACACACACACACACACACATACACACACACACACAACATACATATTAGTGCACATGGTCCCACGCACCGTTGAATCAATCGCCCTCTTTGCTTCTGCCTGTTCATCAAAGGAAAGACAAGATATTCTCAACTGTTTTGCATTCAGTTTGGTTGAGCTTCTTACCCTGAAAGTGTGTGGAGTAGGGTAGTGGAAGGTGGGGAGATCGACTTGTGAGATATTGCGTATTCTCCAGTTTACATTCTGTAGCTGTCAGCAAGAAACGTGTTAAGGCTTATTAAG
>CM060307.1:81963634-81971134 GCA_030674185.1 Monoplex corrugatus
GACATGTCAACAAACGTCCGTGCATCAAATCTAACTACGATTACTTGCGGATCTTTAATCGAACCCTGATATTGTTCTGCTTTCATGCTGAAATGTCACAAGCTGAATTTTTCTCGCTTTAGAATGTAGTTCTCAGAGTCATGAAGGCTGTGATCTACAGGACATCACTTTCCGCATTAATAACAGGTAGGCTATCATCTCATGACAGTCATGATGACTCTGTTCTGTATGAGACACACCTGACTGACCTACGCCTTACGCCAATTTACGATGTTACAGAATCATCTGCAACTCAGTATTAATTAAACTATTGCAGTCAGTAGAGACGGCAGAGTTTGTTTATAATATATTCAAGAGAGATTTACAACACTCTGGCAATTCCGTATGTACTAATGTAGGTATGTGACAAAGAATTAAACTTTTGAAAACAAATTATGTAATTAACATCACTTTAATTTAGTTTAAAGAGAACAAAATTAATTTTCCAGTAGTATAATGTGTATTTCTGTTGACTGATTGTGATGAAAGCTATGTTTTTATGAAGTGATGAAATTTGAAACTTTTTTCCTACATTGGTCTACATAGCAGAAACTGTGATCATTTGCCTTTATTTTGTGAATATAAAACAGCATAACTTTGTAAAGATGAAACTAAACACTATCGTCAGAAAGGTTTAAATCAGCACAAGACAGCTAAATTTTTATGAGATGATTAAACCTTGCTCTTATGAATTTTTTTTAATTAATTACCAAAACAAGTGTTATAAAAAAAAAAGCTTACCTAAGAGTACCAAAATCATTATGACTTTGACAAGTATTACTCATGATGAAAAAGTATGAGTAGTTGCCAAAATCATTATGACTTTGAGCAAGTATTACTCATGATGAAAAAGTATGAGTAGTTGTAATAGTTTTGGTAAATAAATCCAGATATTAATTACTTAAAAAAATAAGCTTAACAACACTAAAACCCATATGAGTCATAAAATCATTACAACTTCCACATTTGTTGAAACTATAACTTGACACACACCTGACACAGACTCCATAATGAAAAACAATAAATAATCAAAATGTTTTGGTAATTAACAGAGAGAATAATTATTTATCATCATTTAAAAATTCAAAAACACCCCCCCCCCCCCCCCAAAAAAAAAAAAAAATCTACATGAGTTTAAAACCATGTTAACTTTCACAGTTGTTGGAAATCTGGCTTTTTGAAGACGACATACAAACATGCTACACTACGACCTGATGCTACTTCTGTGTGTGTGTTTGTTTTTCTTTTTTTTTTTTTTTATTGTGTCTACACAGCACATGTTTTTCCCTAAAAACAACCTTATTCACACTATCACCAAATGTCATGACTGACATAGTTCACACCTTACAAACACATGTACACCAACTACAACACACACACACACACACACACACACACACAAAACCACACATACACACACAAACACACACACACACACACACACACACACACACACACACACACACACAACACACACACACAACACCACGGAAAGAGACAGGAAAAAGTTTTAGTTTTTCAGGTCAGCATATTCATGCTTGGAAGAAATTTCATATGCACTGACACCTCTGATGCCATGTGATGGAGAAGATTTAGAATGATCTGGCATATAAGCCACAAGCCAGCACTGGCAGGGTCTTGAATCCTACTTGAATACTGTTTAAAATCAGTTTGATCTGAGTATTACAATGAATGATACTCTGAAGGCCAACATCACAATCTGTGGCATCATCATCACCAACTGGGAAGACTTTGAAAGCAATGGAACAACCTGGCAACAGCAGGGCATGCTGCACAATCACATTTGAACAGAGCAGAACAGCTGCTCTGTAATAGAATAGGGACCAGTGGAAGCAGAACCTAAGGCTGTAGAACCATCCTATGCAGCACCTGTGGAAGAATGTGTGCCTTCGGGATTGGTCTAGTATGCTACATAAAGGTTCATACCAGACGATAGTGACCAGTATGCTTGCTTACTTGTCAGATCTATGGGAGAGTTTTTCCACAAGTTGTTGAAGTAGGGAGTGTGAAAGGGAGGAGACGGAAACTATGAAACACTACGCTTATTCTACCAGAAGTGGGCAGCTAACATCCCTCTAATGGCAATTCAATCAAGGCACATTACAGAGCACACACTCATGAGCAGAGCAGTAGTGCATTGCATAGAGATCTTTAGATAGTACTTAGTAGATATGATAATCTACTTATGCAGCACAGAGCAAAACTTGGTCATGAACATTAACAAAACAGGTTGTTAATTCATTACACAGTGTCAACTGTCATTACCAGTGTCATTAATGTGGAAATATTTTGGCAAAATTTTAATCATTATGCTTATAACTTAAAATAATTTATAGTGTTGTTCATTGCAGTTTACTGAATAGGATTATGGTTTGTCAAATTGTCTGTTTCCAAGATGAGATTTGTTTGTTGTTCAGTGCATCTTTCTGTTCAATATCTTTCTTTGTGTTTACATCGATGGAATGACTGATTGTTTGTTGTTGAAATTGGGTGATTTCTTCTGTTTTCATTCATTTTTTATTTATCAAAAAATCATTCACATTTGTTTATTTATTGATTTACTGTGAAGGTGTCATAATCCTAGTATGTTTTTAGAATAATTGGATCCTGCATGAAGAAATTTGATTTATGATGAAATAATGTTTTGATTCATTGTATGTGTCAATGTTTTCCATACTTTGTTTTCACTCTGATCGTTTAATTTTCTAAATTGTGGTTATTGTTTTGTCAACTTTAAATTACAGGTGTGCTTTTGGCAGTGGTCAGTGGTTAGTAAAGATGCACAGTACAGTCAGGATTTTGAGTTTGGGTCTGCTTACTCTTGGACAGCCACCCTTCCTGAGTGCAATGGGACATTTTATGACAATTGTGTCAAGTGTGCACCAGGATCCTATGCTGATGAGAGTGAGTTGACATGTTAACATTGTGTTGTTACATGTGTGTGTGTTCGTTCGTTCTTTGATTTAACGTCTTTTCACTATAAGTGATATTAGTCTAGACGTGTGTGTGTGTGTGTGTGTGTGTGTGTGTGTGTGTGTGTGTGTGTGTGTGTATGTGTGTGTGTGTGTGTGTGTGTGTGTGTGTGTGTGTGTGTGTTTGTGTGTGTGTGTGTGTGTAAACTCTGTGTATGTGTGTGTGTGTGTGTGTGTGTGTGTGTGTGTGTGTGTGTGTGTGTGTGGTGTGTGTGTGTGCGCAGTGTGTGGACTTAATGTATGTGGTGTGTGTGTGTGTGTGTGTGTGTGTGTGTGTGTGTGTGTGTGTGTGTGTGTGTGTGTTGTGTGTGTGTGTGTGTGTGTGGTGTCTGTGTACTCTCTGTATGTTTGTCTGTTTGTGGGTGTGTTTGTGTGTATGTTTGTGTGTGTGTGTGTGTGTGTGTGTGGTGTGTGTGAGAGAGAGAGAGAGAGAGAGAGAGAGAGAGAGAGAGAGAGAGAGAGAAGAGAGAGAGAGAAGGGCTGGAAGCGTTACTTCATGGAAATTTTATATAATTCATTATTATTTGAAATCGTATATTGCTTGCTCTCCAAACTTATTTGGAATCAACTGCTTAAATATATTACACACAATCAGATTTAGTTCTGAGTGGAGCACAGGAAAACTCAAGCTGCTAGATGAGCTGATCACAAATAATTTTATTTGCATTTAAACTAATGTTAATATTGCTCTGATAAACTGCAGGCTTGCCTTAATCGTAATGCAAACAGAACACTGGATAGCCTCAGGGTAGTTACATTGTAATAAAGCATTATAACTTAAACCTCTTCATCAGTTCCATGTGCCTCGTCCAGCAATAGCAATGCTTAAATTCTATATCACCCAAGTGAACTGCAGTTGCCTGCAGTTGTTTAATATTAACAACAGCATGTTAACTAGAGTCGACAACCCATGTGGTTGGATTAAGTCTCTAAGATTAGTAAATGTTGCGAAACAGAAAGAGTTAAGTAACAGGGCTAATAAACATTAAATGGAACAATTCTTTGATCTAACATGTCATGAGATGATTATACAGGAATTGATACACTAAAAAAACAAAACAAATTACAAATTTCAGCGCAAGACTGGAAATTTGGTACTAAGCTTTGGTTCTGTCGTTGTAACTGAGAATCATACAAATCATGCGCATAGTATGCGTTCAGAATTTTTTCATGTATGCTTCAATTCAAAATGTGTACAAGCATGCTTGCAATTGCACATAGTGATGTATGCAAAGCATGTAGAAAAAGTGTGCCTGCATGCATTACAGCCTGCAGGTATAACTGTGTCAGTGTGCACGCAGTTTCTCTCTGTCTGTCTGTCAGTCTCTCTGCCTTTCTGTTTGTCTGTCTGTCTCTGTCTCTCCCTGTCTGTCTGGTTGTCTGCCTTTCTGTCTGTCTGTCTGTCTGTCTGTCTGTCTCTCCCTCTGTCCCTCTCTCTCTTCTCTCTCTCACACACACACACACACACACACACACACACACACACACACACACACACACACACACACATGATATATATATATATATGTGCACGTCTACAATACTGGAATCACCCAATAGAATGATAGGGCCCTCACTTCAGCTTCAGTTATAGCTGCCTTTGCATATGTTGGTGGAGTTTTTTTTATTTCAGTTGGTTTGGCGACATGTTTCTTCAACAAAATAAAGCATTGTTCATCACCATTTGCGTTTGCCTGATTTTCTGTTGTTTTTATTTTGTCTGTGGTTGTGACCAAAAAGGCGCCAGAAAGTGGGACATGGCTTGGGTTGAAACTTGTACAACAGTGTAACTTAATCAGAACAAGCAACACACAAATGAATTGTGTGTGTCCTGCTAGTAAATAAAACATTAATCCCACCCACAATAAGCCATTGCAAAACTTCATGCAATAAGTTGGGTTTGGTGCATCCAAAAATACGGCGATCGTGCGTTTCATTAGTTTCCACTGATAACGCTTGCATTCCGTTCTACCCACACAACACAGTTGTGCTTCAACAGATTCAAAATTACTCCAAAATGCATCTTTGGGGATCGTTCTTCCTGCTCACGATTCAGTTCGTTGAAATATGAAGCTGAATGCAAGTTTCTCTGAAGGTGCTTACAGCGTGGCACGTTTTGCTTCCTAGTGTAACGCACACAACCTATCCTTCTTGCTCATCATCAAAGTCAATCATCTTGGCCCCATCCTCTGAATCTAAAGTGTTTGAGAACAAAGAAAATGTGTACGTGACAAGCGGCACATGGCCCATGTATGCTCAAACACAAGCTGGACATTGGTTGACTCGTCTCCACCCGACGCTTTGAAACGCACGTCATATCTGCTTGACGTCACCACAAGTGTCGGCATCTCCAGTTTGGTGTGTGTGTGGGGCAAGCAAACTGAGGTAAGGATTCAATTTTGCTTTTATTGTTTATTAAAAATAGATACGTTTTACCGGATAAAACTCAATAAAAGAGTAAATAATGATCGATTCTCTCTAAACGCAAATTAAATGTGGGCATTTGCAATTGTTTCTGTAGTAACGCACAAACGTTTCAATATGATATCTACTGTGCATGAAAATGTGGAAACTTTCTTAAGTTTACAGTGTACAGGCAAGTCTCTTATATTTCACAAAACTCGGCATGCATTCATGATCTTACGTGTACAACGAATCATAGTCGTGGGATTCTGCTGAAACGAAAGCGGTAATTTGTTGTTTCTCTTGTAGCGCACATAACGAATAAACGTTACATGGAGCATTTTCGTTGACACTTTTTGTTTATACAAGCTTTACTGCGTGTGTTGTGACTAATAAAAATATTGTGAGCCCTACTGTTTGTGTTTCGGAAAGGAACGCTCTCAGCAAAAAGGAAATTTCGTGGAATAGTTTTAAGTGCCACTGGTTTTAGATTCCACGGCAACGCACGCTTGTTGAATCTTGGTTATCAATTACCGTTTCGCAACAGATTGATGTCTTTGGGCAGAAAGCAAACAATTATGGTATTCCAATTACATGGTTCAGTTAAAGACATTGAAATCTACAGATAATTTTTAAAAGTCGGCACTTTGTGAGTGTGAGTTACTGCAGAGACGAAACATTGTTGCAGATTTGTTTCAAGGTATGCACGTCACAGTCTTTATGTATTTTGTTTCTTTTTCCCCAGCCACTGAACTGTAGATCTAGTAGATCTATTCTTTCTTTGAAGATTAATAGGGGAGAAGGAAAGCCATATTAGCTATCTAAAATCTTTGCCAAAAGAAAAGTTCGTTGGTTACAGTGGAAGTGATTCAGATCTATTGAGATGACAATTGTGCTTCCTCCTTACGCACATTTTTGATCGGACTTATCTGAAACTGGCTCAGCATACAGATCTACATTGTGCTTTTTTATGCCTTACTTTTCAGTGGCTATTAGTATTAAAAGATTACTTGTTAAAACAGCGGACTGGATTATACTTCTTGTTTGCGCGCTACAGAGAAACCACTCTCACTCCTTGTCTTGTTATTATCATTACTATTATCATTACAAAAATTAATATTAGTATTATTGTTGCTAGTCATTATTCTACAAAGGACTGGTAAGGATACATTGTTTTGAATGCAGTACCATGGTCATAATTTTGTCCAATAGGACAATAAGTTAAAAAAAATTAACCTGCTGTAGGTTTTGAAAATGTACATAGGCATAAGATCTGATCAATACAATGCTTACACTTCTTAATGTTGAAACTTTTAGTTCACCTTTTCCACATTATACAATAATCAAAGCCATTATTCAGAGCTGTGTGTGTGTGTGTGTGTGTGTGTGTGTGTGTGCGATTTCCAGGTTCTGAAGTCAGAAGGTGGTGAGACGCTGGTGAAATTTGTGCAGACAGAAGTGGACACTTCAGCTTTCCAGATATTGATGACATTGCTTGAGTGGCCAATGACAGACAACCTGAGTATCCTGCAGCCACTGACCATTAACCAACACGGGCACCATATTTTTACTGTTTAAAAGCTACACCAATGCAGTGACTTTACAGCTCAAGTTGTGAAAATGTGACCAAAAATGGAATCTCAACATGAACTGATGAAGTAGTCCCCCCCCCCCCCCCCCCCCCTAATGACTTCCAGCAATCTGAGAATGGACCAATTCAAAGAATGAATTAGTGAAAGGATGAATCAGCTGAATTAGTGCATTTCCATTTGTATGTATCACTGTGTGACATCTTGCATTTCCACTTGTATGTATCACTGTGTGACATCTAACAAATAAAATTAAATATTCGCTGAAATGCAAGAAATCATAAAATCCAGTCAATTTGAATAAATTGCTCAAAACCCAGCAAAGTCATTGCATACAGCATATTGTAAAGTCCTGCAAACAAAAATTAACAATGTAGAGAACAATCTAATGCATCAAGAGCACCTAAATGTAAAAACAGTGATTTATTCTGATGTTGCTCGATGGAATACAAGAATGGTTTCCCATTTGGATTCCA
>CM060307.1:81978634-82021134 GCA_030674185.1 Monoplex corrugatus
TACTTGACTTATGCAACATCTATAGTCAGGATTATGCAAGACTTTAGCTTGGACTATGAACATTTTATATTGAAAATGTTAAGGATTTCAAATATCTGGCATGGCTCTGTAAAAACTGATATGGAACCTGCTCTGAAGACATCAAAATAAGAATTGGAATGGCAAAGCAAAAAAAATGGTCCAACTCAACAACATCTGGAAAGAGAGAGGCATACCAAATGGCCTGCAAGTTAGACTTCTAAAATGTTTGATCTGGCCAGTCATGATTTATGGCTGCGAAGCCTAGACTCTGAGAAAAAACTGATTGCAGAAGAATTTGAGGCAGCAGAGATGTGGTTTTATCAGAGACTACTACATGTCAGATGGACAGACAGAAGAACTAATGAAAGTGTCCTGGAAGAACTTGATACCACCAAAAAACTACTAGCAGACATCAACAAGAGAAGACTAAAACATGTTGGCCATGTGTCACGCAACAAGAACACGGACCTCATGGCAACCATCTCTCAAGGAGAAACAGTGGCAAAAAGGAAGAAAGGCAGTCCTCCAATCTCATACATCGAGAACATAGCCAACATCAGTGGCCTAAATATTGAAGAAATTGTCCACAAAAGTCAAGACAGAGTGGCCTGGAGTGAGATGGTGACATGCAGATGTGCAGCAGCCAGCACCAAACCCGATGACGGTGATAGGTGCGAGATGAGAGACCACCCATGAGGCCCCATATTAACGACAGTAACTGTTTTGTTGCATAAGCAGACTGAGTGAGCGTTTGCATGGTAGAATGCTTCCTCTGCCTATCTGGGGTGACATCTGCATGACTCGTTGACATCAAGGACCCCAGTGTCACATTTTTGTTTTCTCTTTACAGGTGCATATGCATCAGAGGCTAGATCTGCTCAGTGTCAGCTGTGTGAAAGGGGCTATTACCAGAACAAGACTGGGCAAGCCAACTGCATACCATGTGACTTGGGGCATTTTTGCAAGTAGGTGTATTGTAACTATCCTGCGTCATTTTGAGACTATAGATAATGAGAGGCACAGAGAGAGAGGAGGTAAGGGTAAAAGAGAGAGGGAGAGAGAAAAAATGATGAGAAGCAGGGAGGGAGGTGGAGGGGCTAAAAGAGAGAGGGAGAGAGAAAAAATGATGAGAAGCAGGGAGGGAGGTGGAAGGGCTAAAAGAGAGAGGGAGAGAGAAAAAATGATGAGAAGCAGGGAGGGATGGAGGGCTAAAAAGAGAGAGGGAGAGAAAAAGATAATATTTTCTTTGCATTGAAATATTACATAACTGGTTCTTCTTCACCTTGCCAGTCTCTTCAGACTTTGACAACAGATTGGTGCAGTCTGTGCAGGTGTATTCCCAAACACACACTGTACTTGTGTATGCGCATGTATACGTGGACATGCACGCATACAGTGTGCATTTATACTCGCATACATATATGCATGCATGCCTATATGCCCCTGCCCACACACACATGCACGCACACATATCACGTTATTTCTCCCTCTCCCTGTCTCTTTTTCTGTCTGTCTGTTTGTCTGTCTGCCTACCTGTCTGGCTGCTGGTTGACTCACTGTCTGTCTGTCACTATTTCTTTGTGTCAACGTCAGTAAGTCTAAGGTAGTTTAATCTGGTGGACTGGTTCATGGAATCAAAGTATTTACCGCATTTGTTTTTACTTTCAGTCAAAGCAAGTGCACAGTCTGTCATCCCTGTCAAGCTGGTTCCTATGGTAACAGGACAGGCCTTATTGCTTGTACCAAATGTTGGAAAGGTGAGAGGTTGATGTATGCCTTATTTATTATTTTTAGTTTCATTAAAATGTCCGTTAACCCCTTCGCTGCCAAAGTGTAAATAAAAAGGTGAATTTGCTGTGCCACGGAGTTTTTAACGTCTTGAATTAAAATTAAAAAAATTCATATCTCTTCATCCACCCAGAAATCCACACACTATAAATTTTCTTGTTCTGTATACTTTACAACACACAAGGAGCAGCAGTACTTTCGTTTTTACGATCGCCAGTGCTAGTAATGTCACTTCGACTCGTATCTGGGTCAAGTCAGACTTCGGACATCAACACCGAAATATCGCCTGTATGCGCCAAATTACTGTCATTTTCGCTCTTATCGACAGACTGCAAATCAGAATCAGCTCCACAAGTAATGATTTCTGCAATTCTTTTGCGCAGAAGTTGTTTTTCAGGTCCGATGATGCTCGGTGTCGAAGCGAGTCCGTCCGCCATTGTTTACACTCGCTGAATAGTAATCAGCTGTAGGGGGTCACATTTTCAACCGCACTGAATGGGTTAAAGTGGATCTTGTAGACAAACTGTAAGAATATTTATGTTTTGTATATGTATAAGAAACAATTGTTTTTGAGGTTTAAAACTGTATGTACTTATGACTTTTACAACTGTAAGTTTTCCCCATCAGTTTTTTCTGTTATTTAGGAAAGGAAATTGATACATTAGTACTGTTTTCTTTCCATCTTGAACCAGTGTAGGTGCATGAGAATGTGGATGGTGATCTGTACTTTTAGTAGCAGGAAACTCTGGGGAGAAGTGGACAGTAGAAGGTCATTAGATGAGAAGCTTTCCTCAAGCATATGTTTTGGCTCTAAATTCCTTACATTGTAAAGGGCAAATGGCCACATCCAAGTCATGACTTCAGAATGCCCTTCAGCTGTTGCCATTTTCTTTTCCTTGTGGTTTCGAATCAAATCCATGTCTCCAAGATGGTTGGGTGCCTCAAGACCAAGTCAGCTTTGCGATGGATGTCTTAACCACTTCGCTCGTCTGACACCTATTGTGCTTAGGGAAATTTTCAGCCTCTGAGTTCACTTTGTTATTTTTTGACCAGGCCCAGCAGGAACTCTTTTCAGCTGTTCTGCCTTGCCTCTAGGGTGCTGGTATTGTCCATCCCAGAAATGAAGAGCTGTTCCATGAGGTCGCAGACATATGTGCAGGCCTACCAAACCCCTTACTCCAACCTTATGGCGAGGACTTCCGCTTGGAAGCTAGATTTCCTCCAGTTCCTGGCTGGACTGGCATGCTTTAAGTCTTGTAGAAATAGCCTTGCACCATTCTCCTTTCATGTGGCACAGTGAATTCTGTCAAAATCATTTGTTTTGATGAGTGGGAGTGAAGTACTATACCTGTATATATGCTGTTGTTGCTGGTGGTTCTGTTTTTTTTTGTTTTTTTTTTTTTCCCATTCTATAAAATCTACTATGAATAAGTGGATAAATTCGACAGTATGCTTTTCACTGCAAGAAGATTTTGTGTAAAAATGAAAGTTTACATCCGCAGGCAAACCCAAATTGTCTGCCGGGAAATGATTTTATTTATTGATTCATTTGCACATTCATTTATTTGTTGGCAAGTAAGGGGGAAAATCCTGCTTTGACTGTGCGCTTGTTTTGTTATCACAGGATCTTATCAGAACAACAGTGGTGAACATGTTTGCTTGCCTTGTCCCATGGGATTTGAAACAAGGTAGGTTTTAGCATTTAAAGTATCTCTTGCCTTATTCTGTTCTGATATGCTGACTGTTTTCATGTCAAAGAAAGTTTTTACATGCATTGGCAAAATTGAATTTTGAATGAAACATAATAGGTAGAATTGTACTTAATTGTGGTGCTTGTGTGTTTGTTTTTTTCACCATGTTTGTGCTGCTGGAATCCTATCAGAAACATGAAAATGTGTTATTGCTGTTGTTTGTGTTGGGTTTTTGTGTGCGTGTGCTTTTGTTTGTATGTCCTGTAGAGAATTAACGTCTATTGTAAATACAAAAACTATGAAAAATTTATAACAACAACAACACTTTTTGAAAACAAAGTTAAGCCAAGTGGTCCCTTGTATTTTGTCCCTTTATTCAAAAACAATTTTATCTTAGTCTAAGAATTGTTTGGATGGTGGGGAAAATGCTTGACTTGCTTTGTCAGCTTGATACATTTGTTAGATGCTTTAATTATTCAGGAATGAGCTGTAAGTGAGTAATATTGGTTAGTGCATGTTATTATTGTTATTGCTGTTGTTGTTGTTATTATTATTGTTTTTGTTGTTGTAGTTGTTTGTTATGATTGTTTTTACATCTAATATTGTTGTTGTTGTTGTTATTCTTCAGCACAGTTTTTTAAAATTTCTGACTAGCAGGAATGAAGGTGCAAAGAATTGCACAGGCTGTAAAGCAGGAACCTTCAAATCAGGTGATGATTTCAAGCTGTGCTCTCAGTGTCCAGCAGGTGAGTACACATAAATCTGTAGCATTCTGAATGGTGACCAGATGTGTTTTATCATTGGATTAGGATTTTCAGCCAGTTCTGTTGTATCTGTTTGGAAATGTGTTTATTGTAGACGAAAAACAAACAAACAAAAGCAACAAAATAACAACAAGAAAAAACCAACAGGCATGCACAAAACAAAAACAATGGCTTTAATTTATTACCACTGCCATTTTTCTTCTGGGAAAAAATCCTTAACTATACATTGCATATTTATTTATGTGCAGAACTGCTGTTTTTCTTCTGAAAAAAAAAAATCCTTAACTATACATTGCATATGTATTTATGTATAGACCTTAACCGACATATGTACTGATTACTTGAACTGTTACTTGAGTCTTTTTGTTGAAGAAAGTGATTTTATTGGTGTGATTGCATGAAACTGTTACTAGAGTGTCTTTGGTGAAGGAAGTGATTTTATTAGTGTGGTTGCATGAAACTGTTACTAGAGTCCCTTTGTTGAAGAAAGTTATTTAATTGGTATGAATGTATGAAACTGTTACTTGAGTCTCTTTGTTGAAGAAAGTGATTTTATTGGTGACATTTGCCAAAAGCTATGTTAAATATTTGAGTGTTTTCATTTATGTATTTTGTTGGTAGAAAAACTAAATGAAGTGTAAATAAAAAATGTTCTAAGACAGGCAACACATATTGAAGTTCTCTAAGTGTACAGCTGATCACATGTGATTGTGGTAGGGAGCTTCTCACCAGTGGACAATGCCACAGAGTGCCTGCCTTGTGAACCAGGAACTTACCAGAATCTTCCTGGTCAGAAGGCCTGTCAGCCCTGTGATGTTGGCTCTTTCTGTGGGTAAGTTATCTTGTGTGACAGATCATAATGGCTGAATATCCTGGTAATGTTGTCCTTAGAGAGGACATTGTACAGTGGTTGTATTAATTGCTGTTTACTGTTGCCAGGTGTTTCTCATATTCCAAGGCTGAAACCAGTTGTGAAAATCTGTCTGCTGTTTTCTTTGTTGTTTATTGGTTTGTTTTTGCTTTTTGCTTTTCAGCGTAAGTTATCCTCACCGCCATGTGCCTTACATGAAATATGACTGACATAATGGCTACCTGGCTAAACTTGTCTCTCAGTGAAAAGGCTACTTACTGCGTAGCTTTCATCGGTGATCCGGCCGACTTCTTCGGCACAACTGCTGGGTTGAGAACTGGCTTCATGTACACTGCCATGAGCGAACTCAGACAGTGCGATGAATAAGTGAGGAGTACTCCATGGCAGGTTGTGTCGGCCCCGGTCACGGTTGAGGGTGGGGTTCATTGCGGTGATGTAAACTGCCTCCTTTACTCCCCTCTGGAACCATCTTGCTCTTGTCGGAACTTGTACACTGTCCTTTTCAAAGTGATGTTGGGTGTGGTCAGATGTTCTCCCATTGGAGAGGACTCACGTTTGCATTCTTTTAATCTTTTGTGCAAGTTGCGCTCAGTTTCACCAATATAACTTTGGTCACAGTCCTGGCAGTCTATCTTGTATATCACCCTGATTTGTCCAATTTGTCTGTTTTGTCTTTGGGGTGGACTAACTGGCTTCTGATGGTGTTGGTGGGCTTGGTGTGGACACTGACTCCCAACTTCCTGATCTTCCTGCTGAGAGCCTCAGTGACGCCACTGACATATGGCATGGAGATGTGCCCTCTTGAAGGGGATTGCCATTCAGTGGAGGGGTGGGGTATGGTTTTCTTGCCCGTAGAATATCCCAGGCCCACTTCTGGTATCCCGACACACTGAGTATTTTCTTGATGTACTGCACCTCTTCTTCTCTAGCGGTGTTGATGAGCAGATGGTCTTCGCTCGTTGGGTGAGGGTGCGTATTACTCCAAGCTTGTGTTTCAGTGGCTGGTGACTGTCGAATTGTAAGTACTGGTCCGTGTGGGTCGGCTTTCTATAGAAGGAGAAGGCTGAGGCCTGTCTTCGTCCGGGTGATGCAGGTATCCAACATCACGATGCTGCCGTTCTCTTCAACCTCATAGATGAGCTTGATGGCAGGGTGTTGGTTGTTGAGATGGTTCATGAAGTCTTCAACCACCAATCTTTTGACTGACATGACTGACATATTTTGTGCTTCTTCGACTGTAACCAGATAGGAAGTGTTTTTAAAAGAACTTCGCTCAGTAGGACAGGTGCAAATTTTCGGCCAGTTGGCCTTTGTCAGACATGCACAAAAGACAACAAGGAAACAAGTATTCAAAACTTATGAAAAAAAAAAAAGAACCCACAACAACTGATGGAAGTTTGAATGAAAAGTAACAAATAACAGTGTACTTAATTGTGGTTCTTGTTTTTGTTTTCACCATGTTTGTGTTGCTGGAGAAAATAACATGAAATTATAAAATGTTTGTGAGTTGTGGTAACTGGAATGTAGAAGAGATACATTCGATGAATTAAGAGCCATGCGATTAATTTTTACAATGTAAATGCCATGTTTTATATCATATTTTAAGAAAACATTTTTACATTGTAGAAAATCGTGTCTGAAAGGTATTGTGATGTTTGTGGCTGAAAAGTGATGAGATGTCTTGATTTTCTTTCTTTCATTTCTTTACATGGCATTCTGTCTGTACTAGTATCTGCTTACTGGGTGTTTTCATGAGATGTCTGCATTTTCTTTCTTTCATTTTTAAAAAAACATGACATTCTATACTAGTATCTGCTTACTGTGTGTTACAGGACAGAGAGGTGTGTGCAGTGTGATCCGTGTGCTGCGGGCTCAGAGGCCAGAGACATCCACACCAACAGTTGTACTTTATGTGTCCCAGGTTTGCATTGTCTTGTCTCGGAGCTCTCAGTTTGGAGTTTGATCAAAATTGATTCATCGGATAGTCCCATGTGTATTATACCCGACTCTACTAGTAAATATCGGGCAGACAGTTTGATGATTCATCAGATAGTACATATGTATTCTACACTATTCTACTAATAAATACCTGGCAGAGAGTTTGATCAGAAATGATTCATTGGATAGTTCCATGTATATTCTACCCTGATCTATCAATAAATATGTGGCAGAGAGTTTGATCAGAAATGATTCATTGGATAGTTCCATGTGTATTCTACCCTGATCTATCAATAAATATGTGGCAGACAGTTTGATCAGAAATGGTTCATTGAATAGTTCCATATGTATTCTACCCTGATCTACTAGTAAATATGTGGCAGACAGTTTGATCAGAAATGATTCATTGGATAGTTCCATATGTATTCTACCCTGATCTATGAATAAATATGTGGCAGAGAGTTTGATCAGAAATGATTCATTGGATAGTTCCATGTGTATTCTACCCTGATCTATCAATAAATATGTGGCAGACAGTTTGATCAGAAATGATTCATTGGATAGTTCCATATGTATTCTACCCTGATCTATCAATAAATATGTGGCAGACAGTTTGATCAGAAATGATTCATTGGATAGTTCCATGTGTATTCTACCCTGATCTATCAATAAATATGTGGCAGAGAGTTTGATCAGAAATGATTCATTGGATAGTTCCATGTGTATTCTACCCTGATCTATCAATAAATATGTGGCAGAGAGTTTGATCAGAAATGACTCATCGGATAGTTCATGTATATTCTACCCTGATCTGTCAGTAAATATCTGGTGGACAGTTTGATCAGAAATGGTTCATCGGATAGTTCATGTATATTCTACCCTAATGTAGTAGTAAATATGTGGCAGACAGTTTGATCAGAAATGGTTCATTGAATAGTTCCATGTATATTCTACCTTAATCTAGTAGTAAATATCTGGCAGACAGTTTGATCAGAAATGATTCATCAGACAGTTCCAGATATATTCTACCCTAATCTAGTAGTAAATATGTGGCAGACAGTTTGATCAGAAATGGTTCATTGAAGAGTTCCATATGTATTCTGCCCTAATCTACTAGTAAATATCTGGCAGACAGTTTCATCAGAAATAGTTCATTGGATAGTTCCATACATATTCTACCCTATTGTAGTAGTAAATATGTGGCAGACAGTTTGATCAGAAATAGTTCATTGATAGTTCCATACATATTCTACCCTAATGTAGTAGTAAATATGTGGCAGACAGTTTGATCAGAAATGGTTCATCGGATAGTTCATGTATATTCTACCCTAATCTAGTAGTAAATATGTGGCAGACAGTTTGATCAGAAATGATTCATCAGACAGTTCCATATATATTCTACCCTAATCTAGTAGTAAATATGTGGCAGACAGTTTGATCAGAAATGGTTCATTGAATAGTTCCATATGTATTCTGCCCTAATCTAGTAGTAAATATCTGGCAGACAGTTTGATGATTCATCAGATTGTTCCATATAAATTCTACCCTAATCTACTAGTAAATATCTGGCAGAGAGTTTGATGGTTCATTGGATAGTTCCATCATATGTATTCTACCCTAATCTACTAGTAAACATCTGGCAGACACCTTGAGTGTGTGCGTGCAGAATCCTTTGTGCTGACAAGATATTGAAAAGGGCAAAATGTTTCCACTTAAGTCTCCATATTACATATTCTCTGAATCAGTGATTGTTTGTTGTTTGCATTATTGTCATAGTGATTCCAGTATCCTTACTATATCTTGTTAATGTAATTCAATCGTATTAATGCAATGTATGTAATGATTGTTTGTAATTCTTCCATGTTGGATAGTGTCATAAAACACATCTTCATGTATTGTTTTTGATTTATTGATGTTTCTTTTATTACTTGTTTTTGATTTATTGATGCTTCTTTTATTACTTGTTTTGATTTATTGATGTTTCTTTTATTATTTCATTTCCAGTGAATGATTTAGTGTGTACTTATAGTCTCTTGGTACTATACCTGTAAAATGTTCTAGAAGTTTGGTTAACAATTCCCTCCCCTCTTTTCTCATTCACCCACACTTAAGAAATCCCCTGGAAGTTCTGAACTTGTGAAGACTGATTTTGACAAATGTTGCTGGTGAGAACAGAATTAATATTGTCAGTGGTACAGTAGAAAATAAACTTTCATGCTTTGACAGATTCCACCTGTTTCTGCAAAATCGGTCCTCACAAGTTTTCATGAAGCCTTAAGATTCTGCCAGATTTAGATGGAGTGCATATGGAACTGTCAGAGGGCATGATTCCCTCTTGAGCAAACTCCAGACAACAGACTCACGGCTGTTAAATCTATTCTCACTTGAAGCAGCCATGGGTTATATACTTGCGACGTCTTGAAATGGGAAGGCGATATAATCTGTGGCACACTAACACCACCAAAATGACAGGAGCAGTAAGATGAGCAGCAAACAAACTAACTTTTACATCACAGGATGGAATTGAATTCAAGAAATGAGAATTTTGCAGAATGACAGGAGCAGTAAGATGAGCAGCAAACAAAGTAACTTTTACATCACAGGATGAAATTGAACTCAAGAAATGAGATTATTTTTAGTCCTCAGCGCCATCAAAAGAGTCAGCATACAGGTGTTAAAAAAATGTGCCCCAGTATGGTGCTCTTACTGAGCTTAATGGAGTAAATTTAAAAAGAAAAAAGGACATTGTGGCCATACTTGAAGATTGATACCACGCCCTGAGCGTTATCAGTGTGCTGCTCAAAGTATCTGAGTCTACAGGCCACCCCAGAAAACCTGTGGCCTGCCTTAGTGTCGAGCCCACGACCTCTGTGTTATCAATATGTCGCTCGGATGTCCTGAGCTAACAGGCCACAAATTAGCTTGAGAGTGACCAACAACAGACAACAGTTACTGATGAACGTAGGTTTATTTTCACCCTTTTTTTTTTTCATTTCTTGTTTAACAGTAAACAGACATCAACATGAAATCTAGTAACAAAAAATGATATGAATTCATACACATAAGACACGGCTGCATTTTCCCAGCCATTCTGCCACCCTTTATTTGCGAGCCGGCGTCGCCTGCGTGTGCTATTTTTAGCCAGGCAGGGTTGACCAAAGTCCGTCAGTGTAACACACGTCTTTGTGCTCCTGCACTAGTGATAAAGGGACGGGGTGAAAAGAGTGTGGGGAGTGGAAGGGAAGGGGCACGCTATTAATAGCCGGCAGAAAGTGGCCAACTAAAGTATATCGGATTTGTGCGCCGTGAAGAGGAGCATGTTGAACATCTGACAATATACAACATACAGAAAACATATAACAATATTTCATACACTGGAGGTTTCAGAGTGAACATCAAGATTTTAAAACATCATCAAGGTGAATTTGTTTCTATGTAAAAATCACTGGCTTATAGTTATTCTGCTAAGCATTAAAGACAGACAAATGAAACATATTTTGACATTGTATTGTTCAATTTTGAATCTTATGTTTATGAAAAATAGGTATATTTGGAGCATATTTGTCAATCTTACATTTATAGATGAGTGATTTTTCAAGCAATATAACCAGATGATGACTAAGTAAAATATTCCAGTATATGGAATGCTCATGTTGCAGGTATTTGGAACACATTTGTCAATCTTACATTTATAGAGTGATTTTTCAAGCAATATAACCAGATGGTGACTGCAGATTCAGTATGTGGCATGTTCATGTTGCAGGCACTTACAAGCCCCAAGCTTCTCGTGACTTGTGTCAGTCATGTGCATCAGGATGGTTCAGCACGCAGTCTGGTGCTACAGCCTGCACAGAGTGTCCAGAGGGTTTCTTTTGTCCTGTGAGAATTTTCATTTGGAACTGTTTTCTTTGGTTTATTTTGTTTTGGGAGGATGGACTGTATTGTGTTCAAGAGGAGATTGTGTGAGAGAAGGGAACTTGTTAAAAAAAAAAAGAGAGGGGGGAGGGAGAGAGAGGGGAGAGAGAGAGAGAGAGAGATAGAGAGGGAGAGAGAGAGAGAGAGGAGAGAGAGAGAGAGAGATGTATAAGGGGAGAGAAAGATGTGTGGGAGAGAGGAATATGTTAATCTTTTCGCGACGAACTGGCTGCAAGGAGCCGTGCGAAAAAGTTCCCTCCTGCTGCACTGCACCCTGGTTCCGTAAGGCATCTGTTCCTACAGATGGACCGGCCTTATAGTGCCAGTCAAGTTTTTGAAAATTCTGGCAGCTTTCACTGTAAAGAATATCCAGGAACAACTACCAGTACGTTTAGCAGAAGGTTTTAGCTAAGGGACAGAGTCAGTTATAGTTGGTGTAGCTTTACTCTTGACGCTCTGATGGATAACGGAATAAAGTGACCCCCTGATCAGAAATCCAATGCCATGTGTTAGGTCTGCACTATCTTCCTTGATAAACTGTCTGCTAGGTACTAGGCCTGGGAATTCACAAGTTATAATAAATACATGTAATTCTTACCATCTAAGTTGACTGCTCTCTCTCTTTCTCTCTCTCTGCCTCTCTCTCGAACTCTCACTCTCACTTTCTCGCTCGCTCCTGCTGCTTGTGTGTGTGTGTGTGTGTGTGTGTGTGTGTGTGTGTGTGTGTGTGTGTGTGTGTGTGTGTGTGTGTGAGTGTGTGTGTGTGTGTGTGTGTGTGAAAGAGAGAGAGAGAGGAGAGAGAGAGAGAGAGAGAGAGAGAGAGAGAGAGGGGGAGAGAGAGAGAGATGTTCCAAAGGTTCTTCTAGACTTCAGTACAGTACAGTTACTACTGACACGTGAGCATGCGTCTGGTTTATACTCCGCGACCTACATTGTTCTTGGCGTAACAGTGCGTATAAGTGTTGGAATTTCTTATTTGAAAATAGTATGCTCACAAAGATCACGTTTTGAGCTTTCTGGTAATATCAAAAACTTTGCTATTAATCATTTTTTAGTAGCTGTAAAATAGAATAAAAAAAGCAGTAAAAATGGTGCGTCAGCAGGGAAGAAAACAAACGCTGACAGCCTGGCAGCTGGGAACTTGCCATGGCGCGCACTGGCCATCGTGAAAGACTTAAAGAGAAGGAGAGGGGGAGAGAGAGAGAGAGGGAGTGAGAGAGAGAGAGAGATGTAGAGAGGAGAAAGAATTGTGGGTGGGTGAGAGGAATGTGTGGGAGAGGAGAATGTGTAGGAGAGAGAGATGTGTGGGAGAGAAGAATGTGTGGCACAGAGTTGTGCGGGAGAGGAAATAAATAATAATTACAGTATTTATGTGTCACAAAATCTTGACAATTCAATTCAAGGTGCGTCCACATACGCATGTGGTCAACACAGACCACCTCACAAGGTGTGGAAAAAATGTGTGGCAGAGAATAATGTGTGGTAGAAGGAGTTGTTTGTGAGAGTGGAAAGTTAGGAAAACTGAATATTTAGAGAGTGCAATATGTGGGAGATGGGTATGTGCTGGAAAAGGGATTGCATGGAGATGCAGATGTGTGGGAGGTGGGAATTAGTGGGAGAAGGAAACAGAAAACAGAAACAATATTTATTCAGTTTTGGCCACATCCCCTTCAGAAGGGAGGCATCATACATAATCAACATTGAATATGTAATACAGAATAGCAATGTAAACAGCACTACATTTAACAATATGTAAACTCTATATGTAAATCACACATGTACCAAAACAGAAGACTCAAGTTGATGGAAAAGATCTACGAATAATCAGAAATATGTACTGGGAACGAACAGCTGCAACGAGAATAGAAAACAATGTAAGCTCTTTCCAAAACATTAAAAGAGGAGTCAGACAGGATTGTGTTTTGTCACCAGATCTGTTTTCACTTTACAAGCGAAAACATCATGAGAAACCTAGAAGAAGACCCTGGATTAAAGGTTGGAGGGAAAATGATAAACAACATTCGATACGCAGATGACACCGTACTAATTGCAGAAAATGAGAGGGACCTACAAAACCTTGTGAATATACTAGAAATAGAAAGCAGAGGTACGGGGCTGGAACCAAACAGCAGGAAGACTGAAGTCATGGTGATCAGTAAAAAACATGAAATCCCCTCATGCAAAATAACAGCAAATGGCACAACCTTGACACAGGTTGATAAATTTAAATACCTGGGAACGATCATTTCATCAGAAGGCAGATGCACATCAGAAATAGCCAGCAGAATCGGCCAAGCCAAAACTGCATTCAAGAAAATGACAAGCATTCTTGCCAACAAATGCCTATCAATTAACATCAGGAAGAGAGTTCTTGAATGTTATATAGAACCAATACTGTTGTACAGATGTGAGGCGTGGACAGTCAACAAGCAAAGCCAGAACAAGATTGAGGCAGCCGAGATGTGGTTTCTAAGAAAAATGTTGAGAGTTCCATGACAGCAAAGAAAACAAACGAGACAGTCTTGATGGAGGCAGACACAAGTAGATCATTCATAAGGAAGAGTAGGAAAAGACAGGCAACATTTGTAGGCCATTTTATGAGGAAGGGGGATTTGGAGCACCTGGTCACAACGGGAAAGCTGGAGGGGAAGAGAGCACCAGGTAGACCCAGGGAGAAAATGCTGGACGGACTTGCAGAGTGGCTGGGGACGGGGAGGGTGGGGGAGATGCTTGCGGCAACGAGTGATAGAGACAGATGAAAGTCCATGATCGCCAACACCATGCGGCAGGGCACCTGATGATGATGACCAAAACAAAAATTATGATTAATATCATCATCATAATTTGATATCAGCTGAGCATGTATGTTTAGTTTGAAAGCTCTGTACAAATATGTGTAGAGATTTTTCATTGTTTTTCGTTTGTTTGGTTGGTTTGTTTTGTTTTGTTTTGTTTTTCATTCTAATGTACTAAAAAATATACTATCATGAAAAAGACAATGCTTTTCGTAAAAGTTTTAGAAGTGTATAGATATGTCGGATATTAGAGAAAGCAAGATAACAAAATGTGTTTCGTGTTTTCTTATATGATGAACGTGCCATTGCATTCTCTGAAACATACCTGTACTGAGTTATTGGTTTGTGTAACTGCTTTCATGTTTAGTGTCCATCTCCTGATTTATGCGCTCCTGACTTTATCTGCAGCAAACCGGCAAAGGACCCATCAAATGCCTGCCCAGCAGTTTCTGCCCTGCTGGTTCAACGTCTCCCCAGCTGTGCTCTGCTCCATTTTACAAAATTGACAGATCCTCTTTATCGTGTGTTCCTACAGTAGAGCTGATTGCCCTCATCCTTGGCTTGGTGACTGGTACGTATCGTAGTTGCTCTATAGATTTTGCGGTCACAACAGCTGCTTTGCATATTTTGCAATCAGAGGGATATACGACTGAAATGTGGTTTCTTAGAAGAATGTTGAGAGTACCATGGACAGCATACAAAACAAATGAGAGTCTTGAATGAAGCAGACACAAGAAAAACATTAGTAAAGAAGATAAAGAAAAGACAAGCAACATTTATAGGACATTTTATGAGGCAAGAGAAATTAGAGCACCTGGTCACAACACAGGGCTTAAAACGTTCCGCGTCTGGGCGGAATTTCGCGATTTCGGTTTGTCAAAAAACAACAACAAACAAACAAAAAAAGAAAAAACGAAAGGAGCAAGGCATCCGTGATTGGCTTGCAAGTGTTCATAGCAACGGCGCGCAAGTTATGGCCCCTGATTTGCCCCTGGACCCCCCTAGTTTCAGTGTTTTTTCCCTCCTCCTGTTTTAAGCCCTGCAACAGGAAAGGTGGAGGGAAAGAGACCACCAGGTAGACCCAGGGAGAAATAGTGGATGGACTTTCAAGAGTATCTGAGGACAGAGAGGGTGGGAGATGTACTTGCAGCAGCAAGGGATAGATTCGTATGGAGGGTCATGATCGCTAATGCCATGCAGCAGGACACATGATGATGATGATGATGATGATGATGATGAGGGATATATGAAACACAAGTTATCTTAAGTGACCATGTATCTCTACCTGTATTTGTTCTGCCGTTTGTTTTTGCTGGGATCAGGAGCTTTGATTTTTCTGTGGTCAGTTATTATGAATGAAATATGCATATAACGAAGTGCTGTGAATTTTTGCACTCTCCCAGTATCATTTCCTGATGAGAAAAATTGACAGAATATCTAGTCTTTTGCATTGGTTATAAGTCCTACACAGTCTTACAAAATAAGTTTCTGATCTCTGAATACAGAATGATAGACAAACTCTGCCACTCTTAGGCTTTTGGTTGATTGAACTACATATGCTTATCATACAAACTATTGAGTTATTGTAAAGTATAACTAGAGAATTCTTAGTCTGAAATATATGATTTGTTATATGAACCATTGAGCTGTGTTAAAGTATTACTAAGAAGTTAGCCTGAAATCTGTTAGATACCACCATATATTGCTTTTATGAACTGTATAATAGAGACTAGCGTATACTGCTTTTATGAAATGTACAGTAGAGTCGAGCACATATTGCTTTTACGAAATGTACAACAGAGATTAGCGTATATTGCTTTTATGAAATGCACAATAGAGACTAGCATATATAACAGTTTACTGTTATCAAGTGTACAATAGAGACTAGCACACATTGCATATACAAGTAACATGTAACTTGTGATAATGTTTCAGTGTTCCTAGTGATTACGACAGTGTCCATCATCAGCTGCGTCAGAAATCACAGGCGGACACATATTGTCCCACATGAGCCTCCTGCAACAGACGAGAGTCACTTGATTCCTTCTGACCAGCAGAGAGGACAGCCAGCCTACTACAGCGGCTTGTAGTCAATGACACTAAAGTTGATACGGTTTGGAGGCATACCTTGTACTTAGGATGGAGGTGTCACATCGTAGAAATCTTGCCTTATTTGGTGTGGAGAATAGTGTACATTTTATATTTGTGTGGCAAAGAGGATGACCAGCTGCTCAGTGATAGGAGTGCTTGGTAAGGGTATGGGCCACCTCCTGAATTTGAGTTGTGAAGGTGGGTTGTTTGAATGGCATAAAGGGCACAAGATTCACAACAATCTGTGGTTGTGTGTTTGTCATTTCAGATGATAAGGCTCTTATCCTGTTGAAGCTATCATCATTATTATTTTGACTGATCATAAGTGCACACCTGTTGAAGCAATTATCATAATTACTTTCACTGATGCACACATGTGTGGAAGCAGTTATCATAATTACTTTCACTGATCACGTGTACACACCTGTTGTATCAATTATCATAATTAGTTTCACTGATGACATGTACACACCTGTTGAAGCAATTATAATTACTTTCACTGATCATGTGTACACACCTGTTGTATCAATTATCATAATTAGTTTCACTGATGACATGTCCGCACCTGTTGAAACAATTATAATTACTTTCACTGATCATGTGTACACACCTGTCGAAGCAATTATTGTAATTACTTTCATTGAACAGGTGTACACACCTGTTGAAGTAATCATCATAATTACTTTCATTAATCAGGTGTACACACCTGTTGAAGCAATTATCATAATTACTTTCTCTGATCAGGTGTACACACCTGTTGAAACAATTATAATTCTTTCTCTGATCAGGTGTACACACCTGTTGAAGCAATTATCATAATTACTGTCAGTAATCAGGTGTACACACCTGTTGAAACAATTATCATAATTACTTTCATCGATCACATGTACACACCTGGTGAAGCAATTATCATAATTACTTTCACTGATCATGTGTACACATCTGTTGAAACAATTATCATAATTACTTTCATCGATCACATGTACACACCTGGTGAAGCAATTATCATAATTACTTTCATTGGTCACATGTACACACCTGGTGAAGCAATTATACTTTCATTGGTCACATGTACACACCTGGTGAAGCAATTATCATACTTTCATTGGTCACATGTACACACCTGTTGAAACAATTATCATACTTTCATTGGTCACATGTACGCACCTGGTGAAGCAATTATCATACTTACTTTCATTGGTCACATAATAATAATAATAATAATAATTACAATATTTATATAGCGCAAAATCTCGACAAAATCAAATCTAAGCGCTGAAAGAGACACACACGCACGCACGCACGCACGCATGCACACGCACACACACACACACACACACACACACGCACGCATGGCTATAAATGGGGAGAAAGAATAAAAGCAATAAAAGCAAGAATAAAAGCAATGGAAAATTATAGAGAGCATATCATATACAATTATATATTATAACAAAGTGATTCCCCTCCGAGCGGAGACAGGCTGCAGAGGGGGGTTGAGTGAGGTTAGGATTTTATGCAGAGGAGAAAAGGTGAAGGTGAGTTTTGAGAGCGGACTTGAAGGAGACAAAAGTAGGTTGCTGACGGACTGAGAGAGGAAATTTGTTCCAGGAGAGTGGACCAGAAACAGAGAAGGCTCGTGGACCATAGGTATTGAGCTTAGTGCGTGGAAAGTGAAAAGTCAGAGGATCGGAGGCAGAGCGGAGGGTACGTGAGGGAACATAGATCTCAAGTAGGCTTGACAGGTAATCGGGGGCTGCGTTATTGAGGCTTTTGTAGCACGTGGTGTCTAGTTTGTACTGTATGCGCTTTGATACAGGGAGCCAGTGAAGTTGTGCCAGGAGAGGAGATATGTGGTCAGCTTTTTTCTTTTTGAGTACAAGGCGTACAGCATTATTTTGAATGCGCTGTAGGATGTGAATGGTGGAGGCAGGGAGACCAGACAGGAGTGAATTGCAATAGTCAATGCGAGACATTATGAAGGAGAGAACAAGTTTTGCAGTTGTTTCGACAGAGAGATACTTCCTGATCAGGCTTATACGATGGAGATGATAGTAGCAAGATCTGGCAGTTTGAGAAACAAAGTTGTTCATGGAGAGGGTAGAGTCAATGCAGACACCAAGGTTTTTAACTGAATCAGAAATTGGGACTGATGTGTTACATAATGGGAGAGACAGAGGAGGCAGCTGAGAAAGTTTCTGACGGATGCCAGTGAGGATAGCTTCTGTCTTGTCGTCATTAAGCTGGTGAAGCAATTATCATACTTACTTTCATTGGTCACATGTACACACCTGGTGAAGCAATTATCATACTTACTTTCATTGGTCACATGTACACACCTGTTGAAACAATTATCATACTTTCATTGGTCACATGTACACACCTGGTGAAGCAATTATCATACTTACTTTCATTGGTCACATGTACACACCTGGTGAAGCAATTATCATAATTACTTCACTGAATATGAGTATATACCCTGATCAAGGCTTCTCACACATTAAGATCACACACTGTAATCACCATCAAGCTTCTGAACATGGAATTGGCATTTGATAATGAACAGTGATGAGAGAATGAAGCCTGGAACACGGTGTGATTGTATATGTACATCTCTATGTTATGAACATTTCAAGATGTGTTCATAGTCCCAGTGATACGTCAAATCCATGTTATAATTACCGTGATTGATGTATGTGCCCTCTTCAAACATTTTCAAGGAGACAACAATGCAGAAAAAAACATTCATACATAGATATTACAGACATACAAACAGTGATACGAATTTATTACATACCTGTCATTTATTGTCATACACATGCACGTGCACATTTATAATAAAACTGAAAAGTTTCTGCATAGATAGGACTGATTATGTATAGCCATTTTTATACTATTTTCCTGTTTTGATTTGTATTTTTTTAAAAGAGACAAAACATGGCCAGTAACAATAGGAAAATGGCATTTTACAAGACAAAAAATGGCCAGTAACAATAGGAAAATGGCATTTTACAAGACAAAAAATGGCCAGTAACAATAGGAAAATGGCATTTTACAAGACAAAAAATGGCCAGTAACAAGAGGAGAATGGCAAGTTACAACATGAACAGTGACAGGCGCTGTAATCAGAAGGTGAGGGGTTCGATCCTTACTAGATGTCTCCAGCCCGGTGGGTTTGGTGGAGATTTTTCCAGTCTCCTGGGTCAGTTTGTGTGTGCAGATCTGTTAGTGCCTTATACATGTACATGTGTACATGCATGCAGAACATCAGTATGTATGTTAAAGATCCTGTAAATCATGTCAGTGTCTGCTAGGTTGTGGAAACATGAAAATACTCAGTATGTATGCCCACCAAGGACAAAGTATGCAGACTGTGCAGTGACATACTGCCTGCACAGTGTGGACAAAACAATTACATATATGTTTCAAAGAAAATTCAGATTGCTAAAGAAAACAACACCAACAAAAAAAGATATAGTAACAGTAAAGACATTAATTTTTTCACCGTTTTTGTGATTTCTTTGTTTTTGTTTGTTTTAACAGTTCTGTGTATGCTTACGCATTCTTAATCAAAACAACACTCACTGGTCAGAAAAATTGGAACCGAGAGCACAGCAAAATAGAACATAACTGTGTTTTTTTTAATGAAATGAAGGTAGTTGCATTTAGTTATTTAAATTCATAAGCATGCCTACCTTCTTTCTTTGATCAAAACATTTTTGTTCTATATTGTTGTGCTCCTATGTACATGTGTGTTTGAAAACTTGACAGGACATAAGCGAGTAGTTTTGGTTGATAGTAAACTGACCTGAACACTCACATTTGTTAGATCAAATGTTTTTTGAAGTGTTTCAATCTGTTCGTGATGTGCAAAGCACATTGGATTTTGGCAAGTCTTCATTGCTGTTTGTGATAAGCAAAGCACACTGGATTTTGGCAAGTCTTCATTGTTACAGACCAGTTTAGTGTCTTTTGAGTGCACAAAAACATTCTGTATGTAATCTACCTTACATTGTCTTTCCCTGTTAAGATGTATGACATACTCAGCAGTGGTTATATGATAGTAAATATGGCAGAACCTGCCTAATTGGCAGAACCTACCTGAATGAAGTTATTTATGTATATTAAAAGCGAATGAAAGTGTAAGCATGTACTAAATAAAATGTAATCATATACTGTATTGATCTCTGGACGGTACTTCACTTAGAAAATGATTCTTTTCATAGCCATTCATACATATGCCTCTTCATTACAACCTTCTGCATTTCACTTTTATTACATGATGATAATATAATTATGTGCGGGAACAGAGGATTTCTTTAATGCAGTAACATTTCCACATGAAGTGTGGAACATGTTGTGATCTTAGTGACATGTGATATTGCATCAGCAGAGATTGTAAGTTGTCAGTTTTGAACTGCTTGGGGAGAGAGGCAAGTGTAAGAAGTCCACCAGTAAAACTTCACCGATATCTTGAACTAGTTAAATGAATTGAAGAATATTAAGGGATCAGCAGATTTTCTTTTTTTTTTTTAAGTAGTAAGCATATGCTGTGAAGAGCTGAATGAAGAGAACTTACATTTTTGTAATAGTTCATTTCCTATGTTCCAGTCTGTAAGTCAACATGTATAATTAAATGTTAGAAAGCAGAGTCTATGAGGTGTTTTTCGATTAAAGTATATGCAGTATATGAATAAAGAAGGCACAGCCCATGCCCCATTGTTTCCGTTTCATTTTCATTCATGTACTTTTGGTAATTGTAAGTTTGTAAGTTTATTGTTGTTGCTGTTAAAAAGTATGTGAAGGGAATATTGTTACAATGAAAATGATTGTGTTTAAATGTTTAATACAAATGGTTTTTTTTTTTCGTGTTTTGGTTTTTAATTTCCCTTTTTTTCAAAAAAGAAGAGGAGACTTTTGCATATTGACTAGTAGGGGGTGGGGGGGAGGGGGAGGGGCTATGACAAAATGTGTGAACAAGATTTTTTTCAGCTCTTTTTTGGGTGGAGTTTTACCAAATTTTGATCAAAGGTGTGGACTGTCGAGGAGACATGAATGCAAAAATTCAGAACATATAGCTTCTAGGTCAAACTCAGGTGGACCAGAAAAGTGCGAAAAAATCAGCACTTTTTGGTAGTTCTTCTTTTGTAGGTTGATGTCTTTGTGATAAAAAAGGGATGTATCAGTTTAAGTTGCCCCTCCTTACTATCACCTGTGTTTCTGGAGGGTTCCACATGCAAAATGATGATGTTATATTTGGCTGTTCTTGAATGGACTCTGAAGGAGTTTAGTAGTCTTCACACTAATAAGGTAGAGAGAAAGGATATTCTCTGTGGGTCACAGAATGACTTCACATGTCATGCTAGGAACTGGTGTATGCATTTATGTGCATTTTATCGTAGTGTAGTTGTATGTTTAACCCCAATAGAAGTTTGAGTATATAATAACGTATATATGTACA
The DNA here is from genome assembly GCA_030674185.1 of Monoplex corrugatus. Classification (NCBI taxonomy): domain Eukaryota; kingdom Metazoa; phylum Mollusca; class Gastropoda; order Littorinimorpha; family Ranellidae; genus Monoplex; species Monoplex corrugatus. Next base: position 81,999,967 of record CM060307.1, read on the forward strand.
TGGGTAATTTTTGAAATCATGGAGTCCAAGATGAATTACTAGTAATTCTTATGAATCAACCAATTCCTAATTTAATTTCCTTACGTTATCATTTGGATTTTATTAACCCTTCGACTCCCACACCCCGGTCACCAGCCTCCTGCAGTGTCAATCTTTCTAGCAAAGCAAAAACTTAACCTTTTGATTCCCTCACCCTATCCTCCCAAGGTGGCAGATAGGGTGAGGGAGTAAAAGAGTTAAGTTTTTGCAATTGATGGAGAGGGTGCGGGAGTCAAAGGGTTGATAAAGTAACGTTTTGTGACTGCCAGTTCAATCAACAGGGTTCCTTTACACTTGTTGAATTTTCCTGTGAACTTCACATCTACGTTGTTACATGTTAATACTGCACTGTTATTTTGTTATGGAGTTGTATTGTTACATCACTAATCTGATGGATTGTGTAAACTGTTACCATGTGCATAAATTGTTGAAAATATTATCAGACTGTTATATAACTTGTTACATTTGATATTGATAACATTGATAAGAAATAGATTGAATTGGTGCTTTGATCATGTGTTAGCAAATATGTCTTCTCAGTGATTTGCTGAATATGGTGATATCTCTGCTTTGAAATTGTCTTTCAGCAGTTTGCCCTTGTTTTATGTTTTGCACTTTGGTTTTGGATTTGTCCGAATATTTCTACACGGTTTGTTTGATTGCCACATAGAAGGAGGGAAATGCCTGCTGGTTTACGTTTTCTCAAATGCACAAACTTTTCCCTGAATGTATACATATTTAAAACTCAGAGACTCTGGTTGTGGTTTGAATCAAATCTCCTGCACGTGATGTGGCTGTGTACACCACATTGTGATGTTTTACATTTCACTCTTTTGGACTTTTGGTATTATTTCTCAATAATAAGTGGAAAAGTGTTTTTCTTTTTTCTTTTGTTTGTTTTCTTTGTAAATCCTTGGAAAGCAGTGTTCATTACTGTTAGTTTCTGTAGTGTGTTTGAATAGTAAGTACAAAATGTGTTTATATGTATGTGGAACTCAAACTATTTTTTGGCTGTAAAAATCAAACCAGCTATGCATAGAACTTATGAATGTGGAAATATTATGCATGTTTATATGTGTGCTGAATGCAGATGATTGATTTTTGGCTTTTAAAATCAAACAAGCTATGATTTTTGGCTGTTAAAATCAAACAAGCTATGATTTTTGGCTTTTAAAATCAAACAAGCTATGATTTTTGGCTGTTAAAATCAAACAAGCTAAACATAGACTAATGAATGTGAAAATATTACGTATCTTTATAGTGTGCTGAATGTAGATTATTTTGACTGTGAAAATCAAACAAGCCAACATAGAACTTTGGTATGGAAATATTATTACTGTCAATAAACATTTGTATGATCATTCTCATTTCATGTATGTTCATACTTTGATTTGAAACTTAAGGAATAGCTAAGATCTCTTGTGAGTATTGGAGGGTCTAGAGGGTAATATCATCTGTCTAAAATGTAAATACTGACTCGATGCATCCCTGAAATGACAATCAGTTGTACTAGGCAGGGTCTGCAGAAAGCTGCATTTTGTGGCTGTTTGGGTAGCGTTAAAAATGGGACAACAAAGAAGAAAAAAAGATGTGCATTAGAATTCATGCAGCATTTTTTTATGAAATTCACATTATATTCATTTACTTTGGATTTGGATCTAAATAGAACATAAAGTAAACTGAGTGAGAAAAGATTTAATGTGAACATAATAAGTAGATTTTATGATTTGTGTGTGTGTGTGTATTGTGTGTGTGTGTGTGTGTGTGTGTGTGTGTGTGTGTGTGTGTGTGTGTGTGTGTGTGTGTGTGTGTGTTGTGGTTGTTATGATCTACCTCTGGTAACGCCATATTAGTTTCCTTACAAACAATAAGTTTGTATTTTTTATGTGTGGTGCGTAGACTTTGTTGAACTGGTAGCATGTGACATGTGATGAGGATATTAGAGTATATTTCATATAAGAAATGTTTGTGATATTCCACATACTGTGAAAACAAAACCCCACATTGACGTGAATACTTGTCTTGCAACATTATGTTTTTTTTTTTCTGAGAATTTATTTGAGGAAATTTTCCCCATCATCATTGATGTTGGTTGTTGGAGAATAAGGTTTCAACTTCATCGTCATTAAGCAAGTAGACTGAAAGCTTATCATGGTGCTGAGCAATTTTAAGGATGAAGAGGCTAAAAGCTTATAGTGATGCCAAGCATTTTAAGTGCACAGATACTGAAAGCTTATGGTGACACAAAACCCATTTTAAGCATGAAACAAAACCGTTTGTGGAGACTCCAACCAATTTAAGCAGAGAGTCGAAAAGCTTGTGGTGGCACCAGTCAATTTTAAACAGGAGGTGGCAAGGGCCATTTCCTTAGATTATAAGCACAAATGCATTGATATGTGTACTTAATTTTCTTTTTCTTTTTTTTTTTTCTATGGAAGTATTGTGCATGTTTTGAAACAGTTATAGCCCTGATATAGCTCTACACAGTCGGCGGGGCTCTAAACAATAAGGCTAAATGCTTGTGCGGGTGCTTACTAGTCCAACGGCAGGAAATCTTGTTGTGCATTAATCAGTTTCAAGCATAAGGAGGCTGAAAGCTTATGGTAATGCCAGATAATGTGAGACATAAGGAGGCTAAAAGTTGTGATGGTGTTGACCAATTTCAAACGCAAGGAGCTGAAAGCTTATAGCAGCACTAAGTCATTTGCTATGTGAAGAGGTTGAAGCTTGTGAATGTAGTAACCAATCTTAAGCATAAGGAGGCTAAAAGTTGTGGTGGTGCCGACCAATTTTAACCCTTTGACTCCCACATCCTGTCCATCAGCTTCCTGCATTGTCAGCCATAATAGCAGAGCAAAAACTTAAGCTTTTGATTCCCTTACCCTATCCACCAGCTTCCCGCAGGAAGCTGATGGATAGGGTGAGGGAATCAAAGGGTTAAGTTTTTGCACTTGGTGGATAGGGTGCTAGAGTCAAAGGTTAAGATGCTGGAAGCTCATTGAGGTACTGAGCATTTTAAGCACGAGGATGTTGAAGGCTTGTGGATGCACTAACTAGTTTTGAATGTGAGGAGGCTAAATGCTTGTGGTACTAAATGGTTTCAAGGGCAAGGAGAAAAGCTTGTGGTAACACCAAGCACTTTAAGAGTGAGGATGCTGAAAGTTTGTGGCAGCCTCAAGCATTTTAAGAATGAGGATGCTGAAAGCTTCCGGTAACACAGACATTTTAAGACAGAGGAGGCTGAAAAGCATATGGCGATGCTAACCAGATTCAGGTGCAAAGATGCTTAAAGCTTACGATGGCATCAGCCAGTTTCAAACTTGGAAGTGAAAATTACCTCATTGTTTTAGTGGTAAGGTCATTAAACAATCTCATGGTATGATTTAGATGTACGTGCAGGTGGTAGATTTGGAAAGTCTGTGTAATGAAACTGGTAAAATTTTCATGTGATTCTGTGTACATTTTTCTGTTTAAGTAGCTGACCAACCAGCCTATATACATTTTTATGTATATATATGTATTTTGTGTGTGTGTGTGTGTGTGTGTGTGTGTGTGTGTGTTTTGTGTGTGTGTAGGTATAGACAGTTAGATAGAAAGTTAGTTATGTACACTTTAATTATGTCAGGAAACAGTTTAATTATGTCAGGAAGCAGTTTTGGGGTGAGCTGTTTTGCCTCATTTTGGTCACAACACTTTTTGACCGCGCCCACTGAGATGGGATTTACATCAAAAGTAGCTGACGTGTCAAGGAGAAATAAAATTGAAATGTTGTCATTGTTGAGAGCAGCAAAGATGTCACTGAAAGATCTTAACAAAAACTATTTCTGTGCTATCTTTATTTGTATTAAAAATCACAAGGTTATCAGGAAAACAAATTTATTACAAGATGACATGTGTGGTTTTCATGATCTATCTTGAAGTTTGTGACAGAGCTAATGCAGGTTGTTTTCCATATTGAGAGTTCTTTTGTCGTCAGTGATGGTGTATTGGAGATAGTTTTGCAGCTGATCATCTTGCTTTTTTCTAATGTAGGTATGTACATATTTACTACTTACTTTCTTAAATATTAATGTTGTCAGGGTATGCTTAAAAGCAATTCATAAACCATATAATTTTGCTTACTTGTGTATCATTTATATCTCGCACCATTTTGTCTGTGAAATCTACTTGAAAAGAAATGATTTGGGGGAAAAAATGAAATCTGTATCAAGTCGAGATCAGTTTAATTGATTAAACAAAAACAAAAAAATGCGGAAAAATATCTGTATCATTTATAATGTGTTTGAAATGGGAGGGATTGAACAAATAATAGTATTCGTCAAGATTCACTCACTTCAGGCTAAACTTGCAGCAAGAATGCAGTGAAAGTACACTGCTGCTTCAGTAATATTAAGAGGTATGTGAAGAATGTTGTTGGTACTTGACAGGTAGGTCACGCATAAATAAAACACTGTCTGTGTCATCTCTAGAACGATGCATTTCTGAAATAATGCAATTTGTGTGTACTGAAAGTACTGAAAAAATTATATTGAAAAGTAGTCATAGGAGAAGAAGAACTATATTTCTGAAGATTTAATAAAATGAATACACTCATTAACATGAATTGTGCTCAGAGATTCATTAAGTCATGTGGTTGCAAGATATTCTCCAAGAATTCAATTGTTCTAGAATGTGGGTGTTGTAGAGGAGCTTTTGTTCTAGTATAAGCAAAGGCAATCTGTGCTTCTGAGACAAAAAGAGAAAATTGTGTGTGTGTATGTTTGTGTGTTCGTTCTTTGATTTAACGTCTTTTCACTATGAGTGAAAGGTATATCTTGTGTGTGTGTGTGTGTGTGTGTGTGTGTGTGTGTGTGTGTGTGTGTGTGTGTGCATGTGCATGTGCGCATATGTGTGTGTTGTGTGTGTGTGTGTGTGTGTGTTTGTGTATCAGTGTACTTGAATATTATGTTGGTTTATATGTCAGAGATTCTCAAAGATTATATACTATGAAATGAACGCATTGTAATTCTTGTATGGTAGTATTATGAAAAGAAAAGCTGATTTACTGATTGTTTGTTCCTTTTATTTTTTTATATGTTTATTATTTTCTGTGTAAACATGAGATTATCTTCAGATATACTGGGGAACATACTTTTTTCTCTCACTGGCTTTTTATGTGCAGTTGTAACATTCAGGCATGCAATAAATGTTCAGTTTTTGTTGTTTTTCTTTTTTCATACAGCTACATATTACGTTTTTGTCCTTTTGTTTGTAATGTGTAAGGTATATCTTTGAATCACATGGTGTATAACATTTGAATTAGTATATGGATATGGTAAGTGTACTAGCTAGAGGGTAATTCACTTGAAAAACTCCCTCTTTTTTTATCGTAAGGGTAATGACGCAATTTGAGTATTTTCGGTTTAAGCAGGAGTTGATCATGAAACAGCTGAATTGTTTGTTGTTATGTTGTTTTTTTTTCTTTTTTCAATCAGATATGCCTTGAGATTGTACTTTGAATATGAACATATCTTTCCTGAATAAAACCATTGATTCTTGATTTGTCTTATCTTTGTGTCTTTCATTTTAATGTTTGGTCATGCTTATGTTACACACACACCACACACACACACACACACACACACACACACACACATACACACACACACACATATACACACACACACATGCGTGTGCGTGCGCACATGCACACAAACACACATGCAAACACACACACACACACACACACATACACACACACACATCACACTCACACACACACTCACACACCCACACACACACACACCCACACACACACACAAACAAACAAACACACATGAAGAAGAAAGAGAGAGAGATTAGTAATTATGTCAAGTGTTGTGCTCATTGCATCAACAGCCACTGTTTTCCTGTTTTCACTATTTACCAATAGTGTTTGTATAACTTATCCATAAAAACTGGTGATTTATGCCTATGAATAACACGCACGTCCATTCTCACTCAAAACCAAGCAAAAAGACGCCAAAGAGAAATGAAAATTCTCATTTATCAAACTTTGATATGTCAATTGTTGTCCTCAAAATACAAATTGACACAGATCAGTTACAACCATCTTGTCTGTTTAAGTACAACCATGACAACAGCAACAATGAGGATCACACTCACAACAGTTATCACATGTAATCTTTGGCCAACAAAAATGATCGTGCAAAAAGGGAATATGGATAAATCAAACACACGGCAACAGCTGAACACCTCGAGTGACCAAAAGTCGAGATTCATTGAACAAACCGGGCGAGGTGGGTACATGTCTCAACATTATTATATAAACAGGACATTTTCTTGTGCAGTTAGGTTTCCATTTGAACAAAAACAAAAACAGGTAACAACCAACAAACAAAAGCCAAATTTTGTGGTCTTAAAAACACAATGGATTATGGACTCAAGTCCGCTCAGTTTTTATGACAGCATGGGCATTTGAATGTATGACAAAATGATTTTCTCACCCACAACTCACTCATATAATAGTCATATCACACACTCATGAACAATCATTTTAAGAGTCCTTAACCCTTTGACTCCCGCACCCTATCCACCAACTGCAAAAACTTAACCCTTTGACTCCCTCACCCCTCGCGACCAGCTTCCTGCAGGAAGCTGGTGGATAGGGCGAGGGAATCAAAGGGTTAAGTTTTTGCTTTGCTAGCATGGTTGGCAACGCATGATGTTGGTGGGCAGGGTGCGGTAGTGTCAAAGGGTTAATATTTGCATGCTGTCCATTCAACATTTGATACTTTAGTCAGTATTTTAACTACATTTCTGAAACCTTGGTATTGCAATCATCATTGTTATTTATGCAGCTGCACCTGTGCAGCTGTTTCATCACAAATATAAAACATAAAGGTACGAGTATGTATGTGTAGGTGCAAGACAAGAGGATAGAGGGGAGTGAGAAGAGAAGCAATGTGCATGATAACCATTAAGAGCAGGCAAACTAAATCCTAAGAACTGTAGTACAGTCTTGCCTATCAGGTCAAATAAACTCTTATTTTGCTTGACATACTTTTTTTCCGCTTCAGATTGTGTATTTTTGCTAGCTTGGAGATTCTTATTTAAATAACAGACATTTATGTATATTTGTCAACAGCAATAATGTGAAAATGTCGGGTCCACAGGTACGAATCAGTGGCATCTACAATGATCTAATACAGGGAACTACCAGCTGGCTTCAACATATAAAAACTCAGTGCTTCTTATATAAGTGTAAATGTATGAAGTGCACTGATTTTTAATAAAGACCCCTACTCTGCTCTTTTTTCTTTATATCTGGTGTAGTCTACTGAAAATGTAAAACAGGACAAATACAGATGACAAAATGCCTGCAAACAAAAAATATTCACATACACAGAAAGCATGAAATGAGCCTATGAATTATTCACCAATATTCATTTGTATCAAAAACGCAGTCAACAGCAAGGTGGTTAAGCCATACAAACAATCTACTTTCCTCATCACCCTGGGCATGTTTTTGTGTAACTGTGATCTTGAAAACAGACCCAACTCATTCACCCTGGCAAAGTCACAGTTTTCTGTGAGGTAAACAAAAAAGTAACATTGTTTCTCTTACCACTAGTTACGCATCATTATTCTTTTTCTTTCTGATCGTGACTTGGAGCCTCGCACAAGCCACGTTAACCCTTTGACTCCTTCATCTTATCTGACAGGATCCTGCATTGTCAGCCATGACAGCCGAGCAAAAACTTAACCCTTTGATATAGGGTGAGGGAATGAAAGGATCAAGTTTGTGCATTTATGGACAGGTTGCAGGAGTGGAAGGATTAAGAAAATTTTTTTTGTGACCTTGTAAGCTCAGTTCGTTATGATGGCATACTGATCATACATGAGTCAATGTTCAACTCTCAGGCAGACAACAGTTTTATGTGGGTTGGTTGATACTTTTGATACGGAGCCATGGACTCTAGATCCACTGTCTTGAGTTTGGCCCACTCCTGGAATATGAGACCTAAGCAGCACATAGGGATTTGCGCTGGCTAAGGAGTCTGCCAGATAATAGACAGATGCAGATTGGGTGGAGTGCATATGGAATTTTGCTAGTGTGATGAATCCCTCTTGATCAAACTCATCAAAATGGTATTGTTCCTTTCATTTTACATAATATTGATGGCTTAGAAGATTTCAAAAATGTGTTTTGTGATCAAAATGAAATAGGAAAAAACTGGCCAGTTGGCTGCCTGTCCTAATGCTTCAATCATTCTGGCGGTGTCAACGTGTTTTCATAGGTACTGTTCTCTCCCCTCCCCTGCCCTACCCCATTTCAAGACCGTGCTAGTACATGTGGTTCTGTGCAGATTCAAGGAGTTTGCCAGATAATGGTAGGTAGGTTGGGTGGAACACATATGGATTTGTCCAAGTGTGATGAATCGCTCTTGAGCAAACTCCGAACTGCAAACTACAAGTGCAGTGAATTCCTGTGGAACAAACTACAAACTCAAATCATGACCAAACTGTGGTTCAGTCCATCTATGGGCAACTGCAGACTTGCTGAAACAACTTCACATTTCCATTCATGGAAACCAGGCCAATGGGAATTGCAGCTTAAGCATTTGTGATTTACAATTGATCTGTGACCCAATTTCAACCAAATAGTGACAATTTACGGAAAACAACTCTTTCTGACAAAGTTTGTTCCGAATGAAGCAGTTACAATGAAGCTGACATGCAGACATACATTCAGCCTCAACTGGTGTGATTTGAGTAAGTCTCAATTTTTTTTTCTGAGGAGAAATGTAAAGACTTGAGAGACATGACTAGCAAATCCAGCAATCAAAAGTATTACATGCATCATTTTAGCACAAATGTAACGTTCAGAACAGACATATATCTGAGAAAAACGAGAACATGGACTATTAAGTCACCCATATGTAAGCATGTAACAAATGAGCATGGATATTCAATCATCTGTACGAATGTCTCAAGTGAATATGGACCATTCAATAATCCATGTACTTTTATATATGTCACAAACGAACAAGTACTATTTAATCATCCGTATGTAAGTATGTCACAAATGAACATGGACAAGTGAGCATAAGTGAAACACCTGACAATATGCCATGACTTGCGCATGATATATATATATACACAGGTTAAAAGTGTCTTGAACGATCCACAACAACTCAACATATTTGTATGGAAAAAAAAACATAACATGTTGGAAACGTCCATATCTGAAGTACATAAACCACAACATATAACACAGTGTATCTGACAAAACACGCATCTACTGTTTACTTTGATCGATACAAAAATGTTCACGACACTTGTATAAAATCAGTTTCAGCAATATGGAGATTTTATTCTGTAGCTGCATCGGGAACAAGGGACATGGCATCTCTCACTGCCAGCGTGGGTTTGAAGAAGTCTATGATTTTGCTTTTGTCATTTAAATTAATCACAAAAATCACTATTCATCACTTAAATAAATGAATAAATAAGAGATTACCATTGTCTTTCTACTGACATATTCAGTGGGCAGTTTACCCAGCAGTTGAATTTTAACATGTCCCACAGAATCGTACAAATCAACAATTAGCAATTTGAACTCTCTCAAAGTTTGTACACAAACGTACACGAACACACACACACACACGGACACACTTACAATAAGAGTTGCATCCATGCATGCACGCACCTACCATTACATATACACACTCTCACACATACACACACACACACATGCATGCATGCACACACGTACACACGCACGCATGCATGCGCAGGCGCACACAGACACAGACACACACACACACACAAGCACGCACACACAGATAAGAGAAAAAATGCACACATGCATTTGTTTCATTTGAAATGAATGCATGAGATCTGTTGTCGATCTTTAGTTACATTCATTCCTTTCATAGTTTCTACCTTAAAAGTGATATGATAGGCTACACGGTCATAAATAGTATTGTCACAATTATGTATGCAATTACTGTCTGTAGCAGCAATGATGTTGATGATGATGAATAATTATAGTAATTCTGCTCACAGATCACTAAATGAATCATTCTATTTGGATTTCATCCTGATTGTATTCCATATTAAGAATTTAAGCGGGATAGTTGTATGAAACTGGAGAGGGTAGATAGGACAAAGCAGGGTCTGTTGTGACCTGTTTGTAAGAACTGGTGAGGAGAGAGAATTTACGACTATTATCATTATTATTATTTTAAGCCCACCGACTGCACAGAGCCATATCAGGGCTATAACCACTGCAAAATATACACACCACCTCAATGGCCCAGGGAAAAAAAACTTGAAAAGAAAATAAAGCACACACAACAATACACTCACACATAATCCAAGGATGTGCTCCTGGTGTTAATTCCATCCAATTTATCACCAGAGGGTTATAGAAACAAACTCGAATAAAAATGTAAGCATAACTGAGGACACGAAAACATAATATATAAAATCTGCCTTTAACTGCCTGTCATTACTTGTGCACATCACATTTCCTTGGAGGAAAATATGCAGTTAATACACGTACCCAGTTATCAATCCTAATATATAGTATGTAAGACTTCAAAGACAACATACAGGTGAATGGACCAGCAAGGCATAAAATGATAGGGAGAGAGATGGCAAAAAGCAAAGGAGCAAGGCAGGAACAAAGTGACAGAAAAGAGGAAATGTTTAACACAAATTTTTGAGAAGGTGGGCATATTTATACATTCTGAAAGAGCTCCCGGCAATCCCGCAAATGATGAAAGGAGAGGAAAGGAACAAAAAAACTACAACAGCATGAAAATATAAGAATGATGCAAAATTGGAATATCACAGAAAAAGAGGGGGGGGGGGGGAGAGAGAGAGAGAGAGAGAGAGAGGAGAGAGAGAGAGGAGGAGAGAGAGAGAGAGAGAGAGAGAGAGGAGACAGCGAGAGAATTTCTTATATTCATTGCATGACCAACTGATATAAGAACGTTGCTTTTCTATAATAATCACATTCTCATCACAATTTTTAACACTGCAGTATTACAACAAAAATTAATACACAAGAATGTATATTTTATGTATTGTTCTTTTTTTTCAGATCCTCAAGTTTCCTTATCAACATTTAGTTCCTGACTTCTCCTTTTTAATTCCAAGTTCAGTAGATCTGGTCTATTGGAATTGCCAACTTGGTTGAATGTAAATGATTTGTAAAACTGAAACTGGTTCCTGAACATAAAATATTATGTAAATTGTTGTAATATTCACTGTTCCCTTCAAAACATCCATCTCTTCCTGTTGTCTTCGTTTGGTGGTGTGGTGTGGGGTGTGTGTGTGTGTGTGTGTGTGTGTGTGTGTGTGTGTGTGTGTGTGTGTTGTGGGTGGGTGGGTGTGTGTGTGATGTGTTGATGATTGTGTGTGATGTGTGATGTGTTGTGTGTGTGTGTGTGTGTGTGTGTGTGTGTGTGTGTGTGTGTGTGTGTGTGTGTGTGTGTGTGTGTGTGTGTGTGTGTGTGTGTGTGGTGTGGTGATGTGTGTGGTAGTGTGTGTGTGGTGTGTGTGTGTGTGATGTTGTGTTGTTGTGTGTGTGTGTGTGTGTTGTGGTGATGATGTTGTGTTTTGTGTGTGTGTGTGTGTGGTGAAGTGTTGTTTGTGTGTGGGTGTGTTTTGAATGTGTGTGTGTGTGTGTGTGTGTGTGTGTGAGTGTGTGGTGTGTGGTGTGTGTGTGTGTGTGTGTGTGTGTGTGTGTGGTGTGTGTGTGGGTGTGCGTTGTGGCATATGTGGTTGTTTGGGGTTGTGTACGTGACATACTTGCACATAATTCTAAAAGAGTAAAATCATATCACATCAAATGAGTTTTAACATTCTACTGGAATGTTCATGTTCATTTCAGAAAAGTATTCCTGGTGAAATCATTTCTATGCAGCAGCAGCATCTACTGAACAGCAACAACAGAACATGGGCATGCATAACTGTGCAGACGCGTTTTACGTGTGTTGTATTACATTCGACAAAAACACATATACATTAACAATTCATAACATCCCACAAAAAATGACGGCCACTTGCACAGAATTGTGAAAACGAGAAATGTCTTAATAATTACAAAGTGAACATCTTCACTAACAGTTTTTAGTTTATGCATACCTTTATTAATGAACCATACACAGATTAATTGTGATGCTTAACAGACTATGCGTATATTTATACCATTTTCCCCGTGATTGTTGTTATCAGTATCTGTGCATAATCCAATTTTTGCCAAAGTAATAATGACTACTGAATAAGCTTCCACAATGTCTCGAACAGATATTCCTCGTCAGGTATAAAGCACATTATGCGTAAAAGATGTGCAAATTAAACAAAAAAATAAACAATCCAATACATATATGAAATAAACAAAACATGTGGTGTCATTTTATTAGTGGTTAGTGGTATAGGTACTGGTGTTATTGGTGTAATTGGTGGCAGGAATTCTGGCTAACAGAAATCTGAAAAAGCACACCAAAGTCCAGGTCTGCAAAGCCTGCCTGATAAGCACTCTGTTTGTTTTGGTTAAAAAAAACATGAACTCTACAATCCAGACAAGAATGAAGACGACATGCTTTCCATATGAGAAACATCCTCTGCATTTCTTGTAAAGTCTGTGTACTCCCAGCATAATATGTGAAAGAACAGAAAACTTTCCATGTACTACCTCCCTAAGCAAAATTCATGCGCTGGTTGGCATGCTATGTTTCCTGAATAAAGGACAGTCGAATTCCAAAGGTCCTTCCCAGCTTGGAAGAACTGGTGAGGGGAAGGAGGCCAACAATCTGACCTCAGCTGCGGGACAAATCTGCAAACAAGATTTCAAAGACGCAGCCCGGACAATGGGAGGCAACTGCTACGGACAGAAGGATTTAGAAATTACAGACAGTACTTTACAGTTTAATCGAGAAGAACCTGGTGCAAAGATAGATGAGATGCGATCAGAAAAAGGCTCAGTACATACAAACATTGATTGATTGATTTGGTTCACTTTTTACATCGGCACCCACCTCAGGTGATATATGGCCAACAGGGATAACCATCCCAGGGAAGTGAGGAAGGGGACTTATCTAATCCTATACTGACTCCACCAGAACAACGATGATGTTTAAGATGGGACAGTGAGAAGGCCAGTTTTAATGTAGCACACCCGGGAATCCGAACCTACAACCACATGCATACAGATAGCTTCTGACTATTTATGCAGACATGGTGCTAGGCATTGTCACTACTGAATAGGACCAACAGGCACAGAAGATCAGTCAACAAAACTGCCATCGGTCTAGCAGCACAATCCTCATTCTTCCGTGATATGAAAGGAGGCTTACTAAAGATGTAGAAACCACAAACACGAAAACAATGAGAACGCATATTTAATCAACAAAACAATGCAGATATATGAATGAAAAACAAAAATACAGTGTTTTTGATGCGACTAGTAGGGCAAATACTGACGATATTTATGTGACTGATGCAGGCAGATATTGATGGTGTTGATTTGACTGGTACGACAGAACACTATTTTGTTTTAAAGTTTTGTTTTGATATGAATTGCGGGTCAAACAAAATATGCTGGTGCTCTGACAAACTAGTAACACATCACAGATGAAGCAACAATTTTGTTTATAGAATATACAGGTTTAATAACAGCCAGTGTATTCTTTGATGAGTTTCTTGGAAACTGGTTTAGGACTTGTAAAGAACTGGAATATATACTGGTATTATACAACACAGAATCCATTGCACTTCAAAGTAAGTACTTGAGTACTAACACAGTATGGAACTCCCCAAATACTTTGTCCAAATGCAAAATGTAAATTAAAAAAGCAACAACAACAACAAGAAAAAGAAAAAAACAAAAAGTATATGAAGACAAAGGATGAACTTGTGCAGTATGCTGTAATATAAGCTTGTAACTAACATAAATATAACTGCAACACTTGCAAATAAACATTAAATATTACGTATTTAGATTTTCCTGAGGTGGTTAAACTACACATTTTGAATACTTTCACATACACACACACACACACACACACACACACACACACACACACACACACACACACACACACACACACACACACGCATGCACACACACACACACACACACATGCACACACACACAAAACACACACACACACACACATGCACGTACACACACACAAGTGCAGAACAATAATGTGGTAACAACTGACTGGTTATCTTGGAATCGTATATATCTACTTTATGTGCATGAAAGTATGAAGCATTCTACAATATAGATAACATTATCATACAGTACTAAAAGTAAGGACTCTACAATATATGTATGTAAAAAAAAATATTATTCAATACTGAACGTATGATTATAGATGGAATAATTAGGACAGCATAGCATCAATGTCAACACATGAACCTATAATAGTGCTCGATCAATCAACTTTTGCACAGATTAACAAACTTACAACTGTGGTTTGAATAATGTTGCACTATTTTTTCTGCTGTTCAAACCCTATGTGATAAAACATAATCATTCTTGTCAGTAAGCCTTCTATGCTCTTTCTTTTCTTTTCTGTTTTTTTGTTTTGTTTTTGTTTGTTTGTTTGTTTTTTTTTGTTTTTTTTTTGGTGGGGGGGGGGGGGGGGGGGGGGTTACACAAAATCAAGTATTTCAAAATGTCTTGCAACTACATCACGTTTGTAATATTTTAACATTCAATCCTGAGATTACAGAATGGTGTCTCTATTGCCTGCAATACTGTATACAAAATCCTATTTCTAGTGAGTGGAATAAGAGGATGGCTACATGCTATCCAGCAGTTTCAACCCAAATTATTGCCAAGCTAACATCCTGCAGGTTCAGCACATCAACACACAGTTTTATACATTCTATGAGCAAGTAGGGGCTATTACAAAATGTGTTATTTCAGTCTAAAATCAGAATCATTCAACGCACAGACCTGTATCTAAAGTTCTCACAAACTCGAACAGGTAATAGATGCATAGACCCAACAGTATGCAGAATATTGTAGTATGAGAATGTAAAATATCAGTATCAGAACATATAATACAAACGTGTAGACAGTTATGTGCCAGAAGTGCTAAGTTTATTGGTATATGCAACAAGTGTCCTCACATCTTTCAGAACCAGAAATCATTAGATGTCTAAAAAGGGAGAAAAATTGTGGGAAAAAAATTACGGTAACCTGGGTGCACTAAAAGACCTTCATGCTAACTATAAATTTTCAGAGAAACAGACTTAGCAAATGACAGTTGCTTTGCACTGGTGCATCACTAAGCTGGCTACAGGAAACAGCAGTAATTGTGCAAAAAGTTGGTGGCAAATAAAAAAATCAAAAAAACAAAAACAAACAAAAAATGCTATTAATATACACACTGATGTCCCTAACAAACACACCATCATGCTTCAAAACAAGCTACATGAAGTAGTTTTTTAATGTTGTTCTTTTTCAGAATAAAACCATCAGTCTGGAAAATAACAACAAACACATGTTTATGATGTGATCTGCCCACATCTTCCATTCTTTGCAGCAGCAACAAATAATCACATCATTCTAATTTTTTTTTCATCTTCACATGTATTTTGCTACTCTATGCAATATACAAGTCTCATATATTCAAAAGATGCACAGTATCTTAGGATGTGAATTAGCCATACTAGGCATAATCTTTTGTTTTTAATACCAAATCTGGTATGTATACATTCTGATTTCATTGTCCCTGACCACTACAGGTAAAATCATGAGAAAACAGTTGCGGCTGACTAATGATATAATGGCAAGGTCATGTCATTGCCTTTAGGCAGTTAGGCAGAAGGGGAGGGGGACGGTTACAGACCTTAACTTTCCTCAAGGCCAGCATTATGAAAAAGGTGTCTATCTCCTCTCCTTTGCTACTTTTATCATCATCATCAGGTGCCCTGCCGCATGGCGTTGGCGATCATGGACCTCCAACCATCTCTATCTCTCGTTGCCCCTCGCATCTGCCCTACCCTCCTCATCCCCAGCCACTCTGCAAGTCCGTCCAGCATTTTCTCCCTGGGTCTACCTGGTGCTCTCTTTCCCTCCAGCTTTCCCGTTGTGACCAGGTGCTCCAAATCCCCCTTCCTCATAAAATGGCCTATAAATGTTGCCTGTCTTTTCCTAATCTTCCTTATGAGTGATCTACTTGTGTCTGCCTCCATCAGGACTGTCTCGTTTGTTTTCTTTGCTGTCCATGGAACTCTCAACATTCTTCTGAGAAACCACATCTCGGCTGCCTCAATCTTGCTCTGGCTTTGCTTGCTGACTGTCCACGCCTCACATCCGTACAACAGTATTGGTTCTATATAACATTCAAGGACTCTCTTTCTGATGTTAATTGATAGGCATTTGTTGGTAAGATTACTAAGAATGCTTGTCATCTTCTTGAACGCTGTTTTGGCTTGGCCGATTCTGCCAGCTATTTCCGATGTACATCATTTGCTACTTTACCTATCCAAACTTTGAGGAAAGTCAGGTGCCCAGTCACAATTGTGTAGACTGAAAGCTGCACACCATAGAATATTTCCCCCGTGTGATTTGCCCCAGTGCAAACTCATGCAGACAGATTGGAAGGCGACTGCTCTACCTTTGTGCCAAATAGATCTTTAAGTCTTGTACAATGTAATCATCATTAAAGTGACTGACATGACAGTAAAAACAAGTTTCTATCTAAAAGAAACAGATTATGTTTTCATCTATAAAATCAACTAAATGGGGTCAAAGTCACACTTAACCAAAGCTCCATGTAGATAATACAGGGGTACTGGAATTGAACTTGAGGCAGTCCATAGTATCAATTTTTAAAAATTAAAATGAAATCATTTTTTTCAATGAGGGCTGGCTGGCTCTTGACAGAGCCATGGATTCACGGTCCTTGTGTCTTTAAATCCCGAACAAGTGGAACTGCCCATGGTCAATTTGCGCCTGCCTTGTTTGGTTATATTAAATAGTTATATTAAATACGCGTTCTGATTCTATTTTCATGTTTTTCTGGTTCTTGTGTCTCGAGTTCAGTCCCATCTCTCATCATAAAAGTTGTTCACTTTAATGCTCAAATCATTCTGGTGCTATCATTGTTTCGTATGTCCCATTCTCCTCCTTAATTCAAGACTTGGCCAGCACATAGAGTTTTGTGCAAGCTCAAGGAGTCTTCTTGATCAGTATTGACAAATTTGGATGGAGAGCACATAGAACTGCCCACATGCATTGAATCTTTCTTTATCAAATTCCAGATTCAAAACCCCAGACTGTCAAATGTTTGTAGATTACCACTATATGCCATGTTTGAACTGACTAGTTCATGGTATGTATGTTCTGATCAGCAGCATTTCAACAATAGTCATGTCATTGGTTTGAACAGGTCTGACAACCGAGATTTAAATTAAAAACATAGGCCTACAGGGAGACTATGCTCACCACAGAGACTGTATCATGAGTCATAAATCATTTGACATAAACATAATCCACACAGTACGACTGTAACCGAGAAATCTTCCGCCGATAAAATGTTCGTACAACTGTTTCAAAAGCAACATACATATAGTATAGCCTTTCAATGGGAAATATTATTCAGATTTTATTGCATCATTTTGGGGCCACTGTAATAAAAGCAGAATGGAATACAAACACAACTGATCTTTAATTGGGAAATATAATTCCAAGATCATCTTGAAATATTTCTTGCACTACAGTTTATTTTTTCAATACATTATATGTTCATTACCTATCCTCAATATTTAAAACAATTATTTTGATATAAAACATTACAAATAGTTATGGTAAATATATAAAATTTCTTTTAAAAAATCAATAGTGTTCCTCTTCTGACATCCAGATTTTGCAATTTCCATAAAACATCTATTCAGAGCCACAGCAATATACTTCTACTCCATGGCCAGAGCCACAACCATATATCTCTACCATGATGATAAAGTGGATACATATGGTTGTGACTCTATCTCTATGGCAGAGATATATGGTTACAGTTCTGAATAGATATAAAAAACATGATGAACACATACACAACAAAGCAGATAACAGACAAATGGACAGAATGACAAATAAAACATTAATAATATGTTAACGGATGGAACGGGAATTCTTTATTGAAATGTGATGGTGGGTAAGAGAGAGAGAGAGACAGAAAGAGAGAGATAGAGAGAGAGAATGAGAGAGAGAGAGAAAGAGAGAGAGAGAGAGAGACAGAGATGGAGACAGAGACAAGACAGAAAGAGACAAAGACAGAGACAGAGACAGAGAATGAGACAGAGATACAGAGAAAGATAGAGAGGCAGACAGACAGGCAGCGGCAGGCAGAGCAGACAGACAGACAGACAGACAGACAGACAGACAGACAGAAACAGAGAGAGAGAGAGCATATGCACACATGCAAAAAAAAAATTATGTAACTGCATAAGAATGAAAACATTTATCATCCCTAGTAAAAATAAACAAACAAGCAAGCATGCAACTAAGACAAACCAACCAACCAACTAACCAACCAACCATTCATAATTCATTAATCAATTAAACAATCACTTAACTAAACTGTGATGAAAACAAAATGAAACAGAGTAACCAATCAACTAACCAACCATTCATAATTCATTAATCAATTAAACAACCACTTAACTAAACTGTGATGAAAACAAAATGAAACAGAGTGAGAGAAAGGAGCGAAAGAAAAGCGAGCATGAGCGCTAACTAGATGGCACCCACTGCACAGACAGCTAATTCTGCCAATGGATGGGTATATCTATGAAAGAAACCATCTGGTATGGATTACAATGTCATTGTCTTTTACCCTGTGTCTGAACTGATAAAATACTGTTATGCTCTGCAATGGTTTCAAATGATGTGTATATTTCAACGGTTATGCTCTGCAGTGCATATAGATGATATATGTATATATATGTGTGAGTGTGTGTGTAATATATAAATATACAGATCGATATATATATATATCGAAATAGCACATATTTCATTCAATGTTATTTCACTTTAATTACAATAGAATTTGCATTTCTTTTGGTCTCCCTTTCTTTCTCTCTTTCCACCTCTTTCTCTGTCTTACTTTCTCTTTCATTCTCTCTCACTCTCTCTTTCTCTTTTTACGTCTCATACACTATCATTTTCTCTCTTTTTTCTCTCTCTCTTTCTCACCATCTCTGTCTACAAAATACTATAATCATTTGACGTAACATTGTAAATACGAACACAGTTTATGTTTGACGAATGGGTTCAATATGTACAACTCAGGGAACATAAAATTCGCATTTCTTCATTTACTCTACATAAAATCACAAAGCAATGTTCTTTTTAAACAACATGAGTCCTTTTGTAAACATGAAGCTTTTCATTGTGTAATTGTGACCACTCCACAGTTTTTTGCTCTTTCTGTTCATTTTCTTGTTGTTGTTTTTTATTGCAGATTTGGTCCCACCAGAAACATGAAAAACCTGTCCACAACCTTCCCAAAGTGAGCTGACAACATGAGACAAGTTAAGTATTCAGATGTTTGCAAGGCAGGCTGTGATGACCAGTCTACATTATTGGGGGTTTTCTTTTTAAATATCATGGCTGTGTGTCGAGGTGCACTGTGCTCTGCTGTGGTGAGAGTGTGTGTGAGTGTTAGTGTGTGTGTGTGTGTGTGTGTGTGTGTGTGTGTGTGTGTGTGTGTGTGTGTGTGTGTGGTGTGTGTGTGTGTGTGAGTGCATGAATGCACACACATGTATCCATTCATCCATAAGTATTTGTGTATGTATGTGCACGCAAACTGGAGTGCAACATGACACAGCACACATGCCCTGGCCAGGCGCATGCCGTGTGTGCGCACATGCATGTGTGTGTGCGTGTGTGTGTGCGTGCGCTCGCGCGGCGGTGTGTGTGTATGTACGTGAGTGTGAGTGAGTGTGTGTGTGTGTGTGTGTGTGTGTGTG
The DNA here is from genome assembly GCA_030674185.1 of Monoplex corrugatus. NCBI lineage: Eukaryota > Metazoa > Mollusca > Gastropoda > Littorinimorpha > Ranellidae > Monoplex > Monoplex corrugatus. Next base: position 82,019,989 of record CM060307.1, read on the forward strand.
CGTGTGTGTGTATGTATGTGAGTGTGAGTATGCGTGTGTGTGTATGTGTGTGTGTATGTGTGTGTGTGTGTGTTATGTGTGTGTATGTATGTGAGTGTGTGAGTGTGAATATGTGTGTGTGTGTGTGTGTGTGTGTCTGTATGTGTGTATGTGTACATATGTGTGTGCATGCACATATTAATATGTGCATGGATGCACACGTATATACATGCACCCACGAATATATGTGTGTATGTACGTGCAAAGCAAGTTCGAGCACAACACGACAAAGCACACGTGCCCTTGAAGGCAGATGAAATCCCTTGCAGAGCATGCCACACTGTTTGTTAAGCATCATTTGGCTTGGTGGTGCTGCCATCTTGATCCAGGACACCATTTAGTTGATAAAATCATGTCCATTTAGTCAGCTGCACCAGTCAGCAGCAGTGCGGTCAGTCACCATGTCCGAAATATTCTCCAGCACCATGAAGTGCTAGCTTAAACTCAGACTTTTACACATAATCATGTCTGAATTTGTGTCACTGTACAATCGGAGTATAGACGGAGTCATTCCAAGGTTTACATTATTGAAATCTCAGGGTTTACAATATGTATAACACGGCACCACCATACAGCTGACAGCTGTAGACTGTATCCAGGAGCTGTAAACTGTATCCAAGGGACATCTGGCGGCAGAGAGGTGTAGAATCTGCACTGTCATATTACAGTTTAAGAACGAATACTATCTGAACTGTAACGCCATACACTCCAGTCATAACGTGCATTATATCTGACGATGTACTACTGTATTAAAACTCAATGTCACAGAGAACGAACAAATAACATTTTGTGATTTAACTTTGTAACGGTACCCAGGAAATCAGCATTCGTAGCTCCGGATGTGTGCTACACATTCACAGAGTATAAAAGAGGTCCGAAAAAAAAGTATCAAGGTATATTTTGACCAATAGTATGGGGCTAGGCTTTGAGAACACTTTCAGTATCACAGTCTAACAGCCAAGCAGGGGCCTATCACATCACGCACACATGATCATGCTCACAGTGAAATAACATGGCACTTGACTTTAGAGCTCCTCCAACCAGGCATTGTAGCTCCGGTACAACAAATGAAAATAGAAGCTCACTCGTTCTCTATAAAGGAGAGCT
>CM060307.1:82036134-82046134 GCA_030674185.1 Monoplex corrugatus
CAACTTGGGACCTATGCTTGGCATCTGTGAAACAAAGAAGAGCGGTTTTAGGCCTTCGTCGTCATCATCATCATCATCATCATGTGCCCTGCCGCATAGCGTTGGCGATCATGGCCTCCATACGAATCTATCCCCTGTCGATGGAAGTACATCTTCCACCCTCTCTGTCTTCAGCCGCCCTGCAAGTCCGTCCAATATTTTCTCCCTGGGTCTACCTGGCGTTCTCATTTTCCCTCTAGCTTTCCTGTTGTGACCAGGTGCTCTAATTCCCCTTTCCTCATAAAAGGTCCTATAAATGTTGCTTGTCTTTTTCTAATCTTCGTTATTGATGATCTTGTGTCTGCCTCCTTCAAGACTGTCTAGTCTGTTTTCTTTGCTGACCATGGAACCATGTGAAAGCCAAAGTAACTGACAGGAAAAAAGGCAGACTTCACACAAACTGAAACCATTGCGCCACATATATTTTGGACCATGTTGCATCAACAACGTAGAGGCCATCAATTACCATTGCAAAACTGAAGATCAGTATACGACAGAAACAGGTTCAGTACATTTAAAACTGAACACATCTCATTTGGCATGAGGCAGTTTGAAATCATCTGCTTTTAGAATTACAACAACAAAGAGCTAAACCCAAATAAAAAATCCCTTTTCCCGTACTATTTCTAATTTCAACATTCTAAAATTGTAACATCAGAAATGTGTTGTGGCCATTTAGCCTACACAATGCACAGCCAGAAACTCTCGTTCTAATTCTCTTGGAATATTTTCATTTATTGATTTATTTATTTATTCAATCATTCGATCAATCAATCATTCATTTACTCATTTATTTATTCGTTCATTCATTCATTTATTTATTTATTTGTTTATTTTATTTATTTATTTATGTACTTATTTATTTGTTCATATACTCATTCATTTCGTGTTCCTATTTTCTCGGAAGCGTCTATGCACACACACACATACATATTAGCGCGCGCGCGCGCACGCACGCACGCACGCACACACACACACACACACACACACACACATATATATATATATATATATTATATATATATATATTTTATATATGTATGTATATATGTATATATATATATATATGTATATATATATACACACAAATACACACACACACACACATACACAAACACCATAACCCCCCTCCCGCCCCACCACCATCCAAACCGACCTCTTTGATCTCTTTGCTGGCATCAGACAGTTCCCGCACTTTGGTGAACAAAGTCATCCTTTTGCCAGTGGCGGCTGCCGTCTGCGAGAAGTCAATACTGTTGCGGGCTTCCAGGAGGTCCTCCTCCGTCTTGGAATAGATGAAGAGGGTGGCCAGTTCCAGAGGCTGGTTGCTGACGGAGCGCAGACGGAGATGCCTGTACCCTGGACGTAGGCTTGAGAAAGGAATGATGCGTCGAGAGACCACGTGGCTCGTGCTGGTATCCGTCACCATGAAGCGAAGAAAGCACATGTCGGCGAACATGATCTGTGAATAGATAGTAAACAAAAATAAATAAATAATTGAATAAATAAATAAAGAAGGAAATAATTGAATAAATAAATAAATAAATAAATAAACAAATAAACAAACAAATAAACAAATAAATATAATATAATGAATGAATAAATAAATAAATAAATAAATAAATAGATAAAAAAAAAAAAGATAAATAAACTAGCTAAAGTGAGTAAATAAATGAACTAATAGATGAATTGACGAATAAAATTGTTCTGGATCCAACAGCGTTACACTCGTAGGCCTATTCTCCATAAACTGACAAAGTAGGCCTAATACAATTAGCAGCAGCACGAGTATGTGCAAAGGCGATTTTTGTTGCCTTATGGTGCTTCCGTTGTTCTTATAACTGTTGTAGCCAAGAATCTTTGCGCGAACACACACACACACATACACACACACACACACACACACACACACACACACACACACACACACACACACACACACACACACGCACACACACACACACACACACACACACACACTACTTGAGCCACATCATAGAAATATACCTTTTGTACCATAGTATCCGACCAAAAATAGTCAAAGTAAAACAAAAAAAAGTGCCCCCCCCCTCCTCCCATACACACACACCATTTTTTTACTTTTCTGTAAAATACAGTTATTGATTTTCTTTTACATATCCAGAGAAGGACTTTAAAGATCTCTCTTTTTAGACAGCGTGAGAATCGGACAATATTCGAATATTACACCGTCTGAGAATTCATATTTTCGACGCAGTTTTCTGGTTTCGCGTAGTATATTATTTATTTAAATAGTTTTTCTGTATGCCGTAATATTTGAAAAAAAAGTAGGAATTACGGATAAACCGTAAGCTCGCTACTTGACACGTGTACACACACGCACAAATCTCCCGTTTACAAAGACACTGTCACACAGACCTGAAATGTGAAGATATCGTTCCAGATGGGGTTGAGGGCGTTCTTGGGCACCACCTTGGTGCGCTGCTTAGCGCAGTCTACAGGGATTCCGCTCACCTCCACTTCCACCTGCACGTTGGCCGTGTAGTTGCTGCACACGTACTGACCTGAGATCACCTGCACATCATTGTCATTGATCATATCACCTGCGTATCAATATCAATTGATCGTATCACCTGCACGTCCATAATTATTAATATTATCACCTGCACGTCAATGTTAATGATCATATCACTCGCACGTCAGTATTGATAGTATCACCTGCACGTCAATATCATTGATCGTGTCACTTGCACGTCAATACTAATAGTATTACCTGCACGTCAATATTGATAGTATCACCTGCACGTCAATATCATTGATAGTGTCACTCCCACGTCAATATTGATAGTGCCACATACACGTCAATATTGATAGTATTACCTGCACGTCAATATTGATAGTATTACCTGCACGTCAATATTGATAGTATTACCTGCACGTCAATATTGATAGTACCACCTACACCTCAATGCTGATAGTATCATATGCACGTCAATATTGATAGTATCATCTGCACGTCAATATGATAGTATTCTTGATAGTATTACCTGCACGTCAATATTGATAGTACCACCTACACCTCAATACTGATAGTATCATCTGCACGTCAATATTGATAGTATCACCTGTACGTCAATATCACTTGATCGTATCACCTACACGTTAGTATTGATAGTATCTCACGTGCACATCAATATCGCTGATACTGTTACATGCACATCAACATCATTGAAGAAATGAAAAATTTCTTACTTGTTTTGGTCAGAAGAATAAAACTGAACAAAATAAAAACAACAAAAATCATATTTTCTCCATCGATATCAGAGATGCTTACATTTCAGTCAGTGGATCCTCAATAATTTTTTTTTTTTTTTGCTTTAAAGATTGCAGACACTCGGAGCACTTGTACTATTTCGTATGAAAAAAAAAAGTCAACTAAAATAACAAGTAACTATTTCATATCAGATTTACATTTTCCATAAAAACGAAGGTAAAATCTAATTGAATGAATATATATATATATACATGGCAAAAAATCTGAATGAACATTTGTTAGTTTGGTGGAATCCATTGGCGTAATACAAAACTGAGATCATGGAATTATCGCTGAAAATGGCATGCAGCGTCACATATGATGATCCAGAAGAAGAAGATAAAAGAATGAACACACTATACAGAGAAAGAATTGAAAGGAGACACGCAGGACAAACTGAAAAAAAGAAGAAGAAAATACAAGCTTGAGAGAGAGAGAGAGAGAGAGAGAGAGAGAGAGAGAGAGAGAGAGAGAGAGAGAGAGAGAGACAGAGACAGAGACGGAGACAGAGACAGAGAAACATACACACAGACATACAGAGACAGACAGAGACAGACAGACACAGACAGACAGACAGAGAGAGAAAGAGAAAGAGAGAGAGAGAGACAGACAGACAGAGACAGACAGAAAGACAGACATACAGATAGACAGACAGAGACAGAGACATACAGACAGGTCAGAAAGAACGGGCAATGAGATAAAGAAATACATACACACAGACGAAGAAGAGATAGCGAGAGACAGAGACAGGGAGAGTGAAAAAGAGGGAGAAGGCCAAAAAGAGAGAGAGACAAACCTACAGACAAGGAATAGAGAAAGAAAGAGAGAGAGAGAGAGAGAGAGAGAGAGAGAGAGAGAGACAGAGACAGAGAGACTGAGATAGAGACAGAGACAGAGAGACACAGAGAGAGACAGACAGACAACAAACAGACAGACAGACAGACAGACAGACAGACAGGCAGACACAGAGAGAGACAGATACAGAGACAGAGACAGAGAGAGACAGAGAAAGAAAAAAAATCAAAGAGAGAGAAAGAGACAGAGGGATGGAAAGAGAGAGGGTTGGGGAGGGGAGAGAGAGAGAGAGAGAGAGAGAGAGAGAGAGAAGAGAGACAGAGAGACCAGAGAGACAGAGAGAAGCGAGAGAGAGAGAGAGAGAAAGAGAGAGGAGAGAGAGAGGAGAGAGAAAGAGAGAGAAAGAGAGAGAGAGAGAGAGAGAGAGAGAGAGAGAGAGAGAGAGAGAGAGAGAGAGAGAGAGAGAGAAAGAGAGAGCTATGAGAATGACAAAAGCAAAAACGAAAAAAAGAAAGAAAGAAAGAAACAAACAAGCAAACAAAACAAAAACAAAAACAAAACAAAACCAAAAGAAAGGAAGAAAGACAGACAGACAGACAGACAGACAGACAGACAGACAAAATCAGACAAACAAACAACCCGTAACTTACATGCAAGGTGAAGATGGTGGCGTGCAGACCATCAAACTCCTTCTCCCAAGGGTTGAAGTGGTTGTACATGACGTGACCCCGGTCCCACATCACTGCAGGTTTCAGCACATAGCCACACCTCCCGTTCTGCTCGAACATGGCCGTGTTGAGGGCGATAGAGGTGTCTACAGAATAATAACAAGTACAACAATACAGGAAGACAGTTCTTGAATGTTATATACATGTAGAACCGATAATGGCATAATGTTATACGGTTGTGAGGCGTGGACAGTCAACACGCAAAGCCAGAACAAGATTGAGGCAGCCGAAGTGTGGTTCTTTAGAAGAATGTTCAGAGTTTTGTGGACAGCAAAGAAAACAAACGAGACAGTCTTGATGGAGGCAGACACAAGAAGATCAGTGATAAGGAAAATTAGGAAAAGACAAGCAACATTTATAGGTAATTTTATGAGGAAAGGGGGATCAGAGCACCTGGTCACAACGGGAAAGCTGGAGGGAAAGAGAACACCGGGTATAGACCCAGGGAGAAAATTCTGGACAGACTTGCAGAGTGGCTGAGGACAGAGAAGATGGAAGATGTGATCGCGGCGACAAGGGATAGAGGCATACGGAGGGCCATGATCGCCATCGGCATGCGGAAGGGCACATGATGATGATGAGAACCCAAGAAAACAGCAACAAACAGCTGATGCCAGAGCTACTCTATCCATACAAAACCAACATATGACAGTCACCAAAGCAAACTCCAAAAGCAGCCTGTTAGAGAAGAGGGACGACCAAGGAACAAGGAGAAGACACCATCACGAACATCAAACAACCAAAGAAGCCCACTAGAGAAGAGGAAAGACCAAGGGACAAAGAGAAGACACCATCATAAACAGCGATATCAAAGGGGGGGGGGGGGGGAGAGAAGAGAGAGAGAGAGAGAGAGAGAGAGCGAGCGCGAAAGAGAGAGAGAATGCATGCACTACCTCTGTCCATCTAATTTCATCATCTTAGAATTGTATAAAAGATAAATAGCAAGATTCCCTGTACTCTCCCACAAAGCTTTGTGGGGAAAAACTGATCTAAAAAAACAAACAACAAACCCAAAACAAAACAAAACAAAACAAAAACAAAACAAAACAAAATAAAAAAAAACATACAACACTTTCAGTTTTAGTATATCAAAATGACGACTCTGTGCTGGGAATAAATTCCGCATGCATCCTGACGCTACAGATGCTATGTGATGGAGAAGAAATAAAATGATCATGGCATATGACTAACCATAAGCCTGCCCATAAGCTCCATGATCTGATAAGGTCTTGCCTAGTCTTGTCTAGGATAGTGTCGCATGAAGACTGTTTTTCTAACCCTTAAGTTTTTTTTTCCTTTTTCTTTTTTTTTTTTTTTGGCAGGGAAGGGAGTGGGTGGTTAGGGGACGGGTGCAAAAATACTTGCATTTTTGTTTTTTATTAACCTCAGGATAAATCAAGCTTGAAACCTTAGTTTAATAACATATTTTTTCCTGCGATGTAACATTTACTAGTAATATCTAGCACTGAATCGGGACTGATTTGTGTCCATGTTGTATATTTTTGTGAGGATGGGGGTATGGAGGGAGGGTATGTGGGAGACGAGCAAAGGGGTGCACTTGGCTATTTCGAATAGCTTAGGTTGATAAAGAAGTATTGTACTGTATCGTATCGTGTTGACCTTATCTGATCTGATCTGATCTGATCTTATCTTGTCGTGTAGTGCCCTACACTAGCAATATTGTATCGTATCGTATCGTGTTGTATTGAATTATATTATACTGTATTGTATTGTATTGAGTTGTGTTGCGTTGTAACCTTTCCAGTCTTAGGTTCAGTTTCTCAAGATAACGTGTGTGTTCTTGGACTAAAATTCTGCACTGACGCCACACATGTTATATGATGGTAGAGAAGCAAACTGATCAGGGCTAAAGCCATAAGCCTGTACTAGCAAGATCTTGAGGTCCTATTCAGGGTTTAAGATTTATACCTGTCTTGCATTCAAATGCCATTTATAAACAACTTAAGACATATTGCAGTGATGATTAAATACATCGATCTGCAATGTTTATGAAACGAAAAATCACGTTGAAACGGATGAAAACGCATCACGTCCAGCCATTCCAGCACAAACTAAATGCACCACTCCCCTTACAATCACATAATGAAACAAAACATCAAGAACAAAAACAAAAAACAACAAAACAACAAGAATAACAACAACAACAACAACAACAATAAACAACAACAAAAAACAAATTAAAAAACCCACCCTATGACAATACGACAAACTGCCGCCGTCTGCCCTGTAACAGGATTTATCGACTATATCAATCCACTTCCCCCGGCCTATCCTCCAACTCTGATTAACACAAACAAACAAACAAACAAACAAACAAACAAACAAACGAACAAACAAACAAAATCACCACCATCACCACCGCCACAACAACAAAAATTACATCCTGCCCAGGACATTCCCCTTCACCCCCCCCCCCACCTCCAACTCTGTTTAATTTTTATACATTTCCTTTATTTCTGAGTAATGAAAAACCCCAAAGCCAATCACGCCGTGCTACACAAGTCTGCCCAGTGTTACGTCTACTGTATATGAGATAGTATCAAAGTTTGCTTAACTGGTGATGGCTCTTGTTTTTCCTTTCATGGTGGATTTTTTGACTTCTTCCTCAAACATTCCTGTTTGAGTACGATGGTCAATGGCATGATGACTCAGATTTTGTTTCAAATTTATTCTTTAACATTTCTGAGGACCTGGGTCTTCGATGACCTCGGGTCTTCATGAAGACGGTGCAGAACTCTTGTCACAGAGGTTTTACTTGCAAGTTTGTCAGCGCGTTCATTTCCTGTCACACCAGTGTGTACAGAACAAAAGATCCACATGGGGTTTTGCAGATTGATACAACTCATTGTTTCGCACGGGTATCATATCCTACTTTCCACTTTCTTGATGCACTTTCATATGTCAGACATATCATATTTTCCACTTTTTGATGTACTTTCATGGGTCAGTCATATCCTACTTTCCACTTTTTTTATGTACTTTCATGAGTCAGTCATATCCTACTTTCCACTTTTTTGATGTACTTTCATGAGTCAGTCATACCAAACTTTCCACTTTTTGATGTACTTTCAAGAGTCAGTCATTTCCTACTTTCCACTTTTTGATGTACTTTCATGAGTCAGTCATATCCTACCGTCCACTTTATGATGTACTTTCATGAGTTGGTCACGATGAATGCCATATTCTCTCGTATCTCATCATCAAGTAAAGATAGCCATTTTACAGTATGTGTAACTGCCTCAATATCCTTTGATAAGACTAGTAGGATGTGATATTATATGTAGCATTTTCTTCATCATGGTGATTCGGTTCTGTTTGATATGTGTCACAAAAACGATGTCTGTATGACAATATGTTTCTTTAGTTTGTTATCATTGAGGCAGGTTGCATCCGAATGAAAAATGAAAGTAAAAAAAAAAGTTTAAATATGACTTCTTGAAAATATGTTCTAAAAAAACCCAATCTAAATAACAAAACAACAACAACAACAAAAAACCAAACAAAACAAAAACAATCTTTAAAAACAACTGCAAAAATAAGTTTATTCAGTTTGTTAATGTTATGGATAACAGATGACATGGGGGGTGGGGTGGGGGTGGGGGTGGGGGGTGGGGAGGGAGGGAGTACACAGAAGACATGGACTTTCAGAAACAAGAACAAATGCAATAATCAGAAGGAATGAAAGAAAGTAAACGAACAAACAAACAAACAACAGAAAGGCAATTTATCGCATAAGTTCAATTACAAAAACAACAACAACCACGACCACCAAAAAACACCTAATCATGTAAAGGTTAAATGTGCATTCTCAAACATAAAATCTTGGAAAACAAAAGAAGAAGAAAGGAAAAGATAGAAAGAGAAAGAGAAAAAAAAAGAACAGTAAAAGGAAAACAAGACCAGAGAGAGAGAGAAAGAAAAGACAGTTAAAAAGAAGACAAGACAAAACGAAAAGGAAGAATGATACAGGGAATAAGGGAATTTGATTTAAAATTCATGCAAGATGGATGTCTTTTTGACAGAGAGAGAGAGAGAGAGAGAGAGAGAGAGAGAGAGAGAGAGAGAAACAGACAGACAGACAGAGAGACAGAGAGACAGAGAGACACACAGAGAGAGAAAGACACAGAGATAGAAAGAGAGAGAAGGGGGAAGTAGAAAGAAAAGAAAGAAAGAAAGAAAGAGAGAAAGAAAAAAAGAAAGAAAGAGAGAAAGAAAGAAAGAATGAAGGAAAGAAAGAAAGGAAGAAAGAAAGAGAGAAAGTTGACATTTCTAATTTTCAACACGACTGGGATGGATTCTTCACGCTTGTTCATTATATTTCCATTATGCATTTCGTGCAGATTATTATGTCGTCTCTGAAATGTTTTGTTTCTTTGTTTAGTTTTTTTTTCCTTAGGATATGGTGCAACTAGTTTGCATGCCGTTTTATTGCATATGGTTTCGAAATGGCTGATGACGTTAAGTTGGCCAACGTGTGCATATTTGCATTACTGGACAACAACATTTTATTCCTGTTCTCCTCCTCCTCCTCCTCGTCCTCCTCTTCCTCCTTATCATCATCATCATCATCATCATCATCATCATCATCATCATCATCATCATCATCTCTCTCTCCCTCTGTCTCTCTCTCAATAACATTTTATTCCTATCTTTTTCCTCCTGCTCCTCGTCGTCATCCTCCTCCTTATCATCATCATCATCATCATCATCATCATCATCATCATTCTCTCTCTCTCTCTCTCTGAATAATTTTATTTTTATCCTCCTCCTCTTCGTCCTCGTCCTTCTCATCGTCGTCATCATCATAATCTTTATCATCTTCATCATCTTCATCATCTCTGTCATCACTATCACCACCATCATCACCATCATTGCCATCATCATCACCACCATCATCATCACCACCACCACCACCATCATCATAACTATCATCATCATCTCTCTCTGTCTCTCTCTGTCTCTCTGTCTCTCTGTCTCTCTCTCTCCCTCTCTCTCTTAAAAAAAACGGCAGAGAAGTGTAGTGTACCTTCAGTCTGATAATTGAGAGCCACCATCTGGATACCAAACGCCCAGAAGATGACAGGGTTGAAGTTGGAGGAGTCGATTCTCATCCCAGCTGGGTATG
>CM060307.1:82051134-82053634 GCA_030674185.1 Monoplex corrugatus
GTAGTCAGGTGAAGCAGAGGGGGTGGGGGGTGGTGGTCGGGGTGGGGGTAGGGGGAATGCATAAACACGAAAAGTGAACAACGACTGATTCTGTGTGGCTTTTCAGGGCTCTGCTGTCAGGTGACAGTTTCAGTGGAGATGTGTTAGCTGAAATGCGTAAGAGTGGAGTAGTGACGCAAGAGTGGTGGAAGACGAAGCAGTAAACTAGAAAACAACCAACAAAATAAAAACAAATACGCCAAACCAAAACCAAGCAAGCAAGCAAGCAAGCAAGCAAGCTAGCTGGCAAGCAAGCAAGCAAGCAAGCAAGCAAGCAAGCAAAAAAAAAACAACAACCAACTATAACAAACAAACAACAAACATATAAACAAAAAAATCAAACCAAAACAAAACAACAAAAAATCCAAAGAAACACACAAACAAAAACAAAAATAAAACAACAAACAAACAAACAACAACAAACCTAACACACAATACCAACCACAACAACCCCCAACACAACAACACAAAAAGCAACCACCAAAGAAACACCAAATAACCAACGAACCAACGAACCAACCAACGAGCCAACCAACGAACCAGCCAGCCAACCAACCAACCAACCAACCAACCAACCAATCAACCAACCAACCAGCCAACCAGCCAACCAGCCAACCAACCAACCATCCAACCAACCAACCAACCACCACTATCACCACCACCACCAACAACAACAACAAACCCAACACACAACAACAACACCGTCACTATCAACAACAACAACTAATCAAAAGAACTCCCCCAAAAAACAAACGAACAACAACAACAACAACAAAAACCAATCCAGACCGCACCTGTTTCGCTTTTCATTGTGAAACAAAACATACCTGGTTCTGATTTCGCTGAAGGACCCAGTGCGGGTCCTGATCTGTGTCTTGTTCTTGTCGTCATGATCTGGCAGCGGACTGTCCTGGCTGTCCATGGAGTGACGCATGGCCTTGACCGCTGTTCGCCATAACATTCAATAACAGGCATGTTCATTGGCTATAGGTTATAGCGCTCCAAAACACTAGGAGTGGGCAATAGTCTGATAAAACTCAATGCGAATTACCATCATGATAAGTGTTAAGTTTTGACTGGCACTCATCGGCTCAGAACGACGCCACCAGTGGAATTTTCCAACATGCAAACTCATTTCGAATACGCTCTATCTGTCTGTCTGTCTGTCGGTATCTCTTTCTTTTACGCCCGTGCAAGCACACCACACACACACACACACACACACACACACACACACACACACAAACACACACACAGACACAGACACACACACACACACAGACACACACACACACACAAACACACACATACAAACACAAACACACACATACATACACACACACACACACACATTTTCGGACGATAATATATTACAAAGCAGGAAAAAAAAAATAGACGAAAATGAAAATATCTATTTAGAAATAGTGTAATAACTGATTTGTTATACTTTTGAGTATATTACCAGGATCTAAGAAACGACTGTGCAGTGTACATTTCTTTCTTTATAATACCAACCCTACATAAAAATAAATCGGTGTATACTGTTGTAGAAAATATGTTGAATCACAATTTATAGGAAGATGTACACTCTGTTACTGTCATCTTACCATCTGCAACATCTTCCTCATCTTCATCTTCGTCATCGTCATCTTCAAAGTCATTGATAGAAGTAGTTTCTGAGGAAGGGATGCTGCTTGTTCGATACTGAGTGTAGACCTGCGATGGCAAAGACGAGACACAAATCATGTTAGAGAATTTTCAGCCAACGATATGAAAATATAGATGAAAGGACGACATATGCACTACTGTTGCACTTATATTATATTAAAGGGCAACCCTAACCTCAAGGTAGTTTTAAAAAGCAGTATTTCAGTTATTGCAGTTATTATCTGCTTTCTTTTATTTTTCATTCTTTCTACGGCCTTACTTATTCCACTGGTGGCCCAAGCCAGCGTGTAATTCTTATCTCTTGGTGGGATGATTTTCGCAAGATGAGGATATAGGCTGTATTCTTTTATTCAAATGTATTTTTTAAATGTTGTTACAGGTTTGCAGAATAGTGCCATTCTGCTCTTCATTAATGTCGAAGCTAAAACAAAACACGAACTGATCTTAACTACACTATTGAGGTTCTTTAACATGCACAGCCAGAAAGTCGATAGACTGTATAAATCTCAGAGAAGAATAAAACTGGCAACACTGCCTTTGAAAGAGCTTGTCAATGGAAATAAATCAACGAAAGTCACAAACGTTTTTTTTTAGCAAAGCCCTACAGATCACCTTTTTCAAAGCCAGCGGATTGTCATGCTCTCTCAGCTTCTTGTTCTTGACCAGGATGCGGTACTTGAGCTGCGATGGTGAGGGCAACTGGGGATCTTCACTGAAGTCGGACTCAAAGAGGAACTTTGTCACAAGTCGTTCCCCAAATACATTCTACAAACAGAGATATGGGATTTCAAAT
>CM060307.1:82058634-82071134 GCA_030674185.1 Monoplex corrugatus
TCTACAAGTTTTTCTATACAACATCCAAAAACAAATGCCACAACGAACCTGGTAGTCTCGAAGAAACTGTCGGAACTCTTGCAGACCCACACAGCGGTCCGTGGCGCTCTCCACGCCGGCACAGTTGGAGATGATGCTGGAGACAGCGATGGCGTCACTGATTCTTGTGGCGATGTTTGTTGTCCTGGCTGACGTCAAACATGTTGTTTCGCGTGATGAGACCTGCCACAGACAAGACTCAGACTCTCAGACTCAGACTCATTTTTTTTCTCTCTCTCGTAACCGTACCTCGAAAACACTTTGAAACATTAAACTGACACCAACAGAATGATGAAACATTAACCCTTTGAATTCCACATCCTGTCCACCAGCACCCTGCATTGTCAGCCATGCAAGCAAAGCAAAAACTTAACCCTTGGTGGATGAGGTGAGGGAGTCTAGGGGTTAAGTTTTTGCATTTGATGGATAGGGTGTGGGAGTCAAAGGGTAGGAGCAAACAAGCAAAGCTTTACTGTTGCGGGCTGGGCTGGAATTGAACTCGAGGCACCAGCTCCTGCGTTTACGGCCCTAGCAAAACAACCAACCAACCAACCAGCCCGCCAAACATCGGTTCTTGTGACAACTTGCGGGAGGGGGGGGGTGGGTGGGTGGGGGGAGTGGGGCTTCTCTGTTTTTGTCTGAAGTTAAGAGTTTGGAATCTGGAGCTTGTTCAAAAGAAGGATTCATCGCACTCGGACGAATCCACATGCGCTCCACCCAAATCTGCCAACAATTATCTGGCAGACTTCCTGAGCCTCTGCAAAACTCTATGCGCTGGCAAGGTCTTGAACTGAGGAGCTGAAAGGGGGGGTGGGGGTGGAGGGGTGGGGGGGGGGGGGGGTAAGGCCTCATGAAACACTAAGATGACACCACCAGAATGATGGAAACACTAAGACTGTCTGCTAACAGGCCAATGTTTCATTCTGCTGGTTGGAAAACTGAATCAATGAGTCCACAGTTTTATCAAAAGAACCAACCAACCGACCCCCGTGGTGGAACTCCCTCATAGTGTCTTTACAGACAAATCAGTTGCCTGCATAATTTCAAAACATACAGCAACAAACATATCTCTTTCAGAAATATCTTCAAAATTCATGAATTAACGCTTGTGGCTCTTCTTAATCCAGTCGTATTGCACTTTCTGCCTCTCTGTCTGTCTGTCTGTCTGTCTGTTTGTTTGTGTCTGTCTTGTCTTCTCTTTGTCTTCAGTCTCTTTCTGTTGTCTGTCTGTCTGTCTCTCTCATGAAAGTATTGTTGATAACATGCATTGTTTCTTGCCTATAGTTTTCCATGTGATGAAAATAACAAACAACAACAACAACAACAACAACAACAACAACAACAACAACCAACATATCTACATGTATGGACAATGTATACACTTACTCATGTCCTTATCGCGTGGGGAGAAAGGCTGAGTCTTGAGATCAGGAGGGGGAGCACCCACACTCTGTCTGGGCACCGCTATCAATTCGAACAGATCCTTCAGGTCCTTGCGGCACCGCAGGCCGAACGACTTGAACAGGTCCACGAAATCCAGGAAGGACAGCTGTGCAGTTTCCAGACCATCAGAATTAATAATAATGATGATAGTAATAATGATGACAATGATGATGATAATAATAACAATAATGATTATAACAACAGTAATAATGATAATAATGATGATGATGATGATGATGAATAATGAATAATAATAAAACAATATAATAATAATAATAATATAAATAATAAATATAATAATAATAATAATAATAATAATTATATAATAATAATAATAATAATAATATATGATGAATGATATGAATAGAACGTAATAAGGTGATGATGATGATGATGAGATGATGATGAATAACGACGACTGATGATGATGAGATGATGATGATTTTAATGATGATGAATATAACGACATGATGATGATGAATGATTTAATGATTTGATGATGATGAAACGAATGATTTATGATGATTATGAGGATGATGATATGATGACGGTGATGAATGGATGATGATAATGAAAATAATATATATAATAACAATTACATCAGCAGCAACATCAACAACAACAAAACAAAAACAAAAACAACACTACTATTACTACAACAACTACTACTACTACTATTGCTACTACTACTAATACTACTACAATATATGTATGATGATGTATGATGATCATCATCATTATCATTCATCATCACCACCACCACCACAATATGATGATTGTAATAACAGTAAAAATAACAATGATAACAATAATTATAATAATAAAAAAAAAGGTCTGTTTGACACCTCAATGCAACGAAAACGTCTTTCACCAGGATGTGTTAAGTGACAGAAACACACGAAAATGAAATGAGAACGTACAAACTTGGTTAAAAAACGAAACAAGGCGGTATTCAATTTTCGGCCTTCTTCTTCCCAGTTCGACGTTCAACGCAACATCGGGAAAGTCAGCTCATCTCTTTATGTTCATCCTACCTCTAGTGAACTTGTTTCTTTGTTTTCTTTTGCGTACAATTGACAAAGGCCAGTTGGCACCACCACCACCACCACCACCCACCACCAACACACAACAACACACCAAACACCACCACACCAAACACACCACACCAACACACACACACACACACAACACAACAACAACAACAACACACAACACAACACACACACACACACAAAAACACAACACACACACACAACACACACACACACCACAACACACACAAAAACACCACACAACAAAAAAACAAACAACAACAAACAAACAAACAACAAACAAACAAAAGCACCTGTCTTGTTTCGTTTCGTTCAATGCATGATCTCAGTGTGTTTTAATGTGTTTCTGGTTTCTATTTTTAACCTATGACCCCCTCACCCTATCTCCCAGCTGCCAAATCTTAATCCTTTGACTACCTCACTCTATCCCCCAACCAACCGCAAAAACTGAACCCTTGGACTCCCTCTGACTATGCATGACTGAAGGATAGTCCTTAGTCTTGACAAAGTAGGAGGATCGGAAAGTAAGAACCCACCAACCACACCAACAAAACAGAAAAACCCAACCACACAAACACATAACACCACATCACACATACCACACCACAGACATGACAATAAAGCAAACACAGCACACATACAATCACACAGACAGCACAAGATAACACACACGCACGCACGCACGCATACACACACACACGCACACACACACACATACACACACAGCACACACAACACGCACGCACGCACACACACACACACACACACAAACGCGTGCATGTGCTCATGCACACGCATGCATGCACGCACACACACAAAACCACCACCATCACCAACACCCAACCTAAACCCAGTCCCCCCCCCCCCCCCAGTCACACATCATAGTTTTGGAGAACATATTATACAAGCGCTATACAAGAACGATTTATATTTAGCTCACGTAAAATGACAACCCACAACCTATCCCGTTCAAATTCTTACCCCCCTCCCCATTCCACCCTTCCGGTCCCCTACATATCCTCTCTTTGTCTCCCGCACCCTATCCACCAACTGCGTAACCTGGATGCTTTGGCTCCCTCACCCATCTACCAGCTTCCTGCAGGGAAGTTCGTGGACAGGGTGAAGAGGAAGTCAAAGGGTTACGTTTTTGCTTTGCTAGCGTGGTTGACAATGCAGGATGCTGGTGGACAGGGTGCGGGAGTCAAAGGGTCGGTGACCAACCTGAGTGGAATGTGTGATGGAGGCACCGGAGGACTTGTCGCTTGAGGAGCGTGAGCCCAGCGACATCCGGCGCCGGCGAGAGCGATAGCGGTTGGTGAAACTGAAGGTCAAGGACCGGGGGCGAAATCCAGGGGTTGGGCTGGAACGACTGATGTGGTTCAGGTTGGGGTCACTGGCGTGTGACTTGTGGATCTCGTTCCTCATCTGTTGTTGGCATTTTTAATCAGAAAGAAAAGGACTGCCATGAACTTGCTCTGCCATCTTAGAATAGACTTATGCATTTTTGTTACAGTCTCAAGATGGGGTAAAGCAGGACTGGCTCCCTAGTGATGGCCAAAACAAATAGAAAGACAAAAAATAGATGATTTGAGATTAGAATTTATTAAATACATTTTTGGCATATATTTAGGGATTTTTCCGGTTTCATTAATTTCATTTACAAAGACTGTTACATGTACTTTTTCAATATCAAATTTAGTTTCATCCTTAATCCTTTCTGTGGTAATAGTGTCTGGTCCTGGAGCTTTTCCACAGTTCATCCTTTTCATTGCTGCTATAATTTTATCTTTCATTACTGGTGTTTCTGGTAGTCCTTCAGCGCTCTTTCTAATGATATGTTCCTCCCTTCTGCCATAGTCAATAAGGTGTTCAATGTACTCTCCCCCTCTATCTAAAATTGTGTTTTTTTCCTCCATAATAATCGTACCATCTTTTGATTTTAAGCAACCAATTGGTGTGTTGTCCTTTTCCTGTAAGCAATTTTTTTTCATTTTTTCTGTACATAAACTTACGGTTTGATTTGTTTTGGTCTTCAATTTCGTTGCATTTTCTTTTTAGTCATGCTTCCTTAGCTTTATTGCACTTATTCCTGATTTCCTTATCTATCGTTTTGTATTCTTCCTCAATTCCCTTTACCTTCCTTCGTTCACACATCATGCCTACATATTTTTGTCATCCAGTTTCTCTTTGCTTTTCTTTCAACTCTTGAGATTTCTTCACGAGCTTCATTTATTGCGTTTTTCAGATTTGTCCATTGTTCCTCATTATCCCCAAGTCTTCCAGAGCGCACAGAATTTGTTTTCAAAATATTCGATAAATTTTGGACAAACTTCTTCAAATTAAGAGTCTAAGTTTAGGCTGATGTTATTTTTGGACTGTTTTCTTCTCTTTAGTTTCAACCTACAATTTCCCCTTGCGGGACTGTGGTCACTGTTGAAATCTGTGTCTGGTAATGTTTTTGCTATCGGTAAAGAATTTCTAAATCTCCTATTTATCAGGATGTAATCAATCTGATATCTTGTGCTATCTCCTAGATTCATCCATGTCTAATTTCTTCTATCATGTTGCTCAAACCAAGTAATTCCTATTATGAATTAATTTACATGTGCCCATTCATCAGGTTTCTCTTTCCTTTCATTTTTGCATGCCAAAGCTATGAAGTCCACCTTTATCATCTACTTTTTTCTGTTCCCACTTTAGCATTAAAAGCTCCCATTATTATTGTAACATTCCGTGATCTACATTGAACCTTCGTTGTCCTTAACTCTACATAGAAGCTGTCAATTTCTTCCCCAGTACTTGCGGATGTGGGTGCATATACTTGGACCATACTGATATCAAATGGCTTGCCCTCGAATCTAACTCGTAAAACGCGATTTGAGTTAGTCCAGTATCTTTGATAGAGGTTAGCCTTTATCCTTTATGATGCCTATCCCCTTTTCATGAGTGTCCCTACCAGAATATACAATTTCATGCTTGCCCGATGTTTTCATACCAGCTCATTTTCAACTGTTCTCTCCTGGTCCTAAAATATCGATGTTCAATGTTTCCATGTTTATCTTGACATTTCCTAGTTTTCTCTCCTGGAATATTATTCTAACATTGCTATGTTGTAATTTTTATATCTTTTAATCTTATCGCAGTAGTCTGGTGACGATCTGGTGGTGTCACCTGCTCAGCATGGCTTCCCCGTGCTGGACATAGCTGCTCCAATGGATTTTCAGTCATTCTCCTTTCTTTTTTCTGTGTCTGACCATGATGTTCTTGGAAGGTAGCTTCCCGTTTTTCTTCCAATGGTTTTTGTATGGACTTTCCATTAGCCTTTGTCGTTCCCACGACTACCCACAAGGCACTGGGGGCTGATTTTTGTCAGAGTTTGTTTCTTTAGCCTTGTTCTCTCCCGAGACAAAATCTAAAAGACAGTGGTGATTTTTTTGGTTAGGTTTACTTCCTTAGCCTTGGTCTGTCCCAGACAACCCCAAGACAGAAATGTTATTTACCCATAGCTAGGGGTCTGGTTTGTGGACATCAGGGCATGTCCATTACGCTGGTGGGCCTGCGTGCAGACATCTGGGGGCCAGAACTCCTCGAGCCCCTCGAGAGTACAGCTTGAGTGCGTGAAGTGTTCAATTACCGTGTGTCGCCACTACGGGGAGGCACTCTCACTGACATAGAGGCTATGTACTGACAGCGAGAAATGTATGCACTTTGCTCTCCTTTTCGCAGAGCTGCAAGCAGCAATGCTAACCAGCGGTGTGGGCTGAAAGCGAGACATGACAAACACGTAGTCACTACTAACATGCTGGACTGTCGCATCAGTTGACAAACATACATTTGCTTATAACTACAAGTGTAACAGACAAAAATGCATTAGTACGTCTACAATACAAGAGACAAGGAGGATAAGGATGAAAAAAACCCAGGAAGGACAGAAACAATACGAGGTAGAACAAGGTGGAAACGAGAAGACAGAGGGAAGGAGGGAGAGGAGGAGAGAGAGAGAGAGAGAGAGAGAGAGAGAGAGAGAAGACAGACAGACAGACAGACAGACAGACAGAGACAGAGACACAGAGATACAGAGAGAGACACAGGAGGAGACAGACAGAGAGAGCGAGAGAGAGAGAGAGAAGAGAGAGAAGAGAGAGAGAGAGAACAGACAGATAGATAGACAGACAGACAGACAGAGAGTGGGGGGGGGGGGGGGGGTCGTCAGCCAGACCAAAGATAAAAGGAAATACGTGAAATCAAGAAACTGACATGACCAACAATATATAGGAAAGTTGAATCGATGTCAGTCAAAGAAAGAGTGAAACACATTCCCGCACAGAAACATTACCCTTTACAAAATAAAAAACAAAACAAAACAAAAACAAAAAAACCCCAACTAAACCCACGCACTGAACAGGCAAAAAAAAACCCATCATGCAGACGACATCTGGTTTCCTGCAAACATTTTCAATTAATGGACAAAATGCCCACACAAAAATATACACAGGACATCGTCTCACCTTGCGAAGCGGGCTTGGTGTCCGTTTAGTTTTTGAACCACTCCCTCCGGCTCCACCACTTCCGCCCACTCCACCGCTGACGCCACGAACGCTGTGACCTTGACCCTCAGGCGTGCTTCCAGAGTAGCTCACCCCTACACCCTTGTCAAACTGCTGAAATGCAAACAATCTCAGTTCATGTCGGTTCCACTATGTGTGCATATATGCAATTCTCTCTCTCTCTCTCTCTGCCTCTCTCTGTATCTCTGTGTCTCTGTCTGTCTGTCTCTCTCTATCTCTCTGTCTGTGTCTCCGTCTCTCTGTCTGTCTCTGTCTTTGTCTCTCTCTCTCTCTCCCCTTTTCTCTCTTTCTGTATGTAAAGGTGTGTGTGTGTGTTGTGTATATGCATGAGAGAGTGGGTGTGTGAGTACGTGCGTGCATGCGTGTATGTGTGTATATTTGTGTGTGTGTGTGTGTGTGTGTGTGTCTCTCTCTCTCTCTCTGCGAGTGTGTGTCTGTGTGTGTGTATGTATGTGTACGTCACATGCGTACATGTGTGCGTGCGTGCGTGGTGTTATGTGTGTGCACGCGCGTGTGTGTGTGTCTGTGTATCAATGTCCATGGGATGGGCCCTATAATCATCTCAGAGCCTGTGGGATATTTAGGCGACGCAGAAGATGGAAACAATGTCTATGATCTGAATGTATCAAGGTCTCTTTTTTGTATTCCTGTGTGAGAGTCTCTGTGAATATGTTCATTTCTAGGTGTCTCTCTGTTTCTATGTACCTGTCTCTATATATGTTCCCATACCTCGATACAAAGAAAGACCGCCGACTCCCTATGCAGAGAACATAGCCAAGTGGACGAAGTTACCGAAAGACGAAATCTACAGAAGGACTGCAGACAGAAGGGGGATGGCGACAGCTGACGGGGCATGCATCAGCGGCTACCATAAAGAATGATGTCGCCGACAGGTGAACAGGTGAACCCCGTTGCTGTATGTCCCCTTCTCTGGTACGTGTCCCCGTGCTGTTCCTTTATGTCTCCTTGTGCATCCTTTGCTTTGTGTGTCTCTGTCTTCTTATATGTGTCCACGTCTCTGTATCCTAATGCTGTCTCTGTACATGTCTCTATCTCTGTATGTGTCCCCATCTCTGTTATGTGTTTCCATCTCTGTGTATGTCCACGTCTCTGTGTCCCAATGATGTCTCTGTATGTGTCCCCATCTCTCTATGTGTCCCCATCTCTGTATGTGTCCACGTCTCTGTATGTGTCCCCATCTCTGTATGTGTCCCCATCTCTGTATGTGTTCCCACCTCTGTATGTGTCCCCATCTCTGTATGTGTCCCCATCTCTGTATGTGATCCCATCTCTGTTATGTTTCCATCTCTGTATGTGTCCCCATCTCTGTATGTGTCCACGTCTCTGTGTCCCAATGCTGTCTCTGTATGTGTCCATGTCTCTGTATGTGTCCCCATCTCTGTATGTGTCCTCATCTCTGTATGTGTCCATGTCTCTGTATGTGTCCATGTCTCTGTATGTGTCCCCATCTCTGTATGTGTCCTCATCTCTGTATGTGTCCATGTCTCTGTATGTGTCCTCATCTCTGTATGTGTCCATGTCTCTGTATGTGTCCATGTCTCTGTATGTGTCCATGTCTCTGTATGTGTCCATGTCTCTGTATGTGTCCCCGTCTCTGTATGTGTCCACGTCTCTGTATGTGTCCATGTCTCTGTATGTGTCCATGTCTCTGTATGTGTCCCCATCTCTGTATGTGTCCCCATCTCTGTATGTGTCCATGTCTCTGTATGTGTCCATGTCTCTGTATGTGTCCATGTCTCTGTATGTGTCCATGTCTCTGTATGTGTCCACGTCTCTGTATGTGTCCATGTCTCTGTATGTGTCCATGTCTCTGTATGTGTCCATGTCTCTGTATGTGTCCCCGTCTCTGTATGTGTCCACGTCTCTGTATGTGTCCATGTCTCTGTATGTGTCCCCATCTCTGTATGTGTCCCATCTCTGTATGTGTCCCCATCTCTGTATGTGTCCATGTCTCTGTATGTGTCCATGTCTCTGTATGTGTCCATGTCTCTGTATGTGTCCATGTCTCTGTATGTGTCCACGTCTCTGTATGTGTCCATGTCTCTGTATGTGTCCCCATCTCTGTATGTGTCCCCATCTCTGTATGTGTCCACGTCTCTGTATGTGTCCATGTCTCTGTGTCCTAATGCTGTCTCTGTATGTGTCCCCATCTCTGTATGTGTCCCCATCTCTGTATGTGTCTCCATCTCTGTATGTGTCCTCATCTCTGTATGTGTCCCCATCTCTGTATGTGTCCCCATCTCTGTATGTGTCCCCATCTCTGTATGTGTCCACGTCTTTTTATGTGTCCCCATCTCTGTATGTGTCCCCGTCTCTGTATATGTCACCATCTCTGTATGTGTTCCCACCTCTGTATGTGTCCCCATCTCTGTATGTGTCCCCATCTCTGCATGTGAACCCATCTCTGTTATGTTTCCATCTCTGTATATGTCCACGTCTCTGTGTCCCAATGCTGTCTCTGTATGTGTCCATGTCTCTGTATGTGTCCCTATCTATGTATGTGTCCTCATCTCTGTATGTGTCCCCATCTCTGTATGTGTCCCCATCTCTGTATGTGTCCACGTCTCTGTATGTGTCCATGTCTCTGTATGTGTCCATGTCTCTGTATGTGTCCCCATCTCTGTATGTGTCCACGTCTCTGTATGTGTCCATGTCTCTGTGTCCTAATGCTGTCTCTTTATGTGTCCTCATCTCTGTATGTGTCCCCATCTCTGTATGTGTCCCCATCTCTGTATGTGTCCCCATCTCTGTATGTGTCCTCATCTCTGTATGTGTCCCCATCTCTGTATGTGTCCCCATCTCTGTATGTGTCCCCATCTCTGTATGTGTCCACGTCTCTGTATGTGTCCCCATCTCTGTATGTGTCCCCGTCTCTGTATGTGTCCCCATCTCTGTATGTGTCCACATCTCTGTGTCCTAATGCTGTCTGTGTATGTGTCCCCATCTCTGTATGTGTCCCCATCTCTGTATGTGTCCCCATCTCTGTATGTGTCCACGTGTCTGTTATGAGTTTCTATCTTTGTATATGTCCATGCCTCTATGTCCCAATGCTGTCTCTGTATGTGTCCCCATCCCTGTATGTGTCCCCATCTCTGTATGTGTCCACGTCTCTGTATATCTCCATGTCTCTATGTCCCTGATGCTGTCTCTGTATGTGTCTCCATCTCGTGTGTTTTCATCTTTGCATGCGTCTCTGTGCTGTCTCTGTTTCAGTCACCATCTCTGTATGTGTCCCCGTCTGTGTTTGTTTTCCTATCTCAGTATGTGTCTCTGTGCAATCTCTGTATGTGTCCCCGTCTGTGTATGTGTTCCTATCTCTGCATGTCTCTCTGTGCAGTCTCTGTATGTGTTGCTATCTCTGTATGTGTCCCTGTGCAATCTCTGTATGTGTCCTTATCTATGTACGTGTCCCTGTGCCGCTTTCGTATATGTCTTCATCGTTGTATCTGTCCCAGTTCTGTTTGTGTCCCTGTTCCATCTCTGTATGTATCCCTATATTATCTCTGTTTGTGTCCCTGTTCCATCTCTGTATGTATCCCTATACTATCTCTGTTTGTGTCCCTGTTCCATCTCTGTATGTATCCCTATACTATCTCTGTATGTGTCCCTGTTCCATCTCTGTATGTATCCCTATACTATCTCTGTATGTGTCCCTGTTCCATCTCTGTATGTATCCCTATACATATCTGTGTGTGTCCCTGTTCCATCTCTGTATGTATCCCTATACTATCTCTGTATGTGTCTCTGTTCCATCTCGGTATGTATCCCTATACTATCTCTGTATGTGTCCCTGTTCCATCTCTGTATGTATCCCTATACTATCTCTGTTTGTGTCCCTGTTCCATCTCTGTATGTATCCCTATACTTTCTCTGTGTGTGTCTCTGTTCCATCTCTGTATGTATCCCTATACTATCTCTGTATGTGTCTCTGTTCCATCTCTGTATATGTCCCTATACTATCTCTGTATGTGTCCCTGTTCCATCTCTGTATGTATCCCTATACTATCTCTGTATGTGTCTCCGTTCCATCTCTGTATATGTTCCTATGCCATCTCTGCGTGTGTGTCTGTTCCATTTCTGTACATGTCCAGCGGCATCTCTGGATGTGTCCCTGTGCCGTCTCTGTATATGTCCCTGTTTTATCTCTGTATATGTCCCTATGTCATCTCTGCATGTGTCCCTGTATATGTCCCTATGTCATCTCTGCATGTGTCCCTGTTCCATATCTGTATATGTCCCTATGCATCTCTACATGTGCCCCTCTCCATCTCTGTATGTGTCCCTGTTCCATGTCTGTATATGTCCCTATGCCATCTCTGTATGTGCCCCTGTTCCATCTCTGTATATGTCCCTATGCCATTTCTGTATGTGTCCCTGTTCCATATCCGTATATGTCCCTATGCCATCTCTGTATGTGTCCCTGTTCCACATCTGTATATGTCCCTATGCCACCTCTGTATGTGTCCCTGTTCCACATCTGTATATGTCCCTATGCCATCTCTGTATGTATCCCTGTCCTATATCTGTATATGTCCCTATGCCATCTCTGTATGTATCCCTGTTCCATATCTGTATATGTCCCTATGCACCTCTGTATGTGTCCCTGTTCTATATTGGTATATGTCCCTATGCCACCTCTGTATGTGTCTCTGTTCCATCTCTGTATGTGTCCCTGTTCCATATCTGTATATGTCCCTATGCCACCTCTGTATGTGCCCCTGTTCCATATGGGTATATGTCCCTATGCCACCTCGGTATGTGTCCCTGTTCTATATCTGTATATGTTCCTATGCCATTTCTGTATGTGTTCCTGTTCCATCTCTGTATGTGTCGCTGTGCCATATTTGTATATGTCCCTATGCTATCTTTGTATGTGTCCCTGTGCCGTCTCTGTATGTGTTTCTGTTTCATCTCTGTAAATGCCCTTGTGCCATCTCTCAAGGTACCCCTCTGAATGTTTCCCTGTGCCGTGTCTGTGCGGGTCCCTATTCCATCTCTGCATGTGCCTTTGCACCACCTCTGTATGTGTCCCCCTCCCGGTCTGTGTGTGTGTGTGTGTGTGTGTGTATGTGTGTGTGTGTGTGTGTGTGTGTGTGTGCGTGCGTGTGTGTGTATGTGTGTGTGTGTGTGTTTTATACCCTTGAGATCTTGTCATTGCGAGTGAATGAATTCTTTGGTGAATAATGAGAGAGCGCACTCTGATTTGATTTACATATCAAGAATTGGCGCCGTATAAATGTTATCATTTATTTGTAATATCATCCTCGTCTCACTATATGTATCCCCGTCTTAATGCGCCTCTGTCTGTGTGTATGTCTATGTGTTCAGACTATGTGTGTCCCTATCTCTGGGCCATTTTAAAAAAGGAACATTAATT
>CM060307.1:82086134-82098634 GCA_030674185.1 Monoplex corrugatus
TCGTCGTCATCATCATCATCATCATCATCATCATTGTCATCATCAGGAGCAGCAACATCAGCAGCATTCTCCCCCACACCCCCTCTCTCGTAGGCACAGAACCCCCCCCCCCCACACACACAGACAAGCACACAAATACACACACAACACACATGCACACGCACACGCACACATACATATATACACACACACACACACACACACACACAACACACACACACACACACACACACACAGAACACAGACAAACAGAGACACACACACACTCACACACACACATCACTAGCAGCAACAACCGCAGCATTCTGTCACGCCACCTTCTCGTTGTCCCCCTTCCCCTCTTCCCTCTTCTCTGTCTCTCTTTATGTCTGTCTATGTCTCTGTCTGTCTCTGTCTCTCTCTGTCTTTATGTCTGTCTCTGTCTCTCTTTATGTCTGTCTCTGTCTGTCTCTATCTCTCATTATGTCTGTCTCTGCCTGTCTCTGTCTCTCTTTATGTCTGTCTCTGTCTCTCTTTATGTCTGTCTCTGTCTCTCATATTGTCTGTCTTTGTCTCTGTCTGTCTTTGTCTCTGTCTGTCTCTGTCTCTGTCTGTCTCTCTCTGTCTCTGTCTCTCTCTGTCTCTCTTTATGTCTGTCTCTGTTCTGTCTGTCTCTGTCTCTCTTTATGTCTGTCTCTGTCTCTCTTTATGTCTGTCTCTGTCTCTCATTATGTCTGTCTTTGTCTCTGTCTTTGTCTGTCTCTGTCTGTCTCTGTCTCTGTCTGTCTCTGTTTCTGTCTCTGTCTGTCTCTGTCTCGTCTCTGTCTCTCTTTATGTCTGTCTCTGTCTGTCTCTGTCTCTCATTATGTCTGTCTCTGTCTGTCTCTGTCTCTCTTTATGTCTGTCTCTCTTTATGTCTGTCTCTGTCTGTCTCTGTCTCTCTTTATGTCTCTCTCTGTCTCTGTCTCTCTTTATGTCTGTCTCTATCTCTGTCTCTGTCTCTCTCTGTCTCTGTTTATGTCTGTCTCTGTCTGTTTCTGTCTCTGTCTGTCTCTTTCTGTGTCTCTCTCTGTCTCTCTTTATGTCTGTGTCTGTCTCTGTCTCTCTTTATGTCTGTCTCTCCCTGTCTCTTTATATGTCTGTCTTTGTGTCTGTCTCTCCCTGTCTCTTTATATGTCTGTCTTTGTGTCTGTCTCTTTATATGTCTCTCTTTATGTCTGTCTCTCCCTGTCTCTTTATATGTCTGTCTTTGTCTCTCTCTGTCTCTCTTTATGTCTGTCTCTGTCTCTCTTTATGTCTGTCTCTGTGTCTCTCTTTATGTCTGTCTCTGTCTGTCTCTGTCTCTCCTTATGTCTGTGTCTGTCTCTCTATATCTCTCTGTCTCTCTTTTTGCCTGTCTCTGTCTCTCTCTGTCTCTCTTTCTGTCTCTCTTTATGTCTGTATCTGTGTCCCTGTCTCTCTCTGTCTCTCTTTATGTCTGTCTCTGTCTCTCTCTGTCTCTCTCTGTCTCCTTTTATGACTGTCTCTCTCTCTGTCTCTGTCTCTATCTCTGTGTGTGTTTCTCTCTGTCTGTCTCTCTCTCTGTGTCTCTCTCTGTGTCTGTCTGTCTCTCTCTGTGCCTCTGTCTCTATCTCTGACTGTCTGTCTCTGTTTCTATCTCTGACTCTGTCTCTGTCTGTCTGTCTGTCTGTCTCTCTCTCTCTCTCTGTCTCTGCCTGTCTCTGTCTCTGTCTGTCTGTCTGTGGCTCTCCCTCTCTCTCTCTCTCTCTCTCTCTTCTCTCTCTCTCTTTGCGGGTTATCGGCTTGTCTGTCCAGGCTTTTACTGGCAGACAGCAAACTGACAAGGTGGAGTACCCAACTGACGAAATGCGAAATGATGGCCACACGTGTCCAGACCGAAATACGCAGGTCCATAACATAACTTTATTCAAACATGCGATTATAATTCAAAAAGCCATAGACACACGCTATGTTGGGGAGTCACCCACGAAGAATAAATCTGCGTTCCCATCCAAACAAAGTGTCCTACTTCATATCCGACTGACTCTCTGAATGGTTTAAGAGATATGACATCCAGTTTTTGCAGTTGATATACAGGGTGCGGGTGTCAAAAGGTTTAAAAACGTGCGAACGAACGAGCCAACTTTTATTTCGTAAGCTGGGATTTAAACCCGACACATAAAATCACTGACTCCATGGTTCTGATTATTACAGCAGAGGAGCAAATTAGGGCTTTCCTATCCTATGCTAAATACCACTTACAACCCCCCCCCCCCCCCACTGCCAGACAGCCGGGTTTAAAAACGTGAGCCACCCTGAGATTCAAACCCTGGGCTCCTGTAATAAGTGCGACTGCCCGCGTTCAAGCAAACAGGAACCAGAAAAACACGAAAATAGAATCAGAACGCGTATTTAATACAACAAGACAAGACAGGCGGAAATTTTCGGCAAACTGGCCTTTGTCAAGCGTGAATGTAAGATCACAAACAAACAAACAAACACCAGATACACAATTAGGAGAAAAAGACTGAAACTTCTCTGCTGCTTCGTCAGTGGGAGAAGATGTATGTATATGTGTGTGTGTCCTCTTCTCCCACTGGTCGAAGCAGCAGGGAAGTTTCAGTCTTTTTCTCCTAATTTTGTATTTGGTGTTTGTTTGTGGACTGAAAATCTCACACTTGTTTTGTCATTTTTCATTTTTTGGACATCAAATGCATGCAGATACACGGAGCACCTTTTTGTGCTTCACATGCCCTTTTTCATTGGATTTGCTTCTTTACCTTGTTTAAAAAAACTACCACAATTTGTTTCTTTCTTCATTTTTTCTTTTTTGGGGTGGGGGGTGAGACATCAAATGCACGAAGGCTCATGGAACACCTTTTTGTGCTTCACATGCCCTTTTTCATTAGATTGTTTCGATTTTTTTTTCTTTTTTGGCTTGTTAAAAAATCCTACAATTTCTTTGACGGTCGGCGTTTCAGAACCACGATGTCCCTCCCAATCACAGGCCCGTTCACTTATCATTTTGCCACGATGATGAGTCAAATTCAATTAAGTCCTTAACTAAATGATGTAACTTTTTCACTTTTATCACATTCATAGACTATCCATGTTTACACTAAAACATACACGAATGCTAAACATTATTTTTTTCTTCTGAAGTAACACAGCAAAGTTGTGTGCTTGCATATAGTAATGTTACTATTTTCAACAAAGAATATTTCTAATGTATAGTTTCATCGTTACTTTATATAGTACTAGATTTATAGACCATTCACACACAATTCATGCTTTCATTCACGTTTCTGAGAATTATAACACTGTAACCCATTCACTCCCTCGTCGTATCCACCAGCTTCCTGCAACTGATGAAAGCTAGCACGTACAGTAAGAGAGTGAGAACAGAAAGTTGGTAGAAACTGTGAATAGAGTGAGAAAGTGAAAGCAGGAAATGGTGAATAGAGTGAGAAAGTGAAAAGCAGGAAAGTGGTGAATAGAGTGAGAAAGTGAAAGCAGGAAAATGGTGAATAGAGTGAGGAAGTAAAAGAGAAAGTTGAAAGAGTGAGAAGTGAAGGAAAGTGGTGAATAGAGTGAGAAAGTGAAAGCAGGTAAGTGGTGAATAGAGTGAGGGAAAATGAAGCAGAAGTGGAATAGAGGAGAAAGTGAGCGAAGGTGAATAGAGTGAGGAAGTAAAAGCAGGAAAGTGGTGAATAGAGTGAGGGAGTGAAAGCAGGAAAGTGGTGAATAGAGTGAGGAAGTGAAAGCAGGAAAGTGGTGAATAGAGTGAGGGAGTAGAAAGCAGAAAAGTGGTGAATAGAGTGAAAAAGTAAAAGCAGGAAATGGTGAATAGAGTGAGGAAGTAAAAGCAGGAAAGTGGTGAATAGAGTGAGGAAGTAAAAGCAGGAAAGTGGTGAATAGAGTGAGGAAGTAAAAGCAGGAAAGTGGTGAATAGAGTGAGGGAAGTAAAAGCAGGAAAGTGGTGAATAAGTGAGAAGTAAAGCAGAAAGTGTGATAGAGTGAGGAGTGAAAGCCGGAAATGGTGATAAAGTGAGTGAGTGAAAGCAGGAAAGTGATGAATAAGTGAGGAAGTAAAAGCAGGAAAATGGTGAATAAAGTGAGTGAGTGAAAGCAGGAAAGTAGCGAATAAAGTGAGGGGAGTGAAAGCAGGAAAATGGTGAATAAGTGAGTGAGTGAGTTAAAGCAGGAAATGGCGAATAGAGTGAGGGTGAAAGCTGGAAAATGTGAACAGAGTGAGGAAGTAAAAGCAGGAAAGTGGTGAATAGAGTGAAAAAGTGAAAGCAGGAAAGTGGTGAATAGAGTGAGGAAGTAAAAGCAGAAAGTGGTGAATAGAGTGAGAAAGTGAAAGCAGGAAAGTGGTGAATAGAGTGAGGAAGTAAAACGCAGGAAAGTGGTGAATAGAGTGAAAAAGTGAAAGCAGGAAAGTGGTGAATAGAGTGAGGAAGTAAAAGCAGGAAAATGGTGAATAGAGTGAGGAAGTAAAAGCAGGAAAATGGTGAATAGAGTGAGGAAGTAAAAGCAGGAAAGTGGTGAATAGAGTGAGGAAAGTAAAGCAGGAAAGTGGTGAATAGAGTGAGAAAGTGAAAGCAGGAAAGTGGTGAATAGAGTGAGGAAGTAAATGCAGGAAAAGTGGTGAATAGAGTGAGAAAGTGAAAGCAGGAAAGTGGTGAATAGAGTGAGAAGTGAAAGCAGGAAAGTGGTGAATAGAGTGAAAAGTGAAAGCAGGAAAGTGGTGAAAAGGTGAGGTGAAAGCAGGAAAGTGGTGAATGAGAGTGAAGAAAGTGAAAGCAGGAAAGTGGTGAATAGAGTGAGAAATAAAAGCAGGAAAGTGGTGAATAGAGTGAAAGTAAAGCAGGAAATGGTGAATAGAGTGAAAGTGAAAGCAGGAAAGTGGTGAATAGAGTGAGGGAGTGAAAGCAGGAACATGGTGAATAGAGTGAGAAGTGAAAGCAGGAAAGTGGTGAATAGAGTGAGAAAGTAAAAGCAGGAAAAGTGGTGAATAGAGTGAAAAGTTGAAAGCAGGAAAGTGGTGAATAGAACAAGGGAGTGAAAGCAGGAAAATGGTGAATAAAGTGAGTGAGTGAAAGCAGGAAAGTGGTGAATAGAGTGAGGAGTGAAAGCAGGAAAATGGTGAATAAGTGAGTGAGTGAGTGAAAGCAGGAAAATGGCGAATAGAGTGAGGGGGTGAAAGCGGAACATGGTGAATAGAGTGAGGAAGTAAAAGCAGGAAAATGGTGAATAGAGTGAGGAGTGAAAGCAGGAAAGTGGTGAATAGAGTGAGGAGTGAAAGCAGGAAAGTGGTGAATAGAGTGAGGGAGTGAAAGCAGGAAATGGTGAATAGAGTGAGGGAGTGAAAGCAGGAAAGTGGTGAATAGAGTGAGGGAGTGAAAGCAGGAAAATGGTGAATAGAGTGAGGAAGTGAAAGCAGGAAAGTGGTGAATAGAGTGAGGGAGTGAAAGCAGGAAAATGGTGAATAAAGTGAGTGAGTGAAAGCAGGAAATGGTGAATAAAGTGAGTGAGTGAAAGCAGGAAAGTGGTGAATAGAGTGAGGAAGTAAAAGCAGGAAAATGGTGAATAAAGTGAGTGAGTGAAAGCAGGAAAGTGGTGAATAAAGTGAGTGAGTGAGTTAAAGCAGGAAATGGCGAATAGAGTGAGGGGTGAAAGCTGGAAAATGGCGAACAGAGTGAGGAAGTAAAAACAGGAAAGTGGTGAATAGAGTGAGGGAGTGAAAGCAGGAAAATGGTGAATAAAGTGAGTGAGTGAGTGAAAGCAGGAAAATGGTGAGTAGAGTGAGGGGGTGGAAAACAGGAAAATGGTGAATAGAGTGGGTGGGGGTGGGGGTGGGGTGGGGGTGGCGATTGTTCGGGGCATTGTAATGAATGTCTCTCTGGGGTATACTTTTATGTAAGGCTGATTCGATCGTTAACTTTTCAGACGTATTTACTTTGACACTCTAAATGCTCTGTGGTGGAATGGTTTAAGCACGTACTAATGAATCTGATGGTGGAATGGATGAAAAGCGCAAAACCGGTGGAATGATTGTCACAAATGGATTAATACATTTTCGTTCTTTGCACTTTTCTCTTCCTCGTTTTGTCCACTATTTATCTTCTTCTTTTTTCCTCTTGTTTTCGTCTTCTTCTTCTTTTCTTCTTTCTATCTCTTTTCTTTTTCTTCTTCTTCTCTTTCTTCTCTTCTCTCTCTCTCCTTCTCTCTTTCTTCTTCTTCTTTCTTTTTCTTCTTCTCTTCTCTTCTTCTCCTTCTTCTTCTTCTTCGTCTTCAACTTGTTCTTTTTCTCCTTCTTCTCTTCGTTTCGTCTTCTTCTTCTTCTTGTTCTTTTCTCTTGTTCTTTTTCTTCTTTTCTTGCTCTTCTTTTCTTCTTGTCTTCTTCTTCTTCTTTCTCCTTGTTCTTTCTTCTTCCTTTCTTCCTCTCTCTTGTTCTTTTTTCTTTTCTGTCTTTTTTCCTTTCTTCTTCTTGTTCTTGTTCTTCTTTTCTTGTTCTTGTTCTTGTTCTTCTTCTTCTTCTTCTTCCTTTTCTTCTTCTTCTTCTTCTTCTTCTTCTTCTTCTTCTTCTTCTTCTTCTTCTTCTTCTTCTTCTCTTCTCCTTCTCCTTCTCCTTCTCTTCTTCTTTCTCTTCTTCTTCTTCTGCTTCTGCTTCTTCTTCTTCTTCGTCGTCGTCGTCTTCTTCTTCTTCGTCGTCGTCGTCTTCTTCTTCGTCGTCGTCGTCTTCTTCTTCTTCTTCTTCTTGTTCTGTTCCTCCTTCTTCATCTTCTTCTTCGCCTTCTTCTTGTTCTTTTACTTCCTCTTCGTCCAATTCACTTCTTCATCTGCTTCACTCTTCATTATATTCAATTTATAATTTATTTCATCCTCTTCCTCTTTTACGTTCATATTCGATTTCTGTTTTTTTCCCCATTGTTTTCTCACCATCTTCAGAGTGTTTATATTTGAGATTTTCTTCTTGTCCTTCTTAATCTTCTTCAATATCTTCACGTTCTGTTTCGAGCTACTTTGCTTTCTGTTTTATCTTCTTTAAACTGTTCACACACGACTTCTTTTCTTCTTCTTCAACTTTCACTCTTTCTTCATCTTCTTTAAAGTGTTCATATTCCATTTCCTCCCCTCCTCCTTCTCTTCCTCTCCTCCTCCTTCTTTTTCGTCTTCTTCTCTTTCGTTCTCTTCGTCTCCTTCTTTTTCCCTTCTTCTTCCTCTATCTTATTTAGTCTTCGTCATATTCTACGTTTAATTTATTTATTCTTCGTTTTCTTCAGCGTGCATAGTCGGTTTAGTTTCTTCCTAGTCTTTTTCAGAGTCCATATTCGAGTTTTTTTCCTTCTCCTTTTCCTTCTTCTTTGTCTTTTGCAAGGTATATACATTCAGTTTCGTGCTCTTTCTGCTACTTCGCTATCTTTTTCAGACTGTTCACGTTTCTTTTTCTCTGAGTTCCACTTATTTTATCTTCTTCAAAGAATTTGTATTTGATTTCCTATTTTTCTTCTTCTCCGTAATCTCCTCCTCCTGTTTTAACCATTTGACTCCTGTATCCTATCCACCAACTGCAAAAACTTAGCCCTTTGATTCTCTCACCTTACGCACCATCTTCCTGCAGGAAGCTGGTGGATAGAGTGAGGGAGTCAAAAGGTTAAATTTTTGCTTTGCTAACATTGTTGACAATGCAGCATGCTTGTGGTCAAGGTGCAGGACAAAGGGTTAAATGTTTAGTGCCCTGTCAGTTCTGCAAGTTAGAACACCATCATGATCAAACAAAGGTCATGCATCTGACCCTCAGGAGGGCCACAGGCGCTTTCTTCTTTTCTTTTTTTTTTCTTTTTCGTTTTATTTCCGGAGTTAACACCAGGAAGAGAGTTCTTGAATGTTATATAGAGCCGATAATGTTAAACGGTTGTGAGGCGTGGACAGTCAACACACAAAGCCAGAGCAAAGTTGAGGCAGCCGAGATGTGGTTTCTAAGAAAAATGTTGAGAGTTCCATGGACAGCAAAGAAAACAAACGAGACAGTCTTGATGGAGGCAGACACAACAAGATCATTAATAAGAAAGATTAGGAAAAGTCAGGCAACATTTATAGGCCATTTTATGAGGAAAGGGGAATAAGAGCACCTGGTCACAACAGGAAAGATGGAGGGAAAGAGAACACCAGGTAGACCCAGGAAAAAAAGATATTGGACGGACTTGCAGAGTGGCTGAGGACAGAGATAGTGGAAGATGTGCTTGCGGCAATAAGGGATAGATGCATATGGAGGGCCATGATCGCCATCGCCATGTGGCAGGGCACTTGATAATGATGATGAGGCTGGCTGTCTCTCTTCGACAGATAACCCAAGACCGAATGTCTGCAGTTCAATTCCGTTTTGCAATACGAACCTTGTCTCGTTTGCTGTCCGCCTTAATGTTTCCAGTCATTCTGGTGGCGTCAGTGTTTAACGGGCCCCGTTCCCCTTCCTATCTTAACCCTTTGACTCCCTCATTCTATCTGCCAGCATTCTGCTTTGTCAGCCACGACAGCAAAGCAAAAACTTAACCCTTTCAATCCCTCACCCTATCCACCAGCTTCCTGCAGGAAGCTGGTGGATAGGGTGAGAGATTGAAAGGGTTAAGTTTTTGCTGGTGGTGGATAGGGTGTGGGAGTCAAAGGGTTAATACTGTGCCAGAGCACAAGGTATTGTGCACGCTCAAGGAGTCTTCCAAATAAGCGCCGGTAGACTGAAGTGGAGCGAATGTTGATTCCATTGAGCGTGATGAATCCTTCTTGAACAAACTGCAGATTCCAGGCTCCAGACTGAACTCTTCTACTGAAAGTGGTCATTCGATTTCTTTTTCGTCTTCTTCATCTCTTTTCTTTCTTCTCTTCTTTCGTCTTCTCTTCTTTCTTCTCTTCTTTCTTCTTCTTATTCTCTTTTTAGTTTCCTTCTTCTTCTTTTTTTTTTTCCTTTTTCTTTCTCGTTTTCCTCCATCTCCTCTTTTTCGTCTTCTTCATCTCTTCGTTTCCTCTTGTTTCTCTTCTGTTCACAACGGATTTCGTCTTGTTCTTTCCTTTCTTCTCTTCTTTCGTTTTCTTATCTTTTTTTTTCTTTCATCTTCTTTTTCTTCTTCTCTTTTCCCTCTTCCTTCTTCATCTTTTTTTCCTTTTTCTTTCTCGTTTTTCTTTCATTTCCTCTTCTTCCGCCTTATCATCGTCAGTGCTCAGCGAATGACCGCTTAATATGGACTGACACGGACGGGAGATCAGCTCATTTACCACGCACTGAGTGCAAGAAGAATAGCGAAGAACATTCATTTACATGCAGGCTCAGTGTTGGGGATCATCTGACCAAAAAAAAAAAAAAAAAAAAAAAAAAAGTCAAAGAACCCCGCAAACTGCCTCACATGGATAATGTATAGATATAAAAAAAAATCGATGTTAACTATCTAGAACATCTTTTATCTTCTGCTCAATATCAAATCAGAATCAAAGTGACTGCCAGCATTCAAGCAAATACAAACCAGGAAAAAAGAACAACAACCCAAAACAGAATCTGAAAGCGTGTTTAATATTACAAAACAAGAAAGGCGAAATTTTCGGCCAGTTAGCCTTTGTCAAGCGTGTCCGGAAAACAACAACAACAACAACAACAACAAAAGCACAATACTTAGCACAAAAAGGAAAGAAAGGGTTTTTCTCAAAGAAAACAAAAGACAACAAAGAATAAATGCTCAAGACTTAGCACAAAGACAGAAAAAAAAGAAATATATCGAATGCATACAAAAGACAAAAAAAAAAAAAAGAATAAAAGCACAATACTTAGCACACAGAAGAAAGAAAAAAGAAAAGAAAGAAAAATAGAAAGAACGAAAGAAAGAACGAGAGAAAGAAATAAAGAAAACGATAGACAACTTCTCAAACATGCTTGGCGTTAAACATGAGAAAATGGCAGATATACATACATATATTTACATATATTCATCCATGAATATCCTGAGGAAATTACGATGGTGGTTTACCGTTGCCTCCCATCGGTTTCTTTACGGTCTCTCTGCTAGCCTTTGTCGTTCCCACGACAGCCTGCAAGGCAGAAGGGTGATTTTCTTTTTAGGGTTAACCCCTTAGCCTTATTCTCTCCCGAGATGTCCACAAGGCAGTGGAGCTATTTATCCATAGCTTGGGGATCTGGTTCGTGGGCACCAGGGTTTATCCACACACCGGTGGGCCTGCGTGCCACACGTCTGGGGGCCAGACCTCCTCCGAGTCCCACGAGATTTAGCCTGAGTCCGTGAGGCCAGGCCAAAACAGCATTCAAGAAAATGACAAGCATTCTTACCAACAAATGCCTATCAATTAACATCAGGAAGAGAATTCTTGAATGTTATATAGAACCAATACTGTTGTACAGTTGTGAGGCGTGGACAGTCAACAAGCAAAGCCAGAACAAGATTGAGGCAGCCGAGATGTGGTTTCTAAGAAGAATGTTGAGAGTTCCATGGACAGCAAAGAAAACAAACGAGACAGTCTTGATGGAGGCAGACACAAGTAGATCATTCATAAGGAAGATTAGGAAAAGACTTGCAACATTTATAGGCCATATTATGAGGAAGGGGGAATTTGGAGCACCTGGTCACAACGGGAAAGCTGAAGGGAAAGAGAGCACCAGGTAGACCCAGGGAGAAAATGCTAGACGGACTTGCGGAGTGGTTGAAGACGAGGAGGGTGGAGGAGATGCTTGGGGCGGCAAAAGATAGTAACATGCCATGAGGCAGGGCACTGATAATGATGATGATGATATATATACATATATTATATATATATATATATGTATATTATAATATATGTATATATATCATCATCATCATATATATATATATATATATATATACGTGCAAACATACACACCACAAGGTCACATTTGGGAAGCTGTCTACCGTTTTCGTGCTAAGTGTTGTGAATTTCCTTCTTGTTGTCTTTCGTATACGCTTCACAAAGACCAGTTGGCCGAAAATTTGCCCATTTTTTGTTTTGATATTATTACCTACATGTTCCGATTCTATTTTGTGTTTTATTGCTTATTATCTTTTTCTTTTCTTCCTTTCTTTCTTTCTTTTAAATTTTTTTCTTTTTTTTCTTTCTTCTTTTTCTTTGATATTGTGAGGCATATCTAGCTTTGTTGAATGTATATTTTCTGTGCATAATTACAACTGCAGATCGGGATTGCGTCGATAGATATTTTCTGAAAGCGAGCGAACGAGTGAGCAAGCGAGAGAGAGAGCGAGAGAGAAAAGAGAGAGAAAAGAGAGAGAAAGAGAGAAGAGAGAAAGAGAGATAGAGACAGAGACAGAGAGACAGAGAGATACAGAGACAGAGACAGAAGAGAGAGAGAGAGAGAGAGAGAGGAAGAGAGAGAGAGAGAGAGAGAGAGAGAGAGAGAGAGATCATGTGCCTGCATGCATTCGTGCTTGTAAGTGCACAAGTGTGAATGAGCGCACGCGCGCATGCGTCTATGTGCCGACGAGACGTGTGTGTGTCTGTGTGTATGTGCGTGTGTGTGCGTGTGTATGCATGTGTATGTATGCGTGTGCATGTGAGGTATATAATATGTATGTGTGTGTGTCTGTCCGTGTGTGTGTCCCTACGCATGGGTTGCTGTCTCCTATGCCATACATCGCTGTACTTATTACGCTGCCATCAACCCCATCATTCTAGCTTCTCGACCACACCACGACACCACAATGACATCTTTGGATTCATCTGGAAGAGGGGGTGGTGTGGAACGGGTGGCGAAGAGAAGAAGAAGAAGAAGAAGAAGAAGAAGAAGAGAAGAAGAAGAAGAAGAAGAAGAAGAAGAAGAAGAAGAAGAAGAAGAAGAAGAAGAAGAAGAGAAGAAGAAGAAGAAAGGACTGGAACCCACAACCCTTTCACATGGCCAGCCTTGTTCGACGATACACCATTGCACCACACAGCGAATAGGCGCATGACGCAGAATTCGTCATCAGTTCTAAACCCACACAAATTGTCAGCGTGTGTATAGCAAGCCCACGCAAGTCTGGCAGCCAATCAGTCCCATTACATCGTATTTCATAACCTCCTCTCGTTGCTACAATCTTCAGGAGGATAAAAGGAAGAGAGAGAAGAGAGAGAGAGAGAGAGAGGAGTAGAGAGAGAGAGAGAAGAGAGAGAGAGAGAGAGAGACAGAGACAGAGAGAGAGAGTAGAGACAGAGAACAGAGAGACAGAGAGACAGAAGAAAAAGAACAGAGAGACAAAGACGAGACAGAGACAGCAGAGACAGAGAGACAGAGAGAGAGAGAGAGACAGACAGAGACAGAGAGAGAGAGACAGACAGAGAAAAGAGACAGAGACAGAAGAGACAGAGACAGAGCAGAGACAGAAGAGACAGAAGAGAGACAGAGGACAGAGAGAGAGAGAGACAGAGAGAGAGAGAGAGATAGAGAAAGACAGAGAGAGAGCAGGAGCAGAGACGAGAGGAGGACAGAGAGAGAGAGAGAGAAGAGA
>CM060307.1:82121134-82136134 GCA_030674185.1 Monoplex corrugatus
ACCGGGGCCGTTACACCCTGCCCCCGGTGTACCATTCTCTGATTCGATCTCGTGAACTGGGTTCATCCCATGTTCGCGAGATCTGAGTAGAGATTCACGCAGACAGCATTAGAGCGCTGACGAAGATGGCGAGAACGCCATCGAAAGCTACGGAACTGTGAGTAGCGATTTTTACACTGTTGGGAGACCTTGTTCTTCAAAATTGGTAGCATTACACCTGAGATCAGTGTTATGTGCATACTGTTTCTTTCCCTCTGTCTGCTGTGCTCTCTGTGTTTGTCTCTCTGTCTCTGTCTGTCTGTCTGTCTGTATGTCCGTCTGTCTGTCTGTCTGTCTGTCTCTCTTTCTCTCTCTCTCTCTCTCTCTCTCCGTGCTTTATCTCTCTCTCCGTGCTCTCTCCCTGTGTCTCTGTTTCTCTCTCTCTTCTCTCTCCATGCCCCCTCTTTCTCTCTCTCTCTGTCCCCCTCTCTCTCTTTGTGCTCTCTCTCTCTCTCACTTTCTCTCCGTGCTTTATCTCTCTCTCCGTGCTCTCTCCCTGTGTCTCTGTTTTTCTCTCTCTTCTCTCTCCATGCCCTCTCTTTCTCTGTCTCTCCCTGCCCCCCCCTCTCTCTCTCTTTCTCTCTCTCCCCTTCTCTCTCTTTCTCTCTCTATCGCCTCCATCCCCTACTCTACTCTACTCTGTGCGAGTACGCTCTACGAGGAAAGAAGTCGCCTCTGAATTGTATGAAATTTATTTGCGTATCACTTGTCGACATCTGGTGCCTTCCAGTCATACGCCTTGTTGGCAGGCAGCCTTGATGCCAATGGCACCGATCGTAAATTCCTGGCATCGCTGGACTGTGTGCCTCCTCCATGTTGGGAGATTTTTTTCAAAGGCACTCCTATCCGCACCTCGTAGTGCTACGGTCGTAGTTTGTGTTCAAGTTAGATGGCTATTGGTTTGTTTTTTGTTTTGACTGGTTGGCTTTGTTTATTATGTTATTGTTATCACAATTTGTTCCACATACACTATAGTTTAGCTTTATGCCAGACTGTTGTAGTCATTCGTACAAATTGTATGTACATAATGATTTGCTTTTTATTTCTTTTCTCAATCTCGGTGTTTGTTTTAAATCGACTACAGATCTCTCTCTCTCTCTCTCTCTCTCTCTCTCTCTCTCTCTCTCTCTCTGTGTCTCTGTCTGTCTGTCTGTCTGTCTGTCTCTCTGTCTCTCTCTCTCTGTGTCTCTCTCTCTCCCTCCCCCCCCCCCTCTCTCTCTCTGTGCCTGTTGTCAAAATGTGTTAACAAAAATATCCCGAATATTTGTAAACAGATCTATGCCGAATTTGTGTCAAAGTTTTT
This sequence comes from Monoplex corrugatus, assembly GCA_030674185.1. Lineage (NCBI taxonomy): Eukaryota > Metazoa > Mollusca > Gastropoda > Littorinimorpha > Ranellidae > Monoplex > Monoplex corrugatus. The sequence continues at coordinate 82,122,477 of CM060307.1, forward strand.
TAAAACACTAGCCTGAGGAGTATCACAAATACCGGAGTTTGAAAAGCCAATAGTCCAGGTTAAAGGATGTTAAAGAATATTACCGTAAAATCAGCATTTGAGAATGTCCCACAAGTGTCTGCCATTATCCTCGCTTCAATCAATTTCTCTTATTTGGTGCTTCTACAGTGTCAGTGATCTTAACAAGTATGAAAATAATAATCTGGAATTTTTGTAATGGCTTTCACATAAAAGATGGATAGTTAGAATGGTTTGAAAATCCATTTATTCTTGTAGTATTAGCACATATCAATATATATATATATATATATATATATATATATATATATATATTAAACGATTGTAGTCCAACATTGCATAATGCTCTATCACTGGGGGAGCACGGCTGCATTTTCCCAGCCATCCTGACACCCTCTAGTTGGTACCTTTCTGCCAGCCGGCATCGCCTGCGAGTGCTATTTTTAGCCAGGCAGGTTTGACCCACAGACATCTGTGGTTTGACCAGAGTCCATCACTGAAGCGCCACTCGTGCTACAGCAGTGCTTTGTAACTGATGCGTTCTTTCGGGAGGGTCTGTGTGTAGGAAGTGATTGAGATAGGCACAGAGCAGGCCTACTCCAATCTAGGCCAATCTATGCTGTGTCTCGCCACGGGACGGGTGAGGGTGGCGTGGAGAGTGGAAGGGAAGGGACAGATGCCCGCGATTAACCCTTTGACTCATGCACCCTGTCCACCAGCATCCTGCATTGCCAACCATGCTAGCAAAGCAGGAACTTAACCCTTTGATTCCCTCACCCTAACCACCAGCTTCCTGCAGGAAGCTGGTGAACAGGGTGAGGGAATCAAAGGATTAAGTTCTTGCAGTGGGTGGATAGGGTGCAGGAGGCAAAGGGTTAATAGCCAGCTGGGCAGAACCATAAAGTGGACAGCTAAGGTGTCTCGGATTTGTGCGCCGTGGGAGAGAGGGGGGGGGGGGTTAAAATGTCATTTACCGCTATTTGGTCGTGAGTTTAGCTTTGTGGGGTGACAGCCAGACAGATCTTTTCTACAAACATCGCCACTTGGTTTGATATCTTGTACGTATCAAAATGTAAAATGTCATTGCGAATACATTTACAAATATGTGTATTTCTGCAAAAATAACTTGAACGTGTTTGTTGTAAAACATGGTACGTGTGGTACAGATTTTTAACCTTTTTGACTCCTGCACCCTGTCCACCAGCATCTAGCATTGTCAACCATGCCAGCAAAACAAAAACTTAACCTTTAGACTCCCTCACCCTATCCACCAGCTTCCTGTAGGAAGCTGATGGATAGGGTGAGGGGGTCAAAAGGTTAAGATTTTGCAGTTGGTGGATAGGGTGCGGAAGTCGAAAGATTAAAAGGTGAAGGAGAAAAACCCACTAACGCTTGTTGTTTTGTTTTGGACTGTCCTGGTTGAGGACAGTGAGGAGTGGAGGAAGTTGGTTGCAAAATCTTCAGTGGTGCCCCAACGGTCAACCAGACTACGGGACTGATGATGATGATGATGGTTGATGTTCTGGATGTCAGCTCTTACAGAGACGTATCTCTACATGTCCATATCATTCTGTTTTTCTCCTCTCCACAGGATCAAATCGTGGGCACAGACCTACGATAATCATTTCTCAGAGAAACAAGGCTTAATTATCTTGGCACACCACGACAGAACCCTTCTGTCCTTCATTGATTTATAGCCGAGAAAGACAGGAGTTGTACTCTTATATCTATTCATGCTGGAATAATGTTGGTGCTCTGGTTTCTGATCCAGTGCATGGCAATTTTCAGAACGCTGACTCTCACTAATACAGCTTTTGTCATCATTTTCTTTCGTTCTTTTCTTTCGTTCGTTCTTTCTTTCTTTCTTTCTTTCTTTCTATCTTTCTTTCTTTCTTTCTTTCTTTTTCTTTTCTTCCTTTCTTTCTTTTTCTTTTCTTCCTTTCTTTCTTTCTTTTATTTCTTTCTTCCTTTCTTTCTTTTTTTTGGTTCTTTTTATGGAGGAAATCAGTTGTTTTCTCTCCACCAGGTCATCAGTGTTAAACGGAACTCTATCACACTTCGTTTGTTATTCAACTTTGTGGGTAAAGTACACTGGTTGTTTCCTTTTGTTTATTTTACTTTCTTGTTTTGATTTTTGTTGTTGTTTTGGTTGTTGTTTTTGCTGTTGTGTTGCTTTTCTTGTAAATGTTGCTCTCGGTTCTGTAACCATTTATCTTGTAAGTCAGACTACTCAAGATTTTGCCTCCTGACTCCAATCATATTTACTGTATTTAAAAATGTTTTGACCCTCCTTCTGAATCTTTAAAGCTCCAGATCATTTAAGTTAAAATATAGATAATTTTAATACCCAAGCGAAATTAAAAAATCGCTATCTTTCATCCTTTCTATCTGTATATTTGTTTTTTATTTCTTCGTTTAGTAATGTAATCTCCTTTTTAGTCTTGGATATGTGTCAAAAACATCAAGACGCGACTAGCATGTAATGCCCAATATGTATCATGCACACGCTAAACAAAACAAAACAATCAAACCAAACCAAACAAACAAACCAAACCAAACAACCAAACCAAACCAAACCAAACCAACCAAACACAAACCAAACAACAACAACAACAGAAACCCCTATAAACTGGTTTGTGCTCTTGTGATACAAGACATTCTGCCCACTTTCTCTCTCTTTTGTTGTTTTTTATTTCAGTATATTTTTTTCGTTATACTTTCCCGAAGTAAGAATATCGACGCAACGACACTTTTATGCTGCGAAAAACATTAACAAAATGTGTCAGAGGCAGTCATATTTAACAGCAAAGATGGAAACTGAAGTTTGTTTAAGAGGGAGTCATCGTACTGGGGCAATTCCACATGTACTCCACCCAATCTGCCAGCAATTATCTGGCAGATTTCCTGGGACTGAACAAGACGCTATGCGGTAGCCAGGTCTTGAAAGTGGCCAGAAGGAACAGTAAATTGGCAGGCACCATATAAATGACAGCAGCGTTAAGATGGGTAGCGATCAAGCCACTGTGTCCATTACCAACTGACCCTGAATGCAAGACAATAAATCTTGGAACCACCAAAAAAACGTGGGCCTGCCAAAACATAAAATAAAATAAATAAATAATAAATAAATAAATAAATAAATAAAATACAATGAAGTAAAAACAAATAAATACATAAATAAAAACAAGTACGTAAATAAATAAATAAATGAATGAATAAATAGAATGAAATAAAACAAAAATAAAACAAACACATCAATAAAAATGAATACGTAAATAAACAAATAAATGAATAAAAAAAAAAAAAAAATAAATAAAACAAAAAAAATAAAATAAAATAAAATAAAATGAAACAAAAATAAAGAAAGAAAAAAAAGAAAGAAAGAAAAAGAAAGAAAATGGAATAAAATGAACTAAACTAAACTAAAAGTGGCCTTTCGAGGATTAAACCCACGAAACTCCTGCAGTATGAGCACGGTGTTCGATCAACTGAGCCACTGTAAACAAACAAACAAGCAAACAAACAAACAAACAAACAAACAAACAAACAAACAAACAAACCACCACCACCACCACCACCACCAACAACAACAATAACAACAACAACAACAACAGCAACAACAACAACACAACAACAACCCCACCCGCTCAAGGGTGAACCTACAACGACCGCGTTATGTGAGCATGCTGTTCTAGCAACTGTGTCCTTAAAAGGGAAATGTAAATTGGTAGTCGCGATCAAAAATCTTTTCTCTGCTGACTAATTACGACAAATACTCGACGACACCGACTATCTCAAGGTCACAGAACAAAACACGGTGGTTAATTATCGCACCGCAGGCCCGACTGCCGTTCTTGTGCAACGTTCTGGCCGTTTTGTGAGTGATCCAGTTTAAAGACGTGTCGTTGTATTTGTTGCCGGGTGTTTAGAAGTTTCTCTTTTACTTAATAATAATAATAGACTCTAATAATAATAATAATTACAATATTTATATAGCGCAAAATCTTGATAAAATCAAATCTAAGCGCTGAAACAGACACACACACACACACACGCACACACACGCACGCACACACACACACACACACACACACACACACACACACACACGACACACGCACGCACACACACACACACACACACACACACACACACACACACACGACACACGCACCGGCTATAAATGGGGAGAAAGAATAAAAGCAATGGAAAATCATAGAGAGCATATTATATACAATTATATATTACAGTGTGATTCCCTTCCTAAACGCGCTCAAGCATTTATGTTTTGTCTGGATATATTGTATGTACCATCTTGCGTGTTTTTGCATACTATCATATTAAGTGGTCAGCACACAGCAAGAATCAGCCAAGATTTCTTCATTGCGAGTCAAAATCCACTTTTTGCTCTCCCAAGTGGTCTGCTGACACTATGGCTGAGGGTTTGGGAAAAGGATAGGGTTATTTGTTATATTTGTTTAAAGCTTATCCGACTCCATACAGCCATATCAGGGCTATAACCTGAATTCAAAACATGCACAATACTTAAACAGGAAAACAAAAGAAGTACACATATCATTGCATTCGTGCAGATAATCCAAGGATATGCCCCTGGTGTTGACCCCTCCGTCCAATTTATCACACAAGGGATTTAAAAAACACAGCCCAATACAAATTTAAACATAACTAAGGACACTAAAACAAATCTAAATACGGCCTAAATCACCTGAAATTGCTTCCACATATCTCATTTCCCTAGAGCCAAAAATGTACTTAATACATGTACCCAATATCCAATCCTAAGAGAAAGGATGTAAGACTTTATGGAACACACAGGTGAATGGACCAGCAAGGCATAAAATGACAGGAAGAAATGAAAGAAAGCAAAGGAACAAGGCAGAAACAAAGAGAGTGAAAGAAAAGAGGAAATTTCTAGCACAGAAGTTGCAAAAGGTGGGGATACTGTTTATACTGAAAGAGTCGCTGGCACCTCCACGGGGTAAGGGATAGGATCATAACGACAGGTTAGCTTTAGTGTTGTCAGAAGTATTGTAGCTAGTTTTAGATTCTTGCCACAGATATACAGGACGAAAGAGACTTTAAACTGTACCTTTACTGAAAACGAAATCCATACTTTTCAAACAAGCAGCTTTGTGGGTGTCATTTTAAACATCATCTTCAAAAAAACATACTAAAAAGGCTGAACTTACTGTCACTGTCTGTCTATCGTGCGTTTCTTAGACACGGCGCTTTGCTGAGAAAGGTGTCTGTTTTTCCACTAAGAAACGAAATTCTCAATTAGAACACATTTCATAGTTTGGAGATTATTCAAATGGGATCCATTGCACTCACAAGATTTCATACGTACTCTGCTCAATCTGCCATCTGGTATCTTGCAGACTCCTTGAGCTTGTGCAAAACCCTATGCACTGGCAAGGTTTTGAAACAGAAGGGGGGGGGGGGGTGTCAAAGAACAATGAAACATTAAGCTGACATCATCAGAATGATTGAAACATTGAGACGGGCAACGAACAGGCCAAGTTTTAATGTAAAGGGTTACAACTGAACTTGGGATATCATGTCATGAGTCAACAGCTCTTTTTATAAGTTGTTGCCTGTTCCCTCCCCCCTCCAACACACACACACACACACACAAACACACAGACACAGACACACACGCATACACATACACACACACACAAACACACACACACAGACACCACGCACGCACGCACACACACACATTCTTAACAACTGTGCCTGCACTTGTTAATCTTCAGTAACCTGGCTTTGAAAAGAACCAGTCACACCCATCACCATTCTGAGTAACACGTGTTGTTTCCTTTACAGCCCGTTTTGCTGAATTTCAATGATCACAGCAAATATATTGGTTTCGGACAGCAAACGTCAGAGATGCTGGCAAACGGTGGGCTCAAAACCGCGTTACTGCTGTGACTGCAGAGAGGAATTCATTGACACAAAGACACATTCCCACTTTACATCTCAATTTTCCTGAGCTCATTATAACACAGTATGGCTGCACACAGAAATCGTTAAAGCTTAATCTCCTTTTTTGTCCAAAAACAAACAGTTCCTGCACGAGAGCACCACATTTTATATCATTCCTGTGGATGAGACCAGAACACAATTATACGTCGAGCAGGCATCAGCACGTTCGACACGTTCTAGAAGACTTTGGCGCGTGGATGGTAGAGAGGCATTTACGTGCAGCTCACCGCATGCCTCCATGGATGTTGTGAATCAGACTTAGGTAACACACAGTCAAAAGACTGGCACTGAGGCAGAGCTCCAGCCCTTTTTTTTTATAATTATTACTCTGATTACATACGTTCAAGTCTTATTCTAGAATGCTTTGTGTGTGTGTGCAAGCTTCCATGCTAATACTACTGAAAGTTTGTGATGGTATAGCAAGGCAGAAGATGGATGGGAACTCAGTCTAAAAAGCCGACTCAACAGCAATGAAATCCCCCTCATTTTGTCCACAGCCATCTTTGCTTTGGCAGAGGCGTGCTGGCTAGCTCAGCTGACACAATGGTTACCTTAAAGAGTTTATGAATTTGATACATCATTTTCTTCTCATATTGTGTGTTTGATGTCCGTTTGTTGTGATGCAAATATGAATAAAATAAAGTTTATTAAAAAAGCTTTGTTTTCGTACGTGCACTGTAACCCCATTTCCATGACATACGTTTATGTCTAAATTACAACACAACTATTATATTTTAGCTTTATTTCGTAAGTCCCGTGGTGCTGTGATACGTGGATTCGTTTGATATATGTGACCTCCACCACGAAATCAGTCTTAACTCGCAGTCAGTCGAACAGCACTAGGACCTGGAAAGGTGACTGAGGGTCTATCTGGGGTGTTTTGACTTTTCTCAAAATTGATTTCTGTAGACTATAATCTATCCCCCACAAAAATGTTTTTCTTGAAAAAATATCATTAATCAATTTAAAATGGTATTTTAATGCACTGATCGCAGCAGAAAAAACGCAGTTTCTTACCAAAAGTACCTATTTTTGTCTCTTATTATGGACCGTAATCTGTACAGTACCCGCACATGTAATATACTGATGGAAAGCTCTTTGGTGCACATTTCAGATAATGACAGCGAAAATTAGAAACAAACTGGGTCAAAGCCACCAAATAAAGAAGTTTAAGGAAAACGTGTAGGAGAGCACACAAAAACTTAAGAGGCCGTTTTCTCAAAATGGCCATCATGCAACTTAATGACTTTAAACGTACATAACTTCTACATTTTTTTGAGTACAAGCTTTATTCAAATACCAAAATAATCAGCAGAATGTACACTTTCCACTGATACGTATATCTCAAAATGCCCAAAATGCTAGTTAAGACTGATTTTGTGGTGGTAGGTCACATATGAATGTCTGCACAACTTCTGTGAATCTGTACATTTGTCTCTGTTTATCCGTTTATTGATACCTGGGTGTACATTTTATGTGTATGTGTAGTGACAATCTTATTCCTTGCATCAACATTTGTAAGCTTACTTGTAAACGTTTCCTTTTTTACAATTTGTAAAACTAATCAGTACACTTGCAGTTGTTTATTTCAGTATCAAATGACGCTTGAGCACAACAACGAAAAGTTCTCTTCTTGCATACTTTCCAAGATAGACTTTTGTAATTCTCTTCTAGTTGACATCACATAAAAAAAAACAAGCGACTAAACAAACAAACAAACAAACAAACAAACAAACTAACAAACAAATAATAAACAGACAAACAGACAAACAGACAAACAAACAAACAAAAACAAACGCTCTTTTGCAGAGGATCCACGACCCTGCCGCTCGTCGCGTTTGTCAATTTTACGATCTGATCAGATTACATCACTGTTAAAAAAAAACCAAAAAACAAACAAACAAAAAAAAACCCCCACACACACGCGCACAAACACCACCAAAAAAAATACAACAACAAAAAACCCCACCTTCACTGGCTCCCAGTAAAATATTCCATCGAAAACGAACTGGCAACTCTTATGTTGTTGTCTTTTCATTGCACACAGGCGGCAGATCACTACAATCGTCATTTGACAAACGGTTTTACATTCCACGTATATCTCTATAGACATACGTGCCGGGTCTTCTCAGTTCCAAGCCACCTACTGTCTGGAATTCACCCGAAACATTATCCACTTCTTTGATTCCTTGTTACATCTATTTCACAGACAAACTATACTGGTGCTGGAATATTATTCTGTGCGCGTAGATTCTTTCCGGGTCCAACTTCCCTGGTACGCGAGAAGTGAATGAAACATGCTCATCGATAAGGCAGCCAATTCAGTTCCAAGACCCACGTCAAGGACACTGACAAACAACCTCACTCAAGTCACAGACATTTCTTGTTATGAGGCCACGCATCCACGAACCAGAGAAAAAAAGAGAGAGAGAGAGAGAGAGAGAAGAGAAAGAGAGAGAGAGAGTGACAGACAGACAGACAGACAGACAGACAGGCAGACAGACAGAGACAGAGACAGAGACAGAGACAGAAAGATAGATAGACAGACAAACAGACAAAGAGAGAGAGAGAGACAGAGAGAGAGAGAGACAGAGACACAGAGAGAGACAGAGAGACAGGCAGAGAGAGACAGAAAGACAAACAGACAGACAGACAGAGACAGACAGACAGATAGACAAAGGAGAGAGAGAGAGAGAGAGAAGAGAACGAGAGACAGAGAGACAGAGAGACAGAACAGAGACAGACAGACAGACAGACAAGACAGAGACAGAGACAGACAGACAGCAGAGACAGAGAGAGAGACAGATAGAGACAGAGGATGTGCAAGTGATACAGGGTGTGCTAGTACACTATCGGTCTTAAAGAGCAGAAGGGATCGTTGTTGTTTCTGAACTGACATTTAGCCGGTGATAACTTCTTGCTCATCCTCCCAGTAACAAAAATTAGGGGCAAAATATTTCGATAGATCTGAGACAAGGCTTGTGCCCCTAATGATCTCGTAATTACTTGTAAAAGGTCTATGACAATTCTGGTTGAGTCACATGTCCAAATCAGTGAGGAGTTTTGGCAGTGTGATTTCGAACGAAACAGCCCAAAGAGAAACACCTATCAATCATCATCATCATCAGGTGCCCTGCCGCATGGCGTTGGCGACAATGGACTTCCAACCATCTCTATCTCTCGTTGCCCCCAGCATCTCCCCTTCCCTCTTCAACCCCAGCCACTCTGCAAGTCCGTCCAGCATTCTCTCCCTGGTCTACCTGGTGCTCTCTTTCTCTCCAGATTTCCCGTTGTGACCAGGTGCTCCAAATCCCCCTTCCTCATAAAATGGCCTATAAACACCTATATTCTGACGAAACCCCTGGAGTACAAAAGTACAACTACCTGTGGACAAGCGTCGTTTTCAGAAAAACTGTCGACAAGACCAGACGTGGCATGATTTTCTTTTGTAAACGCCATGATCAGAGATATGGCTGGAACAACTCCAGTCCAGCACCAAGGTCATCAGCGGATAAGTAAAATGTTTTGCTTATCTGATGAGAAGAGAAACTTGGCCAGCTCATGGGTTTATGTGCAGGCCTAAGGCTTATGGCACGATCACCATACACGTAGCACCTCTGACGTTAGTGCATATGGAACTCGTTCCGAGCGCGGAGACGTCGTCTTGAGAAACTGAAACTGAAACTCAAAACGGAAGCCCATCAGCTGACTCATCCAGCATTATGACGAAGGCTAAAAAGGATTTAAGCGAGAGGCAAACCAAAGAAGACCTGATTTTACAGCGTGAAAGAGAGCTTGATATCAAAATAGGCGTTTTTCCACTACAAATCTTCTAGCTTGCTGATGACCGTCAAACTCTTCCTCACCACAATACTTTTGACTGAACGACGAAATGAAGAAAGGATTGAGATATTCAAAACGAGCTAGAAACCGAAACGATCAGACTGCCGTGCTATATTGTATCGTATCGTATTAGACTGAAGACTTGAGGATTATGGATTCAAATCTCATTAATTCCAAAATCATAATATGTAAAGTTTACAGGAAAGCTGGAGGGAAAAAAAAAGTACCAGGTTGAGCCAGAGAGAAAATACTGGACGGACTTGCAGGGTGGCTGAGGACAGAGAGGGCGGAAGATGTGCTTGCAGCAACAAGGCATAGATACATATGGAGGGTCATGATCGCCAACGCCACGCGGCAGGGCACTTGATGATGATGATGATGATGTAAAGTTTCACGGTCTTGATATATAGCCCTGAATAATGTTAAGCTTTATGACGGTACATTTGGAAAGACTTGAAAAGAGGGGACCGTACAGTCATACGTTTGACGGGCGTGTCTTTCAGATCATAATGCCTGATGGACGATGCAGCATCTCTTAGAGCTGGCTGATGCCATGATAGATACATTTTGTAATTGTGAAGTAACGAGCGGTCATTTAGTCTCAGGTCAGATGGAAATGCTGCAGCATACTCATCCTCGTCGTCGTCGTCGATCATCATTATCACCAACATCGTTGTCATCATCATCTATCATCATCATCGTTGTCATCATCTCGTCGTCGTTCATCATCATCATCATCATCATCATCATCATCATCATCATCATCATCATCATCATCATCATCATCATCTCGTCGTCGTCGTCGTCGTCGTCGTCATCACCTCACATCATCATCATCATCATCATCATCATCATCATCATCATCATCATCATCATCATCATCATCATCATCATCATCATCATCATCATCATCATCATCATCCACTACACATTCCCCTATCTCGATATCATAATCATCACTATCATTTCACTCTTTAGTTTCCCTCCCTCCTCTTAGACTGTGTGCTTCTTCAGAACCTCCCTTAATCTAATGTGGTGACCTCAAGTTCACCTTTTCCTCCAGTTTGCATGCCAAGGGAAAGTTAACTGTCAAAGTCTCAGTGTCTCAGGAATTAACAGTGCCTGATGTTGGCCTAACATTGTTGGGAGTTCTCCACACAGGAAATAGGTGTGAGAGGGGGAGAAGCAGCGGCGCGAACTTCATAATTGGTTTTCCAGCGGAACAATTACTGCTGCCAGAAGTGATTAAGGGGCTGGGTGGCATGATGGTATAAAGCTCTCGTCTTCCGATCTGGCTGCACGAGTTCGAGTCTGGTTTGAGAAAGGTTTTGTGTTCACCTTCCTGTACACTCGGCTATGAAGAAGTATTTGGTCTTGTTCATGGTTTTGTGAAGGTTATTGTTCTCGTTACTTTTTGTTTAGAACCCAGCCGACTGTGTACAGTCATGTCAGGGCTATAACCGTTTCAATTCACACACAAAACTTCAACAGGAAAAAAAGGTAAAGAAAATTAAGTACGCATATCAACACATTCGCGCACATAATCTAAAGAGATGCCCCTGGCTCTGACCACTCCGTCCAATTTACCACACATGGGATTTAAAAAAAATCCTTAATACAAATTTGAACATACATGTAACTAAGGACACTAAATCATACATAAAAACGGGCCTAAATTAGCTAAAATTGGTGCCATATATCTCAATTCCCTTTAGCCAAAAATGCACTTAATACATATACATGTATCCAATTATCAGACTAAAGAGACAGCATGCAGATGTATCTCTACCAGTAAGGCAGAAAAAAATGATAGGAAGAAAAGACAGAAAGCAAAGGAGCGAGGCAGAAACAAAACTACCCAAAGGATGGAGTTGATGTCGCAGCTGATGTGGTTGGCCTTCAGTGCATCTGTGTTGACGCTACCAGAATGATGAAAACAGTAAGATGGGGCAGCAAACAGGCCAGTTTTTAATGTTGCGGGCTGGGATTGAACTCGAGTTATCAGATCTTAGTTCGTGGGTCTGTCTAAAGCAACACCACCACCACCACCACCACCACCACCACCACCGCCACTAGCAGCAACAGCAACAACAACTACAACAACAACTGCAACAACAACTACAACAACCAGCCCGTGTAGTCCAAAAGACAGATAACTCTCTCCTACCAGAGTAATTACAGCGCAATGACTTGCCGATTTTTGCTGCAATGCTTGCTGCTCGTTTCATGCGTAGAACAGATTATCTCTGAAGCACCAAATGGAAGAGTAATTAGAAAATCCGATCATTCATCATCATCATCATCATCATCATCATCATCATCATCATCATCATCATCATCATCATCATTATGTATCCTGTCGCATGCCGTTGGCGATCATGGGCCTCCTCACGAATCTGTCCCTTATTACTGCAAATATATCTCCCACCCTCTCTGTCCTCAGCCACCATGCAAGTCCGTCTAACATTTTCTCTCTTGGTCTACCTGGCGTTCTCTTTCTCCTCAGCTTTCCTGTCGTGACCAGGTGCTCTAATGTCCCTTCCTCATAAAATGTCCTATAAATGTTGCTTGTCTTTAGTAATCTTCTTTGTCAATGATCTTCGTGCCCTAAAACCACAAATATTGCTGAAGCCTTTGAGCCTGGTTGGTTGGCTGGTCAGTTTTCCTTTGTTTTGCTACCATAGTGACGAAAAACAAAGAGCTGGGGCGTAACAGTAGGCAGGAAGAAGACAAGAAAGAAGACAAAACAAGAAAAGACATTCTGAAAGGTTATAAATAAGCAGTAAATGCTCATCTGTATCCAGCCTTCAAGCACCCACCCTCAATAAATAAACAAACAAATAAATAGATATGTAAACAAACAAATAGATAAACAAACGAACAAACAAATAAACAAAAAATAAATAGATAAATAATAAATAAGTTGATAATAAAATAAATGAATACATGAATAAACGAACAAATAGATAAGTAAACAAACAAAATACAAAGAATAAACTAAATGTGATAAAAAAAAAGTATCACAATTTAAATAACAATCAAATTACTCAAGCAAGAGGGAAAAACAAACAAACAAAAAACAAACAAACAAACAAAAAACAGAACGAAGAAAGAAAACCCAAATTATGAAGAAAAGCAAATTAAACTGACAATATCGATCAACTCAAAAGCTTCCCCCCCCCCGCACACACACACACTTATCACATACATACATACACACGCCGTGTTAAGGAGACTCGAAAAACAGGGGGTAGGTAAGTTAGAGACGGGGTGAGAGGGAGAGAAAAGGAGGTCCCTGGACTGCGCGGGGACGTCTAAGGTCCAATTACTAAACCACAATGCGGAAAGCTGTCTTCGAATCGTTAACGAGCACTCTTCAGAGCGGAGCACACAGGAGTGTTCATGGGCAGCAGCAGAAGCGATGAACGGATACAGAGGGGGCTGGACACTGGGCCTGGGTCAGGGAGAGGCCAGCATTGAAATAAGTCGTCTTCTTCTCTTACAGAGCTGACAGCGGTATTTCCCCAGAGGGATCCATCCCCTGGCTCTCCCGGCATGTCAAATCTTGTTTCCTGTGAATATTTCACAACCTCCCCCCCCCCCCCACCCCACCACCCCCTTTCAGAGTAACTCCTGTTTGGGGTTGGCTGCTCGGCTGTTTGTTGTTGTTGTTGGGGTTGTTGTTGTTGTTGTTGTTGTTGTTGCAATTATCAAAACCAAAACGACAGGAAAAAAGATCTGGTAAGCTCGCTTTTTTTTTTTTCACAACAGCGAAGTTATCTGAACGC
>CM060307.1:82141134-82143634 GCA_030674185.1 Monoplex corrugatus
GTGTATGGGGATGGGAGGGGAAGCAGAGGAACAGAAAAAAGCGGGATGGACCTTGCATAGAGAGAGAGAGAGAGAGAGAGAGAGGAGAGAGACAGACGAGAGAGAGAGAGAGAGACAGACAGAGAGAGAGAGAAAGACAGAGAGAGGGAGAGAGACAGAGACAGAGAAAGACAGACAGACAGACAGAGACAGACAGACAGACAGGCAGAGAGAAAGACAGACAGACAGACAGAGAAACAGAAAGATAGACAGGCAGAGAGACAGAAAGACAGACGGACAGGCAGGCAGACAGTCAGACAGACAGTCAGACAGTCAGTCAGTCAGCAGACAGACAGACAGACAGACAGACAGGCAGGCAGGCAGGAGACAGACAGACAGGCAGGCAGACAGACAGAGACAGTCAGGCAGACAGACAGACAGACAGACAGACAAACAAACAGACAGAAACACAGCGAGAGAGAAAGAAGAGAGAGAGAGAGAGAGAGAGAGAGAGAGAGAGAGAGAGAGAGAGAGAGAGAGAGAGAGAGAAAGTGGAATGAAGACATATAGAGAAAAAGACAGATGAAGAGAAACGTACATTTAATCCATTCCCCCATGTTTATTTTTTCTCTGTACAGGGTTTTTTTTTTAAAAAATCTACCACCTACAAAAAAGAAATGGAGGCTGTTTCATATTCTGTTGTAGTGTGTGTGTGTGTGTGTGTGTGTGTGTGTGTGTGTGTGCGCGCGGTGTGTGTGGCGCGTGTGTGTGGTGTTGTGTGTGTGTGTGTGTGAAAGAGAGAGAGAGGGGTGAGGAGACAGAGAGACAGACAGCCAGACAGACAGAGAGAGAGAAGAGCGAGAGAGAGACAGAGAGAGAGACAGAGACAGAGAGAGATAGAGGGAGACAGAGAGAGACAGACAGACAGAGAGAGAGAGAGAGAGGGAAAGAGAGAGAGAGAGAAGACAGACAACCAGAGAGAGAGAGAGAGGACAGACAGAGAGAGAGGAAGAGAGAGAGACAGAGAGAGAGAGAGAAAGAGATGTATTAAAGTGTGTTCAGGGAACATTCACAAATACTTATTACTGGAAAGATGAAATTCAGATGTTTGGACTGACAAAGTGTAATGTTCATGCAAATTCATAGAAGAAGTCCCATTTTCAAAACCACAAAAGCCTCAGAAAATAAACAAACAAACAAATGAACGAATGCACAAACACAGAATCAAACAACGAAAGACACAAGAAAGAAAGAAAGAAAGAAAGCAAACAGACTGACAAATGACTTAAATCATTGTTACGTGAACAAGGAGAAACAGATAAAAAACAAAAAAAAACAAAACAAACAAACAAAACAAAACAAACAGACAACAAACAAACAAAAACCCTAAATAGCGAGAAACGCTCTTCCTGATCGGAATGGTTAACCCTATCAAACCTGTAAGACTTACTGGACAGATTTCCCAGCCTTATTTATTCATTCGTTTGTTTGATTGTTTGTTTGTCTATCTATCTATCTATCTATCTATCTATCTATCTATCTATCTATCTATCTATCTATCTATCTATCTATCTATCTATCTACTCTACTATATATCTATCTATCTATCTATTCATCTATTTGTTTATTTGTCTATTTATTTATTTTTTTTATTTATTATTATTTTATTTATTTGTTATCTATTTATTATTTAGTAATTATTTAGTACCCGAACACTGCTCAGGCGCTGGCACCATAAAACGGCTTCCGTCGTGTAAGAGTTAAATCAAAGAACTTGAAGGTAAAACACGAAATGAACACATGTATAATTAATGTTCACGAATAATCCGTTAACGGATTTATGTGGCAACTGTGAAATAAAGTTTGTGTGTGTGTGTGTGTGTGTGTGTGTGTGTGTGTGTGTGTGTGTCTCTGATAATTCTAGAACTAACCTGGTATCTTTCTCAGGAAATAAAACAGAATTACACAGTCTCTGCCAGGAAGTGCCAAGTTGTTTTATTTCCATTGAAAGGTGTAAAAATGTCAGTCTGTCAAAAAAAAAAAAAAAAAAAAAAGGGTTTAGATCTTTTTACTTCTTTGTTGTCTGTTACGCATTTTACGTAATAACCACGACCTTCACAATGAAACGAGATAATCTGACAGTTGTGATATCCATTTTTATTTTGCTCAAAACAGTGTTGTACGTATCACTCTATACTATGTCCGTATACGGTAATAACAAACCCAGTATCATGAAAGATCCAAAATAATCAGGCCAAATGTGATGAGTCTACGCCGCCACCCTATGAGCCCCCCCCCCTCCCCCCTCCCGAGACCATCCAAACTTGTAAAGGACGATTCATGCAAAAGCGGACGTTTTTTTTTTTTTTTTTTTTTTTTTTTTTTAATCTGTCCACATGACATATCCGAATGTAGGAATACCGTCGTTGAAAAAGTTTCCAGATAAACACCTTAACCCCTCTCCTTTCTCATCACACGCAAACATACACAAATACACACGTACACAGACACATACACAGAC
>CM060307.1:82148634-82151134 GCA_030674185.1 Monoplex corrugatus
GCCTGTCTGTCCATCTGTCTGTCTGTCTGTCTTTCTCTCTGTTTCTCTGTCTCTGTCTCTCTCTCTCTCTCTCTCCCTCTCACAAAGAACGGATATTATTCCGTCAAAACGAAATGCACCTCCTCGTTATTGAATCCAAAATGACAAATGCAGTGATAAAGTGGGTAAGACCTCAGACTTCCCATCAGAAGGTCTGGGGTTCGATCCTCTCCAGACATCTCTCACCTGGAGGGTAAAGGGCGGAGATCATTTCAGGTTTTTCCAGTTCAACATACATGTACATGCAGATCTCTTCTTCTTCTTTCATACGGCCAACATCATTCTGCTGATGGTTTTGTCGTAGTTTGGGGAGATTGCCGAAGATTGCGCTGTTGTGAGGATTTGGAACATTTTCACAACTCCAACTGAGCCAGTCTGATTTCCTTGGAGGTACCCGGGGGTCAAGCCCCTACCAGCAGTGCCTCAGCCTTCATCACCGCTACTTGGCTAGGTCCGATAGAGGTGTGAGAGGTGGTGAGGGTGATGGTGAAAAAGTAACAGGGGGAGGGGGGCAGGGGTGGAAAATGACTGGGAGGGATGGCAGGGGGGAGGAGGGTTTTAGGGAGTAGTGGTCAGGAGGAGGGCAAGGGGGAGGGTTGGGGTGATGGGGAGGGGGGAGGGGGGAGGGGGGAGGTTGTTACAGGTTCTAGAGATGGGAGGCCGGCCAGCCTGGACTTGAAGCAGTCCAGTGACTCAGCTGTCACAATCTGTTAGTACCTAAACTATCTTTATGTGTATACACACTGAACATCAAGTATACACATTTAACGATCCTGTAAGTGATGTCATTGTCTAGTGGCTTAGGGAAACAAGAGAACACCCAGCATGTACGCTCAACGACGGTGGAGTATGCAGATTATGCAGCCAGACATCACCCGCGTAGCGTAGGCAAAACAACATGCGTACACGCACTGAGAAAATTCGGAGAACACTTAACCCTTTGACTCCTTCACCCTGTCCATCAGCATCCTGCATTGTTAAGCATGTTACCAAAGCAAAAACTTAACCCTTTGACTTCCTCACCCTATCCACCAGCTTCCTAGTAGGAAGCTGGTGGATAGGGTGAGGGAGTCAAAGGGTTAATTTTTTTTGCAGTTGTTGGATAGGGAGCGGGAGTCAAAGGGTTAAAAAAATAAAACCCCATAACCATTAAAGTATATCATACCAAAGGCACTGATAGTGTCAGAAAAGCAGTCCCTAGCCAGACGCTAGCCAAGGAAAATGACTCTATACAGACAGTAGGAGGATGTTCCCCGCAGTGTGTCCTTCTATCTATCACCTTATCATATGCACTTGCCGCGTCTGTTTCATACCAACGTATCAACAGTCCTTTTGGGAAACCCACCACCAAAAGTGTTCCATGTCTATCCCACAGATCTCGCCGGAAACATGTGACATCACCGAATCGGTAGCCTGGTTATGGAATCCTACTACGTACCAAAAGAGGAAATTTCCGACAGCGACAAGAAATTAGTAAATGACTGAAACCATAAGTATGTATACTTTGGGAAACCCACTAGCAGATAGTGTTCTATGTCCATCCCATACACCTCGCCGGAAACATGTGACATCACCGAATCGGTAGCCTGGTTATGGAATCCCACTACGTACAAAAAGAGGAAATTTCCAACAGCGACCAGAAATTAGTAAACGACTGAAACTATGTACAACCTTTAGGAAACCGACCGTCAGACAGAGTTCTATGTCTATCTCACAGAGCTCGCCCGAAACATGTGACATGATCGAATCGGTAGCCTGGTTATGGAATCCTACTACGTACCAAAAGAGGAAATTTCCAACAGCGACAAGAAATTAGTAAATGACTGAAACTATAAGTATGTATTCTTAGGGAAATCGATCACTAGATAGGGTTTTTTGTCCACCATAACTCGCCGGAAACATGTGACATCACCGAATCGGTAGCCTGGTTATGGATATCCTACTACGTACCTAAAGAGGAAATTTCCAACAGTACAGAATAGTATGATAAATTATGTACTTGGGAAACGACACAGATAGAGTTCTATGTTGTCCACAAACTCGCGGAAACATGTGACATCACGAATCGGTTAGCTTTGGTTACGGTATTCTATTACGTCAAAGGAGAAATTCCAACAGATACGAGAAATTAGTAACGACTGAAACTTTTATGAAATGAACAAAACAGTTATTTGGATTAAGTTTTCTTTTTAAGCATTCATCTGAAACTACAGACACTGTTCGATCGTTTTTCACTTACCACGAAACGATATCAGAACAACAATAACAACAACAACAATAACAACAACAACTACAACAACAACAACTACAACAACAACAAACAACAACACACACACACACACACACACACACACACACACACACACACACACACACACACACACACACACACACACACACACACACACACACACACACAGAGAAAAACCAGACACTAGGTCAGAAAAACGTTTTTGACTTT
>CM060307.1:82171134-82173634 GCA_030674185.1 Monoplex corrugatus
GAGAGAGAGAGGAGAGAGAGAGAGAGAGAAGAGAGAGGGATAGAGAGAGAGAGAAAGAGAGAGAGATGGAGAACGAGAGAGAGAGAGAGAGAGAGGGGGAGAACGAGAGAGAGAGAGAAACGAGAGAAAGAGAGAGAGAGAGAGAGAGAGAGAGAGAGAGAGAGAGACAGACAGACAGCCAGCCAGCCAACCAGACAAATAGACAGACAGACAGACAGACAGACAGACAGAGACAGATAGAGACAGACAGACAGACAGGCAGACACACAGACAGAACAGAACAGATTATCACCAAAGACATAACCCAGTCACTGAACCCGTTATCATTATGCATACCACACTGAAGACGACAATAGTGTGACAGAAAGGCAAGGGTTAATCGGTCACAACGGACAATGACCCCTCCCGTCCCCCCCCCACCACCACCACCCAACTTCTGTGATGGGGAAGGAGGATGTTGTCCACGATTTGCCCTCAAAGTGCACGATGTGTGTGCGTGGTGCGTGTATATGTAACAGTCCTTTGGGAATATGACCGTCAGATTGCGTTCCGCATCCACCCTACAGATCTCTCACAAGCTTTCTGACATGTCCATGTCCGAATCGATGTTCTGCTGGCTACATCAGCCTGCTATTGAGAAAAGAGGAAAACTCCAATTTTCACCAAAGAATACAGACACACAAAATAAACGAAACAGTAATGAACACAGACACACACAAAACAACAACAACAACAACAACAACAACAACAACACACACACACACAAAACAAAACAAAACAAAATATAAAACGAAATAGCAATGAATACAGATACACGAAATAAACGAAACAGCAATGAACACAGATACACGAAAAACAACAACAACAACAACAACAACAACAAAAAAACACAACACAAAAACAAAACAAAACAAAACAGAAAATAAAACGAAACATCAATGAATACAGACACACGAAACAGCAATGAATACAGACACACGAAATAAACGAAACAGCAATGAATACAGATACACGAAATAAACGAAACAGCAATGAATACAGATACACGAAATAAACAAACAGCAATGAATACAGATACACGAAATAAACTAAACAGCAATGAATACAGATACACGAAATAAACGAAACAGCAATGAATACAGATACACGAAATAAACTAAACAGCAATGAATACAGATACACGAAATAAACGAAACAGCAATGAATACAGATACACGAAATAAACGAAACAGCAATGAATACAGATACACGAAATAAACGAAACAGCAATGAATACAGAACACGAAATAAACGAAACAGCAATGAATACAGATACACGAAATAAACGAAACAGCAATGAATACAGAACACGAAATAAACGAAACAGCAATGAATACAGATACACGAAATAAACGAAACAGCAATGAATACAGATACACGAAATAAACGAAACAGCAATGAATACAGACACACGAAATAAACGAAACAGCAATGAATACAGATACACGAAATAAACTAAACAGCAATGAATACAGAATCACGAAATAAACGAAACAGCAATGAATACAGATACACGAAATAAACTAAACAGCAATGAATACAGATACACGAAATAAACTAAACAGCAATGAATACAGATACACGAAATAAACTAAACAGCAATGAATACAGACACACGAAATAAACGAAACAGCAATGAATACAGATACACGAAATAAACTAAACAGCAATGAATACAGATACACGAAATAAACGAAACAGCAATGAATACAGATACACGAAATAAACGAAACAGCAATGAATACAGATACACGAAATAAACGAAACAGCAATGAATACAGATACACGAAATAAACGAAACAGCAATGAATACAGATACACGAAATAAACTAAACAGCAATGAATACAGATGCACGAAATAAACGAAACAGCAATGAATACAGATACACGAAATAAACGAAACAGCAATGAATACAGACACACGAAATAAACGAAACAGCAATGAATACAGATACACGAAATAAACGAAACAGCAATGAATACAGATACACGAAATAAACGAAACAGCAATGAATACAGATACACGAAATAAACGAAACAGCAATGAATACAGACACACGAAATAAACGAAACAGCAATGAATACAGACACACGAAATAAACGAAACAGCAATGAATACAGATACACGAAATAAACGAAACAGCAATGAATACAGACACACGAAATAAACTAAACAGCAATGAATACAGACACACGATATAAACGAAACAGCAATGAATACAGACACACGAAATAAACGAAACAGCAATGAACACAGATACACGAAAAATAAACGAAACAGCAATGAACACAGATACACGAAAAATAAACGAAACAGCAATGAACACAGATACACGAAAAATATACGAAACAGCAATGAACACAGATACACGAAAAATATACGAAACAGCAACGAATTGAGATACGCTAAAATATACGAAGATTTATGAAGATGTATAAAGTAACTCTTCCTTAGACAGAA
>CM060307.1:82181134-82196134 GCA_030674185.1 Monoplex corrugatus
CACACACGTGCACACATCCATACACATACATACACACAAATACACATACGCTCATACGCTCGCATGCACGGACATGCACACACAGACACAGATACACCCCCCCCCCCACACACACACACACACGCATGCACTTACAAACACACACATGCATGTACGAACACATGCACGCGTGCAATTACAAACACACACACACACACACACACACACACACACACACACACACACATGCACACACATATGTGTTTACAGAAGTGTCACAGTGAGAATACTTTGATATATTTTGCTTTCAAGTCATTTTTCTTCATTTGCTTAGATATTGAATATCTAAAATCATGTTGTTTGAATAAATATTAAACGAAATGAAAGAAAGAAAAAAGAAAGAAAGAAAGAAAAAAGACAGAAAGAAAGAAAGAAAAAGACAGAAGAAGAAAGAAAGGAAAGAAAGAAAGAAAGAAGGAAGGACAGAAAAGAAGGAAAGAAAGAAAGAAAGAAAGAAGCAAAGAAAACACTCTCAAACAACAACTCTACACCAGATAAAATTATTTACAGTTAAAAAATATGCCTTCTTGAAAGCAATTTGATAAGGAGTGACATATGAGAAGATTCTAATGAGCACACGTTTTTAAAAGCCACTAAAAAAATGGTGACATGTGAGGAGATTCTAATGTCGAAAGAAGTGACACACATGGGAAGATTCGAAGACTGAAATTCGATATAATGCAAGGAAGTGGCCAACTTTTCACAAGCTTTTACATTAATGACCGAATTTTTTTATAATTTAACTGAAATGATGCCGTAATTTATCTAGTGTCGTTTCTGCTGTTTATGGAAATTGTAAAATACAAAATTTTGTTAAATACGTAACAAAATTCTGATTGATTTTCCAACGATTTGCACACCAGAAAAGCGTGTATGCATGTTGTTGTCCTTCCTTCATTGCACACGCAGTATATCACTGTACAATCTGTATAATTCGTCTTCCATGGACACACTTGCTGTGTATTTTCATGTTTCCCATAAGTCACCAGACACTGACATGACTTACAAATCTTTAACGTGTCTAACGTGTCAAGAAGATGAAAAGCGTTCTTACCAACAAATGCCTATCAGTTAACATCAGGAGGAGAGTTCTTGAATGTTACATGGAACCGATACTGTTATACGGTTGTGACACGTGGACAGTCAACACGCAAAGCCAGAACAAGATTGAGGCAGCCGAGATGTGATTTCTAAGAAGAATGTTGAGAGTTCCATGGACAGCAAAGAAACCAAACGAGACAGTCTTGATGGTGGCAGACACAAGAAGATCATTGATAAAGAATATTAGGAAACGACAAGCAACATTTATAGGCATTTTTAAGAGGAAAGCGAAATCAGAGCACCTGGTAACAACAGGAAATGTGGAGGGAAAGACAGCATCAGATAGACCCAGGGAGAAAATATTGGACGGACTTGCAGGGTGGCTGAGGACAGAGAGGGTGGAAGATGTGCTTGCAGCGACAAGGGATAGATATATATGGAGGGCCATGATCGCCAACGCCATGCGGCAGGGCATATGATGATGAACTGATGTTCTATGTGTATCTACACACGAAGAAGGTTTAGGCACTGGCAGATCTGAACACCTGCTCATCTGGAAGATCAGAAAAAAAATCCCTCCATTCTTTACCCACCCACCAGGCGGAGGTGGTTAGTCCGATCGAATCTAGGACCTATCGATTGGAAGTTTCAGTTTCAGTTGCAATTTCTCAAGATGACGTCCCCGCGCTCGGAATGAATTCCATATGCAAGAACCGTCACAGGTACCATGTGATGGAGAAGATCCAGACTGATCACGGCACAAGACTCAAGCCTGCACATAAAGCCATGAGCTGGCCAGGTCCTGAGGTCCTACCTAGATAGCTCCATAACCCTGGAGGCCGTAGGGGAGTGAGGTGGCAGAGACTTTAACTCTTCCTGAAGTCCGATGCTTACCCGTTTAACGACTGCGCCTGCTGCATGGCGTTGGCGATCATGGACTTCCATCTGCCTCTATCTCTCGTTGCCCCCAGCATCTCCCCCACCCTCCTCGTCCCCAGCCACTCTGCAAGTCCGTCCAGCATTTTCTCCCTGGGTCTACCCGGTGCTCTCTTTCCCTCCAGCCTTCACGTTGTGACCAGGTGTTCCAAATCCCCCTTCCTCATAAAATGGCCTATAAATGTTGCCTTTCTTTTCCTAATTTTCCTTATGAGTGATCTACTTGTGTCTGCCTCCATCAAGACTGTCTCGTTCGTTTTCTTTGCTGTCCATGGAACTCTCAACATTCTTCTTAGAAACCACATCTCGGCTGCCTCAATCTTGTTCTGGCTTTGTTGACTGTCCACGCCTCGCATCTGTACAACAGTATTGGTTCTATATAACATTCAAGAATTCTCTTCCTGATGTTAATTGATAGGCATTTGTTGGCAAGAATGCTTGTCATCTTCTTGAATGCTGTTTTGGCTTGGCCGATTCTGCCGTCTATTTCTGATGTGCATCTGCCGTCTGATGAAATGATCGCTCCCAGGTATTTGAATTTATGAACCTGTGTCAAGGTTGTGCCATTTGCTGTTATTTTGCATGAGGGGACTTCATGTTTAATTAAACCGTAATGTCTTGTACTGGTATTGTGTTTTCTAAAAGATGTGGGGTTTTAGTATTGTATACATATATCCCACCTGGTGGGTAAAAGGTGGAGATTATCAAACATGTACGTTTAAGAGCTTGTCAGTCATGTTATTGGCTGCACTGGCATTCATCTCATCATCATCATCATCATCATCATCATCATATCATCATCATCATCATCATCATCATCAGGTGCCCTGCCGCATGGCGTTGGCGACCATGGACTTTCAACCATCTCTATCTTTCGTTGCTCCTAGCATCTCCCCCACCCTCCTCATCCCCAGCCACACTGCAAGTCCGTCCAGCATTCTCTCCCTGGGTCTACCTGGTGCTCTCTTTCCCTCCAGCTTTTCCGTTGTGACCAGGTGCTCCAAATCCCCCTTCCTCATAAAATGGCCTATACAAAATGAAAACACCCAGCATGCATGTCCACCTAAGATGCAGACCGTGCAACAACAATCGTAGAATGTGGTCAGCTCGCCTTGCAGCTTCAGTTTTCTGAGCTCTACGGTAAAATCGATTTGGATGAATTGCGGAGTGAGGCCAAAATGAGTTTAGAAATAGCGCCACAGAACAATGATAGACAATGATTATATCAGTACCCATTTTTTCTGGATCTTTTGTACTCCCATAGTCTGAAGTAGGAAAACACGGTATCGCGGGAAACATTTATTTCACCTCACAGCCATAAACGAAACAGACCTCATCAAAAAGTGAAAACTCACAATAACAGAAAAAAAGGATTTGTTGACGTGAAAAAGTCAAAACTCAGAAAAAAAAAAAGAAAAAAGATTCGTCTGACGCTGCGGCAGTTCTATTTTCTCCCCCTCCGTTAAAATGGTCACGTTATACTGAATCTCCCTTGTCCTACATTGTCAGAAACACTCGCACATACCTGTTACCGAGGCTGAGATTGATATTGGTCAGTTTCGATGTTACGGTTGGAGATACGTTTTTTGTTTTTTTTTCTTTTTCACTGGCTTTGGCGCGGCGGCGCGGTGTGTGTGTGTGTGTGTGTGTGCATCCATGCGTATGAGAAGATAAGACAGACAGACAGACACCACACACACACACACACACACACACACACACAACACACACACACACACACACACACACACACACACACACACCACACACACACACACACACACACACACACACACACCACACACACACACACACACACACACACCACACACACCACACACACACACACACACACACACACACACCACACACACCACACACACACACATCACACCACACACCACACACACGCACACACACCAACACACACACACACACACACACACACCACACACACCACACACACACTTCGATTGTCCCGATTCTCATTCCGATTACAATCGACTTGAGCTTGTTTTGCCTTTCAGCAAAGAGCTTGTTAAAGTTTTAACAAAATCCATATCACAAAGTTGCAGAGAGTTTTGACAAGGGTGTCACATCCCCGTCAGCCGGCGAGAAAACTAAGCAAGGTCAGAGAGGAGAGCGAGGGCAAGACAGGAAGCGGAAGTGAACAGCGCGCATGTTTTCAATGGCTGCCATGACAGCTGGGGTCGACATATCTTTCACGGGGCTGACAATGGCCGATGCCCCAGCTCTGGCTCTGATGGCAGCCAAACAGAAGGGCCTGGGCAAAAATAGATAAATAAAGTATGATAAAGGAAATAAAATAATATCTCACTTTGTTAAGCAATCACCTTCATCCAACAGGTTTTGATTTCTACATTTTATCCAAAGTGGCGGAGCTTATGGCTGGCTGACATGCGTTGTTGCTTCAGGCATGCTACTGATGGCTGATAAATGGAAAGAGAGTTTTAATTTTACAATCCCACGTGTTGTTAGACAACACCTTAATTCGTTTTCCAGAATTTTGTCTTTGTTCAGTAATTTTCAATTCCATCCAAAATCACATGTCTCGTGCTTGACATATGTTTGGTGCCCCCAGGCCTACATCTGAAGGATGGCAAATGGAAGAACCAGGAAACAGGAAATAACGGACACATCTCGCAGATCTTCACCTTGTTGGGAAATCACTGTAATTCAAGAAGTCTTCAAGGTTTTTTTTTCTTGGTCCAAAATGTCGGCGTTCATGAGGAATTTGGGTTGAATGAAAGTACGTTTTACCGGTAAAAAAAAAACAAACAAAAAAAAACCTCACTTTGAATGAAATGGAAGCTGGTTTTGGACAAAAGCTCCTTGATTTTTTTTTTTTTTGAAGGGACTGACAAAACTATGTTGAAATCTAATCAAATGATACTGTCACCTAGACTAGGACTTTGCTTCGAATAAAAAATGAGACGCATTATTATATGATAGATAATTTGTATTTAAACGTTCAGTTGTCGACTTTTTTTGTCAGGTTCTATCTATGGCTTGCTTACATTTTTGAAACCGTAGTTTTCGATCTTTTCGTCAGGCTTTTACCATGGTTCGCTGAGTTCTGAAACGATATCGGCTGTTATATTTCTGTAAGAATTATGCCGAACGTCCTATCGTGCAATGCTTGAGAAATCAGCAGTTTGTTAGACTGAAGTCCTCCTTTCTGTCTCCTCTGAAAGGATCGTTCGATACATTTGATATATTGGGAGAATGCCTGTATTGAGCCTTGTTTGAGTTCTCGTCCACTGTCAGGGAAATTGGACTAAGACTCTCTGTCTCTCTGTCTCTCTCTGTTTCTGCCTTTGTCTGACTGTTTGTCTCTCAGTTGCTGTCTGTCTGTCTGTCTCTCTCTCAGTTTCTATCTCTGTTTGTCTGTCAGTCTGCTTGTCTGCCTGCCTGCCTGCCTGCCTGCCTGTCTGTGCCTGCCTCTTTCTCTTTCTCTTTCCTCTCGGTTTTTGTCTGTCTGCCTGTCTGTCCCTCAGTTTTTTCTCTGACTGTCTGGCTATCTGTCTGTCTCTGTCTCTCTTTCTATCTATCCATCTATCCATCTATCTACCTACCTATCTATCTATCTATCTATCTATCTATCTATCTATCTATCTATCCATCTAATCTATCTATCTATCTATCTGGCTGTCTGTCTGTCTGTCTGTCATTTGTCTGTCTGTCTGTCTGATCTTCTATCTATCTATCTATCTATCTATCTATCTATCTATCTATCTATCTTCTGTGCCTGTATCTGTGTGTGTGCGTTTTTCTGTCTCTAATGGACTTGGAAAGAAGTCAGTGATACGGGTGAACATGTCGGCTGAGAGAGGAGAGGAGAAAAAAGTCTTCATGGACTGTTGACGTTGTTATGCCGTTTTGAATAAATCTCACACTGAATAGTCGGTGGTTTAACAATTTCTTCTAAAAGGTCTTGTTTTTGTTTGTTTGCTTGTTTGCTCTCTGTCTGTCTGTGTCTGTCTGTTTGTCTGTGTCTGTCTGGTGGTCTGTCTGTCTGTGTCTGTCTGTCTGTCTGTCTGTTTGTCTGTCTCTGTCTTTCTCTGTATATGTGCGTATGTGTATGTAGTGTGTGTGTGTGTGTGTGTGTGTGTGCGTGAGTGTGTGTGTGCGTGTGTATTGTGTGTGTGTGCGTGTGCGTGTGCGTGTGCGTGTGCGTGTGTATTGTGTGTGTGTGTGTGTGTTGTGTTTGTGTGTGTGAGTGTGTGCGTGTGCGTGTGCGTGTGGTGTGTATTTGAGTGTGTGTGTATGTGTGCGCGCGTGCGCACGCGCGCGCGTGTGTGTTGTGTGCCTGTTCTTATCTTAAAATACGACGCCCATGTATGACTCTTCAAACTCCTGTCAACCAGCATCCTGTATTTCCACCAAGCTACCAAAGCAGAAACTTAACCCCTTCCTTGCAGGAAACTGGCGGACAGGCTGAGGGAGTCAAAGAGTTAAGTTTTTGCAGTTGGTAAGATAGGGTGCGGGAGTCAGGGGGTTAAGCCATCGGATGTATTGGTGTGTGTACCATCTGTGTACTACACTGATGTCGCCTACTGACGTGATGACCCTTTCCCTATCCCTGCCCTTACTCCTACCCCTACCTCTTTTTTTGTTTTGTTTTTTGTACAGTGCCGACATGGGCTGTTTGCGCTGAATAAATGAACATTTTATTAGTGTCATCTTCTTTATCATCATCATCATCATCATCATCATCATCATCATCATCATCATCATCATCATCATCATCATCATCATTCTTCTTCTTCTTTTTCTTCTCTCATCTCTCATCATTCATCGTCGTCATCTCGTCTCGTCGTCGTCATCCGTCACATACCATCTCGTCATCATCATCATCATCATCATCATCATCATCATCTCTATCATCGTCGTCGTCGTCGTCGTCGTCGTCTTCGCTATTATCGTGATCATAGTTGTGATTATTATCAGTATCATTGATAATATCATTATATTACTGTTATTACTATCGTCTACACTATCAATAAAAATACAATCATCATGATCTATCATGTCATGATCATGATCATCATCATCATCATCATCATCATCAAATGATAATGATAATACTTATTATCAAACGATAATAATAATAATAACAATAAAAATAATGCTGATGATGATGTGATGTGGTGTGTGGTGGTGTGGTGGTTTGTGGTGGTGTGTGATGATGGTGATGGTGATTGTGTGATTGATGATGATGATGACGACGACGACGACGACGAAGATGATGATGACGACGACGACGACGACGAAATGAAAAGTTTAATCTTAATATAGATCATTCTCTTGCAAAAGCAGTGGTGTGGTGGTGTGTGTGTGTGGTGGGGGGGGGGGGGGCAGGATGGTTGAATTAAAGGGTTAATACTGATACCAGAATCATTTTACCGACTACTGTCTGATGTGGCAGATCAGCAATTTGTTTGAGTGATGTCCCCCTTTTCTGACACTTGACGAAGGTTTAACCCTTCGACTCCTGCATCCTATCCCACACCAGCTTAAAAATGGAACCCTCTGACTCCCTAACCCTGTCTGCCAGTTTTCTGCAAGAAGCTGGAGGATAGGGTAAGCGGGCAAAGGGTTAATGTTTTGCTTTGTTATCATTGTGACAAAACCTTGCGAATATACTAGAAATAGAAAGCAAAGGAAAGGGGCTGGAACTAAACAGCAGGAAGACTGAAGTCATGGTGATCAGAAAAAAACATGAAATCCCCTCATAGAAAATAACAGCAAATGGCACAACTTGACACAGGTTCATAAATTCAAATACCTGGGAGCGATCATTTCATCAGACGGCAGATGCACATCAGAAATAGCCGGCAGAATCGGCCAAGCCAAAACAGCATTCAAGAAGATGACAAGCATTCTTACCAACAAATGCCTATCAATTAACATCAGGAAGAGAGTTCTTGAATGTTATATAGAACCAATACTGTTGTACGGATGCCAGGCGTGGACAGTCAACAAAAGCCAGAACAAGATTGAGGCAGTCGAGATGTGGTTTCTAAGAAGAATGTTGAGGGTTCCACGGAGAGCAAAGAAAACAAACGA
Organism: Monoplex corrugatus; assembly: GCA_030674185.1. Lineage (NCBI taxonomy): Eukaryota > Metazoa > Mollusca > Gastropoda > Littorinimorpha > Ranellidae > Monoplex > Monoplex corrugatus. Next base: position 82,189,241 of record CM060307.1, read on the forward strand.
GACAGTCTTGATGGAGGCAGACACAAGTAGATCACTCATAAGGAAGATTATGAAAAGACAGGCAACATTTATAGGCCATTTTATGAGGAAGGAGGATTTGGAGCACCTATCACAACGGCAAAGCTGGAGGGAAAGAGAGCACCGGGTAGACCCAGGGAGAAAATGCTGGACGGACTTGCAGAGTGACTGGGGACGAGGAGGGTGGGGGAGATGCTAGGGGCAACGAGAGATAGAGACAGATGGAAGTCCATGATCGCCAACGCCATGCGGCAGGGCACCTGATGATAAATTGATGATGATGATCATTGTTACAGTGCAGGATGCTAGAGGATAAGGGGAGGGGGTCAAAGAGTTAATTGATAGGATTGCTGTTTGACGTAAACAGTTGGTTCTGGTTTATCTGATTTAATGACCGCTGCAAGGTCGTTTGGACTGACACGGTTGTGTTGTGTGTGTGTGTGTGTGTGTGTGTGGTTTGTTGTGTGTGTGTGTGTTTGTGGTGTGTGTGTGTGTGTGTGTGTGTGTGTGTGTGTGTGTGTGTGTGTTGTGTGTATATGTGTTTGTGTGTTTGTGTGTGTGTTGTGTGTGTGTGTTTGTGTGTGTTTTGTGTGTGTTATGTGTGTGTGTGCATGTGTGTGTGTGTGTTTGTGTGTGTGTGATGTGTGTGTTGTGGTGTTGTTGTGTGTGCATGTGTGCGCGTGCACGAGCGCGCGCGTGTGCGTGTGATGGGGTTGTGTGTGTGTGAGTGTTTGTGTGTGTGTTGTGTGTGTGTGTTTGTGTGTGTGTGTGTGTGTGTGTGGTGTGTGTGTGTTATGTGTGTGTACGTGTGTGCGCGTGCACAAGCGCGAGCGTGTGCGTGTGAGTGTGGTGTGTGTGTGTGTGTGTGTTGTGTGTGTGTTGTGTGTGTGTGTTGTGTGTGTGTGTGTGTGTGTGTTGTGTGTGTGTACGTGTGTGCGCGTGCACAAGCGCAGGCGTGTCGCGTGAGTGTGCGTGTGTGTGTGTGTGTGGTGCGTGTGTGCGGTGGTGGTGTGCGTGCGTGCGTGTGGTGTGTGTGTGTGTGTGTGGTGCGTGCGTGCGTGTGTGCGTTCGTGCGTGCTGTGTGTGTGTGTGTGTGTGTGTGTGCGTGGTGCGTGTGTGTGCGCGTGAGTGAATGAGTGACTGAGTGAGCGAGTGTGAGTTTCAGTTAAAGTATTTATGGTAAACACATCTTTTATAGTAAATTAACCTGACAATAAACGGTTCATGATAATGGTGGTGACGGCGCTGATGGCGATGGTGATGGCGTATGTATGACAAATGCGCGTACAAGCTTGTGTGTGTGTGTGTGTGTGTGTGTGTGTGTGTGTGTGTGTTGTGTGTGTGGCGTGTGTGTGTGTGTGTGCGTGTGTGGTTTTGTGTGTGTGTGTTTGTGTGTGTATCTGTGTGTGTGCATATATGAATGAGTGCGCGCGCGCGCGCGCGGTGTGTGTACACCTTTCTCGCACGTGCACGCATACACGCGCGAGAATGTGTACCTGCATTTGTTTCTGCGTGTTGTTGAGATGGGTTGTTCGGGAGCCGAGGAGAGCAAGCATTCGCAGATAGATAAGTAAGTCTACGTGTGGCAAAGCAGGAAGAGACGATGCTTACAGGGATGCTGGGGGAATTCATGAGGAAATTGCGTGACATGGCAATACTTGGAATGACTGCGGGATAATTACCATCAAGTCTAGTAAAAGAGCTTTGGAAACCAGTAGTAAGTAAATGCATACTAAATCGAAATTTCAAAAAACAAATTTGTAGTACCAGAAATATACAATACAGTTACCAGACATTTATGTTTTTCCTTTGAATAAATTTCGACACAGATGTCATTAGCTTGAGGCTTATATAGATGGTTGCAAAGAAGGAGACAGACGAAACAGAATATGTAAGTTTTGTGATAGCATTCATAAGGAAGATTACGAAAAGAAAGGCAACTTGTATAAGGCCATTTTATGAGGAAAGGGGAATTAGAGCACCTGGTCATAATAGGAAAGCTGGAGGGAAAGAGAGCACCAGGTAGACTCTGGAAAAAGAATACTGGACGGACTTGCAGAGTGGCTGAGGACAGAGAGGGTGGAAGATGTGCTTGCGGCAACAAGGGATAGATGCATGTGCAGGGTCACGATCGCCAACGCCATGTGGCTGGGCACTTGATGATGATGAATGGCTTAGGCGATGAGTTTAACTTTATTTTCAAATGTTATAAATTCCATTATGAACAACAGAAGTTTATTCTGTAAAAAAGAACTTCGGTCAGTTTTCGGATCAGTAAATATCGTTTATACTTTTAGTGGAAATGATCTTGCCCCTGGTAACATTAATTTAAAAACACCCTGTACTGACATTACATTTTATGCAAACTTAATATAGCAATCATGATGCTAAATGTAAGCCTGAAGTTATATCTATTACAAATTGGACTTGCTTGTACGACACTATATAAATAATTTCCATTATAACCAACCTCTACTGAAAAAAAAATGTTTTATAGGTGATGAGGCAGAGAAGAGAGAGAGAGAGAGAGAGAGAGAGAGGAGAGAGAGAGAGAGAGAGAGGAGAGACGAGAGAAGAGAAGAGACAGAGCACAGAGACAGAGAAGAGAGAGAGAGAGAAATGTCAGTTCTTTCAAGTAAACAATCTAGTACTATAAGAGAACATCTACCAACACACACACACACACACACACACACCACACACACACACACACACACACACAAACGAAGAGAGAAACACACGACAATGATAAACACACACAACACAAGAACACGAGCACACAACACACACACACAAAACACCACAAACACACACACAACACACACACAAACAACACACACACACACACAAAACAACACTGACACACACACATAAACAACACACACACCAAACAAACACAGACAAAACACATGACACCCACACACAAGACAAACACACACATGCAGAGACTACACACGACAGTATTCCACAAGATAACAGAACGCGACAGGGATGCTAGTGAAAGTGCGGTGATGCGTGCATACACAGATGGTGAACCGAAAGGTTTTAATGGTCTGCCGCGCCCCAACCTTTCAGATACCGATTCTCCTATATACTCAGCTTCGGCTGGCCTTCGTGCATCAGACATATCATCATATGATGTGTCAGCCTGGCGAGTTTGTTACGTGAACTGGAATTTATTTTCCAATGTACAAGTATGTGAGCTAGAGGCCAATTACGAATCTGCGTTGTTATCTACTTGTTAGAACTCAAGAGAGACCATGCAAATGACGAGGACGGAAATAGAAAGGTTGAGGAAGGTAGAGTTGAGACAGAGAGAACAGAGGATGGAACGAAGTACACACACACTAGAGATATGCAAACACAGCATCACACACGCACGCACACACATGCACGCACACGCACACACATACACACATATATACACACACACAGCGAAGGGAGAGAGGAGGAGGGGAGAAGAGAGAGGAGAGACAGACAGACAGACAGACAGACGAAGACAAAGCGACGACAGACAGACACGATGTAGACCAGATGACAGCAGACAGACGACAGAAGAGAGAGGGTGAGGGGAGAGAGAGAGAAAGACGAGAGAGAGAGAGAGAGAGAGATGACAGACAGACGACAGACAGATGAAGAGAGAGACAGAGAGACAGAGAAGACAGAGACAGAGAGACAACAGAGACAGAGACGAGACTGAGAGACAGAGACATGAGAGGAGAGCTGTCAGTTTCTTCCAAGTAAACAAACCAGTAATAACGACACGATCTAACACACACACACACAACACGACACACATCGAGCAACAATCTAACGACACATACACACACACACACACCACACACCACACACACACACACAAAACACACACACACACACTACACACACATACTACACACACATACACACTACACACTACAACACACACACACACACACACACCCACACACACACACACAGACAAACACACACTACACACCCACACACACAGACAAACACACACACATGCAGAGACTACACACCGACAGTATTCCACAAGATAACAGAAACGCGACAGGGAACTGCTAGTGAATTAGTGCGGTTGATGCGTGCATACCCACAGAATGGTGAACCCGAAAGGTTTTATTAATTGGTCTGCCCCACGCCCCAACCTTTCTAGAATACCGATCTCCTCCCTATATTACCTCAGCTTCGGCCTGGCTCTTCGCTGCCATCAGACAAATCATCAATACTGATAGGTCAGTCCCGCGAGTTCTGTCTACCGTAAAAACGTGGGATATTGATTTTCCAATGGTACGAGTATTGTTGAGCTCAGAGGCCAAATTACGAATCGGCCGTTGTTTATCTACTTGTATAGAAAACAACAGAAGAGAACCCATGCAATGACAGAGGAACGGAAAAATAAGAAAATGGTTGAGGGGAAGGTAGAGTCGAGAAAGAGAACAGAGGAAGGAACGAAGTACACACACACATAGAGATATGCAAACACACGCAGCACACACGCACACACACACATGCACCGCACACGCAACACATACACACATATACACACACCAGTCAGAAGGGGAGAAGAGAGAGAGAGAGAGAGAGAGAGAGAGAGAAGAAGAAGACAGACAGACAGACAGACAAAGACAGACAGGAACAGACAGACACAAGACGAACAGAGAGACAGGAGAAGACAGAAGAAAGAGAGAGGAAGGAGAGAGAGACAGAGACAGAGAGAAGACGACAGACAGACAGAGAAGAGAGAGACAGAGAGAGACAGAGAGAGACAGAGAGACAGAGACAGAGACAGAGAGACAGAAGACAGAGAGACAGAGAGGACAGAGAAGAGGGAGAGCTGTCAGTTTCTTCAAGTAAACAATCCAGTAATAAAACGAGCAACGATCTACACACACACACACACACACACACAAACACACACACACACACACACACACACACAACACACACACACACACACAAACACACACCACACACACACACACACACCAACCACACACAATACAACAATCCAAAACCACACAACCACACACACACACAAACACCACACACACTACACAACACACACACACACAACACACACAAACAACAACACTACACACCCACACACACACAACAACCACAACACCAACAAGACAACACCCCATAATACCACAAGATAAACGAAACCACAGGGAACGCTAGTGAATTAGTCGTGATGCTGCATACCCACAGAATGGTGAACCCGAAAGGTTTATTAATTGGTCTGCCCGCGCCAACTTTCTAGAATACGATCTCCTCCCTATATTACCTCGCTTCGGCTGGCTTTCGTGCCATCAGAAAATCATCAATACTGATAGGTCAGCCGGGAGTTCTGTCTACGTGAAAACGTGGATATTTATTTTCCAATGGTACAATATTGTTGAGCTCAGAGGCCAAATTACGAATCGCCGTTGTTTATCTACTTGTATAGAAAAAACAGAAGAGAGACCCATGCAAATAAGAGGAACGAAAAAGAAATGGTTGAGGGGAAGGTAGAGGTGAGAAAGAGAGAAGAGAGGAAGGGAACGAAGTACACACACACATAGAGCAACAGCGACAACAACAACAACACGCGACAGACAACATAAAAAAAAAAAAGAGAAAGGGGAGAAGAGAGAGAAAGAGAGAGAGAGAGAGAGAAGAGAGACAGACAGACAGACAGACAAAGCAGACAACAGACAAAGCAGACACAGATAAACAGACACAGAAGAGACAGACAGAAGAAGAAGAAAGAAGAGGGAGAGGAAAGAGAGAGAGACAGAGACACAGAAGAAGACAGACAGACAGAAGAGGAAGAGAGAGAAGAGAGAGACAGAAAGAAGAGAGAAGAAGACAGAGAAGAGAGACAGAAGAGAGAGAGAAGAGGAAGAGAAAGAGGAGAGGAGTCAAAAAAACAATCCAGAAAAAAGAGAACGAAAAACAAACAACAACAACACAAACACACAACCACAACACACACAACACACAACAACAACAAACCCACACCAAGCACACAATCGAGACTCTAACATAAACAAACATACCTACCACACCTTACACTTACACACACACACCCACACACACACACACACACACAACACACATCACACCACACACACACACAACACACACACTACACACACATACACACTACACTACACACACACACACACACACACACACACACACACACACACACAACACACACTACACATCCACACACACACACACAGACAAACACACACTACACACCCACACACACAGACAAACACACACACATACAGAGACTACACACCCACAGTATTCCACAAGATAACAGAAACTCGACAGGGAACAGCTAGTGAATTAGTGCGGTGATGCGTGCATACCCACAGAATGGTGAACCCGAAAGGTTTTATTAATTGGTCTGCCCTGCGCCCCAACCTTTCTAGAATACCGATCTCCTCCCTATATTACCTCAGCTTCGGCCTGGCTCTTCGCTGCCATCAGACAAATCATCAATACTGATAGGTCAGCTCCGCGAGTTCTGTCTACCGTAAAAACGTGGGATATTTATTTTCCAATGGTACAAAGTATTGTTGAGCTCAGAGGCCAAATTACGAATCTGCCGTTGTTTATCTACTTGTATAGAAAACAACAGAAGAGATACCCATGCAAATGACAGAGGAACGGAAAAATAAGAAAATGGTTGAGGGGAAGGTAGAGGTCGAGAAAGAGAAGAACAGAGGAAGGGAACGAAGTACACACACACATAGAGATATGCAAACACACGCAGTCACACACGCACACACACACATGCACGCGCACACGCATACACATACACACATATATACACACACACAGTCAGAAAGGGGGAGAAGAGAGAGAGAGAGA
>CM060307.1:82208634-82216134 GCA_030674185.1 Monoplex corrugatus
GCAGAGAGTGGTGGTCAAGGTCAGCCAGACGCGGGGTCAGCACCATGACGTCGTGGTCGTTGTGTAAAGGTCGGACTGGCTGATAGGTGTCAAGGTCAAGGTCGTAGTCGCTTTCCGCTTCCTGTTCGTTGCCCGCGATGATCTGACTGCGCCTGTTGCGACACAATACAATACAATACAATACAATACAATACAATACAATACAATACAATACAATACAATGTAATACAATGTAATGCAACACAAGACAACACAACACAAGACAACACAACACAAGACAACACAAGACAACACAAGACAACACAACACAACACAACACAACACAACACAACACAACACAACACAATACAATACAATACAAATACAATACAATGCAACACAACACAACACAACACAACAAAAAGACACAACACAACACGACATGGCACGACACGATACGATACAATGCGATACCAAATGACATGATACGATACAATGCGACAAGATGTGATACGATACTACTAATAATAAAAATAAGCAGAAGAAGATACGTTAAAGTACTTCACGGTTGGTACGCTTTCATTGCGCCCATAAACATCATCATCATCACCATGATAGTAATGATGATGATGATGACGATGATGAGGAGGATGAGGATGATGATGATGATGATGAGGAGGAGGAGGAGGAGGAGGAAGATGGATGAGGTGGAGGAGGAGGACGAGGATGAGAAGAATGCGAAGAAGATTGCGAAGAAGAATGCGAAGAAGAAGAATGCGGAGAAGAAGAATGCGAAGAAGAATGCGAAGAAGAAGAATGCGAAGAGAAGAATGGATGAGGAGGAGAAGGAAGAAGAAGAATGAAAGAAGCAAGAAGAATGCGAAGAAGAATGCGAAGAAAGGAAAGAAGAATGCGGAAGAAGAAGAATGCGAAGAAGAGAATGCGAAGAAGAAAGAATGCGAAGAAGAAGAAGAATGCGAAGAAGAAGAAGAAGAATGCGAAGAAGAAGAAGAATGCGAAGAAGAAGAAGAATGCGAAGAAAGAATGCGAAGAAGAAGAAGAATGAAGAAGAAGAATGCGAAGAAGAAGAAGAATGCGAAGAAGAAGAGAATGCGAAGAAGAAGAAGAAGAATGCGAAAAGAAGAAGAAGAAGAAGAATGCGAAAAAAAGAGGAAGAATGCGAAAGAAGAAGAAGAACGAAAAGAAGAAGAAGAAGAAGAAGAAGAATGCGAAGAAGAAGAAGAAGAGAAGAAGAAGAAGAATAGACAGAAGAAGAGAAGAATGAAGAAGAAGAAGGAAGAAGAAGAAGAAGAAGAAGAAGAATGCGAAGAAGAATGCGAAGAAGAAGGAAGAAGAAGAAGAAGAAGAAGAAGAAGAAGAAGAAGAAGAAGAAGAAAGAAGAAGAAGAAGAAGAAAAGAAGAAGAAGAAGAAGAAGAAGAAGAAGAAGAAGAAGAAGAAGAATGCGAAGAAGAATGAAGAAGAATGCGAGAAGAAGGAAGAAGAAGAAGAAGAAGAAGAAGAAGAAGAAGAAGAAGAAGAAGAAGAAGAAGAAGAAGAAGAAGAGAAAGAAGAGAAGAGAAGAATGAAGAAGATGAAGAAGAATGCGGAAGAAGAAGAAGAATGCGAAGAAGAAGAATGCGAAGAAGAAGAAGAAGAAGGAAGAAGAAGAAGAAGAAGAAGAAGAAGAACAGAAGAAAAGAAGAAGAAAAAGAAGAAGAAGAAGAGAGAAGAAGAAGAAGCGAAGAAGGAAGAAGAAGAAGAATGAAGAAGAATGCGAAGAAGAAGAAAGAAAAGAAGAAGAATGCGAAGAAGAAGAAGAAGAAGAAGAAGAAGAAGAAGAAGAAGAAGAAGAAGAAGAAGAAGAAGAAAAGAAGAAGAAGAAGAAGAAGAAGAAAGAAGAAAAGGAAGAAGAATGCGAAGAAGAATGCGAAGAAGAAGATGCGAAGAAGAAGAAGAAGAATGCGAAGAAGAAGAAGAGAATGCGAAGAAGAAGAAGAATGAGAAGAAGAAGAGAATGGAAGAAATGAAGAAGAAGAAGAAGAAGAAGAAGAAGAAGAAGAAGAAGAAGAAGAAGAAGAAGGAAGAAGAAGAAGAAATGCGAAGAAGAGAAGAATCGAAGAAGAAGAAGAAGAGAAGAAGAAGAAGAAGAAAGAAAGAAGAAGAAGAAGAAAGAGAAGAAGAAGAAGAAGAAGAAGAAGAAGAAGGAAGGAAGAAAAGAAGAAGAAGAAAGAAGAGAAGAAGAAAAGAAGAAGAAGAAGAAGAAGAAGAGAAGAAGAAGAAGAAGAAGAAGAAGAAGAGAAGAAAGAAAAAGAAGGAAAGGAAGAAGAAGAAGAAGAAGAAGAAGAGAAGAAGAAGAAGAAAAGAAGAAGAAGAGAAAGAAGAAGAAGAAGAAGAGAGAAGAAAAAAAAGAAGAAGAAGAGGAAGAAAGAAGAGGGAGGAGAGAGAGAGAAAGAAGAAAGAAAATAAAGAAGAAAGAAAGAAAGAAAGAGAGGGAGAGAGACAGACAGACAGACACACACACACAGACACACATATACACACACACACAGACACACATATAGAGGGGGGGGGGGATGAGAATATCTCTTGCAGTTTAATTGAATCTACACGATTCACAGTCAGTAGTAAATTATGGAAAAAAAAAGTTGTGGCTTCAAAATCTGTCTTTCTGTTTTGTCTCTTCCCCCCACCCCCCCTCTGTCCAATCCTTGTCCACCACCTCCCTTACGCACACATACACATCTCTACCATCTCCACGATCTCTGTGTCCAGTTAGCGTGCATTAGAGCAGTCTTAGCACACATATCAAGACCAGGTTTTAAAAAAAATGCACTGCCTCCAACGTGTGTTCTCGACAGCAAGGCAGGTTTATTGCTGTTGTTCGTCTTCGTCTTTTGGGAAGATGCGTCTCCATCATCAGGTCTTTTGTCTTGTTTAGAATTCAGTTTCTGTTATTGATCCAACTTCCATATTTTGAAATATTCACATGATGGATGCGCGGTTTCCTCCCTGTCTTGTTTTGTAACACCCCCTCCCCCCTCCCCCCCGGCCAATTCCATAAACCATGTCGTGGTAGTATCATTATCAGATCCGCCACATGGTGGCGTCAACTACACAGTGATTTGGTGGTCAAACCACACTGAGGTTCTTTTGTTTTCTTTTCAAAACAATTCAAACTCATTTTAGATAAGTAATAAAAACAAACGCAAAACAAAACTACAAAAGCGTAATTGCATTCACATCGTAAGAACAAAAAAAATCAAAATCATGCAAATCATCCATATGTTTCAAATACAAGTATATATGCATATGTACATGTAGCATAGTTAACAATAAAAAACAAACAGGATGAAAAAACAAAACAAAACAAATACAAACATATCAACATACTCGTGTAGGTTATCAGGAAGTCAGACTTACTATCATATTTCATTATGTACATGTACATTGAATACAGATTGACGTATCTCTCTCTCTCTCTCTGTGTAGTGTTTGTTTGTTTGTGTGTTGTGTGTGTGTGTGTGTGTGTGTGTGTGTGTGTGTGTGTGTGTGTGTGTGTGTGTTGTGTGTGTGTGTGTGTGTCTGTTTCAGCGCTTAGATTTGATTTTATCAAGATTTTGTGAGGGGAATCACATTGTAATATATAATTGTATATAATATGCTCTCTATAATTTTCCATTGCTTTTATTCTTTCTCCCCATTTATAGCCATGCGTGTGTGTGTGTGGTGTGTGTGTGTGTGTGTGTGTGTGTGTGTGTGTGTGTGTACGTGCGTGTGTGTGCCGTGCGTGCGTGTGTGTCTGTGTCAGCGCTTAGATTTGATTTTATCAAGATTTTGCGCTATATAAATATTAAATATTGTAATTGTAATTACAATTGTAGTGTGCGTGCGAGTGTGTGTGTGTGTGTGTTTGTGTTTGTGTGTTGTGTGTGTGTGTGTGTGTCACTGTGTGTATGTGTGTGTGTGTGTGTGTGTAGTGTAGTGTGCGTGCATGTGTGTGTGTGTGTGTGTGTGTGTGTGTGTGTGTGTGTGTGTGTGTGTATAAATCTCAGATTTCATGTGGCATCCTGCACATATATATATATATATATTTTATTCTTTTTAAAGTTGTACACATTTTCATTTGTACCTGTTTTTTGTTGTACTGAATGCGCGTTCTAGTTCTATTTTGTGTGTTTCTGGCAGCCATTTTGATTCAGTTATCTGTTTCTGTGTTAAGGCCCAAACTGACAGGCTAAAAAGTAACAGAGAGGGAATATGAACAAACTATACTATCACCTATACTCATCATCATCATCATCGTCATCATCATCATCGTCATCATCATCATCATCGTGTGCCCTGTCGCATGGCGTTGGTGATCATGACCCTCCATTTGTATCTATCCCTTGTTGCTGCAAGCACATCGTCCACCCTCTCTGTCCTCAGCCACCCTGCAAGTCCGTTCAATATTTTCTCCCTGGGTCTACTTGGTGCTCTTTTTCCCTCCAGCTTTCCTGTTGTAACCAGGTGCTCTAATTCCCCCGTCCTTATGAAAAAGGCCTATAAATGTTGCCTGTCTTTTCCTAACCTTTCTTATGAATGATCTTCTTGTGTCTGCCTCCATCAAGACTGTCTCGTTTGTTTTCTTTGCTGCCCATGGAACTCTCAACATTTACCTATACTAGGTAATCAAAAAAGTATGGACGCCATCATTATGAAAAGACGAAAGAGATGGATTACGTAATCACCCGAAAAGAACAGGATAACATCATCCATACTGCCCTTTATTGAAAAACAGAACGTGGATGCAAAATAAAGACCAAGAAACACCTGAGGACGAAAAACTCTGGAGAACAGTAAGTCCTAACACACCCGGTATAGCATACATATACTGGCCTAGAACGGCGAATCTTCGTTGCTGCTCTGAATGGCACTGGCACAATGGACAGTACTTGAGTATGTCCATCAATAACCTCTTTCATTTCCTATTTATCTATCTGTCTATCTATCTATCTATCTATCTATCTATCTATCTATCTATCTATCTATCTATCTACCTACCTATCTATCTATCTATCTATCTATCTGTCTGTCTGTCTGTCTGTCTGTCTATCTGTCTGTCTGTCTGTCTGATTGCCTGTTTGCCTATGTGTCTGTCTGTCCAACCATCTCCATCCATCCTATCCATCTATCCATCCTATCCTGTCTTCGTCTCGTCTTCTCTGTCGTCTTCTGTCCGGTCTGTCTATCTATCTATCATCTATTCTATCATATCTATCTGTCTATCTATCTATCTATCTATCTATCATTATCTATCTGTCTGTCTGTCTGTCGTCTTCTATCTATCTACTACTATCTTCTGTCTATCTATATATATTATCTCTCTATCTATACATATCTATATCTATCTATCTATCCCTCTCTCTCTCTTTTGAGTATATAATAATATATAATATTTATATATATATATAATAGTATAGTATACCCAGCTATGGGTAAATAGCTCCACTGCCTTGTGGACATCTCGGGAGAGAATAAGGCTAAGGGAGGTAGCCCTGAAAGAAAAAAAATCACCCTACTGCCTTGTAGGTTGTCGTGGGAACGACAAAGGCTAGCGGAGAGACCCCCCCCCCCCCCCGAAAACAAAACAAAAACAAAAAACAAACAAACAAACAAAAAAACCCCGATGGAAGGCAACGGGAAACCACCATCGTATTCTCCCTAGAAAAATTATGGACAGTGAAAAAAAAAATGAAGATAACGACGTCCGGTAGGGACCGTCATGCGGCGCAGTGACACCAGACCGTCAGCAAGCTACTGCGACCAAATTCAAACTCAAAAATGCTAAAACAGCAACTTGGAACATAAGAACTTTGTTCCAAACAGGCAAATTAGACAATGTCAAAATGGAGATGGAAAGGCTTAACATTAGTATTTTAGGACTAGGGGAAGTGAGATGGAAGGGGGCAGGCATGATAACATCCGGAGAGTATACAGTGATATACTCTGGTGGAAACTCACACGAAAGAGGAGTAGGCATTGTAATGGACAGGGACAAATCAAAAGCAATTAAGAGATATTGGGCTGTGTCCGACAGAGTCTTTCTGGTCAAATTGGGAGGCAGACTATTTGATATCAACATCATTCAGGTGTGTGCACCAACATCCATCCACATGTACTCAGGAAGACATCAACAACTTCTACGAAGTATTAGAGATGACCAAGGCCCAATGTAAATCACAAGAAGTTACAGTAATAAAGGGAGATTTTAATGCTAAAGTGGGAAAGGATAAGTGGAGGATATAGTTGGACCTCATGGCCTCGGTACACAAAATGAAAGGGGAGGGAAACTTGTAGAATGGGCACAGATGAATGAGTTCATAGTAGGAAACACCTGGTTTGAGCAGCCTAATAGAAGAAAATGGACTTGGATGAGTCCAGGAGATAATACCAAAAATCAGATTGACTACATCCTGATTAATAAAAGATTTAGAAATTCTTTACTGTCAACAAAAACACTACCAGGCGCAGACTGCAACAGTGACCACAATCTTGTAGTGGGAAGATTTAGGTTGAAATTACGGAAAAGAAAACAGACCAAAAGCAACATCAAACTAGATCTTGGATTCTTAAAGACAGATGAAGTGATACGTCAAAAATTTAATGTACATGTTCAAAACAAATTCAGTGCTCTGGAAAACGTTGGTGACAGTGAAGAACAATGGACAAAGTTGAGAAATTCGATAAATGAAGCTGATGAAGAAATCCCTGTAGTAGATAGAAAAGCAAAAAAGAACTGGATGACAAAAGAAATCTTAGGCTTGATGGAGGAACGGAGGAGGGCAAAGAGAAACGAGGAGATACACAGGAAGATAAACAAAGAAATCAGGAATAGGTGCAATGAAGCTAAGGAAGCTTGGCTGAAAACAAAATGCAAAGAAATAGAAGACCAACAGAAAACGGATCCTCAGGGTATGTACAGACGAATTGAAGAAATTGTCCACAGGAAAAATACATGCACATCAACTGGTTGCTCAAAATCGAAAGATGGTATGCTTCTCATGGAAAAAGACAAAATATTAGACAGATGGGGAGAGTACATTAAAGACCTTTTTGAAGATGACAGAAACGTCGAACACATTATAAGAAAGAACTTTGAAGGACCACCCATAATGAAAGATGAAGTTAGAGCAGCATTGAAAAAGATGAAACCAGGAAAAGCCCCAGGACCAGACAACATTACCTCAGAGATAATTGAAGCCCTGGAGGAAGTCGGTATAGGAAAAAACAACAACAACAGTCCTCCTAAATGAAATTTACGACACTGGAAAAATCCCCAAAGATATGTCAAAATCAATTTTCATTGCACTTCCAAAGAAGACAGGGGCTATGATTGGAAATCTTCTGACAATTAGCAAAGAAATCCCAGTTCTCAGACACGTTTTACATTGTAAGCCACAATGACCTGAAAATGGCTCACGTGCGTTGTAAGTTTAAACATTTTTAGCTTCATCTGTGGAACCAGCCTTTGGTTAGAA
>CM060307.1:82218634-82248634 GCA_030674185.1 Monoplex corrugatus
ATAAGGCGTTACATATTACATAAATCTGAGGTATATTAACATATTAGCAGATAAAACCCAGATGGTGGCGACAGCATTTCAAACTCATGCCATTTTCCTCTTTTTTCAAATCACAATTAAAATTTGTTCAAAAGGGATGCTTCGCACTCGGACAATTCCATATGTGCTCCATCTGAATTTGCCAGCAGTGAACTGTCAATCACTTTGCTCCTGCACAAAATACTGCACGCTAACTTGTTCAAATCTTAGAACTTGAAGCTTCAAGACACTTTATCCCTTTAGGATAGTAGAATTAGGTTCCGCTGGGCCTGTCTTACTTATTGTTCTCGCTATGTTGTACGTATAACATAAGCATGAAAACATAAAAAGCGAAATTCATTACTAAAATTCTTTTTTGTCTTCTATTTTTTTTTTTAAATTCAACTTTATAGCCAATAATTGATATAAAAATAAACTGCATTTTTGTAGAAACACACTTGAATGGATGTCATACATGACTATCGAAAGATACAAATATGTGTGTACATTCATTCATAATCAATACACACACACACACACACACACACACACACACACACACACACACACACACACACACACACACACACACATTCATTCATAATCAATACACACACACACACACACACACACACACACACACACACACACACACACACACACACACACATCATACATCATACTAAAAATTAAACGAATGCAAAACAAATGTTAAAAAACAACACATACATTACAAACATACAAACAAAGGAATAGAAGAAAGTCATCATCATCATCATCATCATCAGGTGCCCTGCCGCACAGCGTTGGCCACCATGGACTTCCAACCATCTCTATCTCTCGTTGCCCCCAGCATCTCCCTCACCCTCCTCATCCCCAGCCACTCTGCAAGTCTGTCCAGCATTTCTCCCTGGGTCTACCTGGTGCTCTCTTTCCTTCCAGCTTTCCCGTTGTGATCAGGTGCTCCAAATCCCCCTTCCTCATAAAATGGCCTATAAATGTTGCTTGTCTTTTCCTAATCTTCCTTATGAGTGATCTACTTGTGTCTGCCTCCATCAGGACTGTCTCTTTTTTTTTCTTTGCTGTCCATGGAACTCTCAACATTCTTCTGAGAAATCACATCTCGGCTGCCTCAATCTTGTTATGGCTTTGCTTGTTGACTGTCCACGCCTCACAACTGTACAACAGTATTGGTTCTATATAACATTCAAGAATCTCTTCCTGATGTTAATTGATAGGCATTTGTTGGTAAGAATGCTGTCATCTTCTTGAAAGAAGAAAGTCAGGGACTTGAAATGGACGGGGGGGGGGGGGGGGGGGGGGGAGGGGTGGAGGGAGGACAAGGGGGCAAGGGCAATGAAACCACCAGTTACAGTTTCAATTTCTTACGTTTCTGCTCTCAAATTTCATATGCACTTATGCCATACCACCACAATGACTACAATATTTAAAATGGACAGCTGAAAGGACCAATGTTGCTGACTGCAAGTGAACTCGAAATATGAGATTTTGAGTAAACAACTTTACAAACAGCACCGTGCATACTTTTCAGGTTCTTTTCTGCAATGGCACCATCCTTCACGCTGAAGACATTTGTAGCCATTGACTCAAAATATACGCCTTTGAACGAAGAAAAACAAACAAAACAAAACAATAAAGGAAGTCTGGCTTAAGACATGTATCTCTCTCTCTCTCTCTCTCTCTCTGTCTGTCTCTCTCTCTCTCTGTGCCTCTCTCTGTCCCTTTCTCTCTGTGTCTCTCTCTGTGTCTCTCTCTGTCTCTCTGTCTGTATCTCTCTGTCTGTCTCTCTGTCTGTCTCTCTCTCTGTCTCTATCTCTGTCTCACTCTCTCTGTCACTCTCTCTGTCTCTCTCAGACATACACATTTAGAGACACGTCTCTTTTCTACTTTAAAACAGAACATGAAAATTGTCAGCAGCTTGTGTGTGTGTGTGTGTTGTGTGTGTGTGTGTGTGTGTGTGTGTGTGTGTGTGTGTGTGTGTGTGTGTGTGTGTGTATGTGTGTGCAGGGGGGAGGGGGTACAGAATGTTCTGAGAGAACAACAAAACACTGTGTGTACACATGCATAAAGAGAACTGTTTGAAGCCATCGTTTAAAGATGGAAACCCACACTAAAACCTGTCTGCCCATTTTCAAAGTATGTTCGACATAACAGCGAGGAGGCTTCCTATGCACAGAGTTGGTGTTTGGGGTTTGCTCAAAGGTGATTCATCGCACTCGGATCACAATTCCATACGGCTGAGACCAAATCTGCCAGCAGTTATCTGGCTAACTCCTTGGAGCCTGTGCATAATCCTATGCCTGGTAAGATCGAGAAATGGAAATGAAAATGGAACCTATAAAGCACAGACACAGCCAGTATGACCGGAGCATTGATGTGGACAACGAAAGAGTCAGTATCTATGCTTGGGGTGAGATTGAACTCACCATATGAGATTTTCAGTCCAAGGCTACATCCAATGAACCAAAAACGAAACGAAACGAAACGAAACGAAACGAAACCAAACAAAACGAAACCAAACGAAACCAAACCAAACCAAAACAAACCAAACCAAACCAAAACAAACCAAACCAAATCAAACAAAAAACAAACAAAACAAAACACGCGTAAAAAGATTAATAAAATAACACAAAACATTAGCACAAGAATACACGATACAAGTCTATGTTCGTGTTGTGGGAGCGGGACTGAACTCGAGAGAGAGATATATATATATATACAGTATAAGACATATGATGTTATCGATCAAGTATATGCGATAGTAACATCACAGAATGCACGCTTTTAGCAACGTCCTGGAAACTTGGAACCAGATGCCTGTGACAGGGGTGATAATGGTGCTTGTTCCTACTGATGATACATTAAGATTAAGCTAATAATCTACAGAAAATTCGACCCACAGATTCCGTATTACAAGTTTACAGATAGGTGTGAACTGTTCGTTTTCACTTACGTTGATGGTGGTGTTGATAGTGGTCTACTTCTTCTTGCTCTTTTCCTTGTTCTTCTTCTATGTTTTTTTTTCTTTTCTTTTCAAATCTCTCAAATTTTTCTTCTCTTCTTCTTCTTCTTCTTCTTCTTTTCTTTTCATCTCATCTCATCTCTTCTTCTTCTTCTTCTTCTTCTTCTTCAATTCCTCTTCTTCTTCTTTTCTTCTCTTTTCTTCTTTCTTCTTTCTTCTTCTTCTTCTTCATCATTCATTATCATTCTTCTTCTTCTTCTTCTCTTCTTCTTTTTCTTCTTTCTTTCATCATCATCATCATCATCATCATCATCATCATCATCTTCATTCTTCTTCTTTCTTTTCTTTCTTCTTCTTCTTCTTCTCTCTCTTCTTCTTCTTCTCATCCTCCCCCTTTCTTCTTTTGTTCTCATTATACATTGTTTTGTATAATCTATTCAACAAACTCACATGGAATCACAACGCATTACGTAAGATAATCGTGTCCTGTCCCCAACTCTTCTCCTTTTAAAAAAAAAAAAAAAAATGGACTTACACACAAACAAATGGAAAATAAACAACCAAAAAATCAAAGTAAAACAAACAAAACAAAACAAAACAAAACAAACAAACAAACACAAAAAGTACTAATTAATGTATACAATTTGAATATGAGTGATTCCAGTACGAACTGTCACACACAACACCACACACTTTTCAGCAGATGAACAAACTAAGGGAAACAACCCTTCATTTATGGTTCGGTAAGATGAAGAATTCTTTCCCTTCGTACGCATCCGTTGGATACTGATTCGCAAAAGGAATACGTAATCAATATCGACTGGAATGTAAGGATGGTGTTCTGGTCGTCTCTGCTTGTGATGTGTATGTGCGCGTGCGTGTGTGTGCGTGTACGTGCGTGTACGTATGTGTGAGTGTGTGCGCGTGCGCGAAGGAGAAGGCAGGCGGAGGGTGGGGCAGATGTTGAAAGAAGAACTTAAAAGCAAATCTACACACAACATATTTGTTCAAGCCCCTTCAAATCAAATTTAAGAACGGGGTAGTACACAATCATTGTTATCTCGATAGGTGCGATCATTTGTACATGACGAGTCTACAGAATTTTGCCACCAGGGACAAGTTCTTTGTTGACAGATATTATTTTACGAGTGCTAACTACATGACTACACATACATGGAGCTTTATTTTGTCTAAAAAAAATACAGATACATGATCGAAATACACTAACAGAGGAGAAGAAGGAGGAGGAAAAGGAAGAGGAGGACACGGTGCACAAATCCGAGATACTTTAGGTGGCTCTGCCCTGCCGGCTACTATTGCCGGCTATTTGATATCGCGCCTTTCCTCTTCCCTTCCACTCCCCAACACCATTTTCACCCGTCCCGCTGCCGTGTATAGCGCACCCCAGAAAGAAAGAAAGTCAGAAACAAACAAAAACGAACAACAAGGAGAAGCAGGAGAGAAGAAAGGAAAGGAGAAAGCGAGAAGAAGAAGAAGAAGAAGAAAAAAAGAGAAGAAGAAGAAAAAGAAGAAGAAGAAGAAGAAGAAAAGAAAAGAAGAAGAAGAACAAGAAGAAGAAGAGAACAAGAAGAAGAAAGAAGAAGAAAGAAGAAGAAAAGAAGAAGAAGAAGAAGAAGAAGAAGAAGAAGAACAAAAGAAGAAGAAAACAAAAGAAGAAGAAGAACAAAAGAAGAAGAAGAAGAAGAGAAGAAGAAGAAGAAGAAGAAGAAGAAGAAAGAAGAAGAAGAAGGGAAAAACAAGAAGAAGAAGAAAAGAAGAAGAAGAAGAAGAAGAAAAGAAGAAGAAGAAAAGAAGAAGAAGAAGAAGAAGAAGAAGAAGAAGAAGAAGAAGGAAGAAGAAGAGAAAAAGAAGAAAGAAAAAGAACAAGAAGAAGAAGAAGAAGACGAAAAGAAAAGAAGAAGAAGAGAAAGAAAGACAGACACGAACGACGACGAAGAAAGAGGAAAGAAAGACAGAACGAAGAGAAAAACAAAGAAGAAAAAACAACAAGAAGAACAAAAGAAGACGAAGAAGACGACGACGACGAAGAATAAAAAGAAGAAAAAAACAGCACTCACCTGCTGAGGTCCTCCTCCTGCAGACGTTTCTCCATGTCTTTCTGCAGGCGGGCGTGGTGGTGGAAGAGATGGATGTCATTCAGCACGATGTGGGACTGCCTCAGCTTGTCCAGGTTGATCAGGCCCCCCACCCCTATTCTCGTCATGAAGCGGTCCTCGCCGTTATAGTCCGACACGAACTGAAACACGTCGGTACATGATTCATAAAAACAACAAAAACAACAAAAGTTATATATCATCATCATCATCATCAGCAGCAGCAGCAGCGGTGGCATATTACTGTCATCATCATCATCGTCATCATCATTGTCGTCATCGTCATTATCGTCATCATCATCATCGTCGTCATCATTATCGTCGTCGTCGTCGTTTCGTCGTCATCATCATCATCATCACCACCACCACCACCACCACCACCACACCACCACCACCACCACAACCACCACACCACCACAACCACCACCACCTCATCATCATCATCATCATCATTGTATTATTTTACACATAGAGAGACGAGACGAGAGAGAGGAGAGACAGGAAAGAGGGGGGGGAGAAGAGAGAGAGAGGGGGGAATAGGAGAGAGAGGGGAGAGGAGAGAGAGGAGAGAGAAGGAAGAGAAGAGAGAGAGTGAAGAGAAGAGAGAGAGGAGAGAGAGAGAGAGAGAGAGAGAGAGAGGGAGAGAAGAGAATGAGAGAGAGAGGAGGAGAGAGGGAAGGGAGAGAGAGAGAGAGAGAGAGAGAGAGAGAGAGAGAGAGAGAGAGAGAGAGAGAGAGAGAGAGGAAAGAGAGAGAGAGAGAGAAGAGAGATGGAGAGATAGAGGCTAAAAAAGCAATTCTAGTAATATCACAGCCTACTACTAAACAACACGACCACAATCACAACCCTCATAATGTTATATCACCACACCAATACAACTCACCTCCAAGACTGGTTCTCTTCAGAGGGCAGCACAAATGACACTGTGGGGGACACCGGTCACGATAAGCCTTCAGTTCTCGCAGGAAAGCCCCCAAGAATGGAACCACCTTGCATGTGGGGATGTCCAGGTCCTCCACAGCCGATCCGGTACTAGCCAGGGAGGGTCCTTGGTCAGCAAGGACTGCGGACACGCATGCAATCGTGCTCAGGTCTTCAGTCGAGATGGACAAGCCAGAAGGTTTGAGTTTCTCTGACCTAGGAACAAAAAATGAAATCGAATTTGTAATAACTTGATTGATTGAATGAAACGAACTTGTATTTTGAAAATGCCGTCCTCAAAACAAAATGATATGACGAATCGGTGTTGTTAGGCAATGAACTGAGTAGATTTATAAGACACTTTACATTATACTTTCATGAAAATTTGGATTAAAACAAATATAAACAGAAGCAATATGAGAATCAGAAGAGAAGAGAGAAGAAGAAGAAAGAAGAAGTGAAGAAGAAAAGAAGAAGAAGAAGAAGAAGAAAGAAGAAGAAGAAGAAGAAGAAGAAGAATGAAGAAGTGAAGAAGAAGAGAAGAAGAAGAAGAAGAAGAAGAGAAGAAGAAGAAGAAGAAGAAGAAGAAGAAGAAGAAGAGAAGAAGAAGAAGAAGAAGAAGAAGAAAGAAGAAAAAACAAAGAATACTATTATTATATTGTTTCTTTTTCTCTTTCCTATATACTAGTACTACTACTACTACTACTACTGATATTATATATACCACCACACACCATCACCACCACCACACCACCACTACTACTACTACTACTACTACTACTACTACTACTACTACTACTACTACTACTACTACTGCTGCTGCTGCTGCGCTGCTGCTACTTGTATACTACTTTCGACGACGACTACAATTAATATGACTACTACTATTATACTACTACTACTACCACCACCACTACTATTACTATTATGACAACCACCACAACCACTACTACTACTATTACTACCACCACTACTACTACCACTTCTTCTTCTTCTTCTTCTACTACTACAGCTACAGCAACACAGAATAATCTTTGCAAGAAGCCTTGGTCCACTCACCGAAGGCCACAGAGGATCTCCACCACAGCGTTGAAGTTGCCCAGCACATAGCAATACACGGCCAGACGGAGAATACAGGACAGCACGGCCTTCCTGTCTTCGTGGGTAGCTTGGGTGATGATCAGCTGGGTCACCCACGAGCACACCTGACACACAGAGAAACAGGTGCTCCAATATTGAGAGTTCAAAAAAAAAAAAGGAATGAAATAAAGAAGGAAGGAAGGAAAGAAGGAAAAAGGAAGAAAGGAAAGGAAGGAAGGAAGGATAGAAAGAAAGGAAGGAGGAAAGGAAGGAAGGAAGGTAGGTAGGAAAAAAGGAAGGAAGAAAGACAGAAAGAAAGGAAGGAAGAAAGAAAGACAGAGAGAAAGAAAGGAAGAAAAGAGAAAAGAAAAAGAAATAAGGAAGAAAGGAAGAAAGAAAAAGAAAGAAAGAAAAGAAGCAAAGAAAGAAAGAAAGAATGGAAAGGAAAGGAAGAAAGAAAGAAAGAAAGAAAGGAAAGAAACAAGAAAGACAGAAGAAAAGAAAGAAGAAAAAAGAAAGAAAGAAGGACAGAAAGAAGAAAGAAAGAAAGAAAGAAAGAAAGAAAAAAAAAAAGAAAGAAAAAGAACTAAGAAAGAAAGAAAGAAAGAACTCTTGTTCAGTTTTAAGGACAGATGCACTCACAACTTGAAGAACACAGGCACATATACATACACACGCGACTACCACACACACACACACACACACACACACACACACCACACACACACACACACACACACACACACACTCACACCACACACACCACCACATACCGTCTCTCTCTCTCTCTCTCGAATATATATATATATATATATATATATATATATATATATATATATATATATATATAATCTCTCAATCACTCAACATCACTTGGCACAAACGACTAGGCACGGAAACTGAATAAGCATCCAAAATGTTTTCAAGTACTTATAAGTCTGTGAAAGGTGGCAGAATCTTTCCTTCAACTATTCAATTTTGCGCCACCGTTTCGAGGGCCTACAACCCTACACGAATCAACATGATTAGTTCCCTTCTTTTAGGAGGGGTTATCTTCCGTTTACTGGTTTGTGAACTTCTCCAATGTGTTTGGCTCTAAGAAAAGCAGGAATTACAAAAACAAACAGATAATCTAACACATGTATACGCATGCACTCGCACGCGCACGCGCGCGCGCACACACACATACACACACGCATCCACACCCACTCACGAACACACACACATACACACACACATACACACGCACGCATGCATCCACACATACCCACCCACACATACACAAACCCTTCTCTGTCACTCACACACACACACACATACACATCACCACACACACACACACACACACACACACACACACACACACACAACCACACACACACACACACACACACAACACCACACACACGGACATACGCACACACACACACCCCACCCACACATACACGAACATACACACAACACACACACACACACAACAACACACACACCACACACACACACACAACACACACAGCACAAACATACACACACACTCAACACATACAAAGTGACACACATACGCACACACACTGCACCACACCACACACAACACACACACACACACACCACCATCTCTCTCTCTCTCTCTCTCTCTCTTACACGCCACGCAGCATTCACACGCGCACACGCGCACACACACGCGCCACACACACACACACACACACACACTCTCTCTCTCTCTCTCTCTCTCTTAACACCACGTAGACATTCACACGCGCACACGCACACACACACACACACACACACACACACACACGTACACACACACACCACACACACACACACACACACAACGCACACCCATTTTCAGTTTGATTTCTCTGGATGGCATCCTCGCCCTGGGGTTATCACATTCCATAGCACTGAGCACCATACATACCATAATTGTAATGGAGGAGATGAAACTTTGGCCCACAACGCCAGCGTTATAACCGAATCGAGCGAGCTGATATCCTCGCTAAGAAGGGAGCCGGAGAAGAACAACCTAACAACAGCGTCGGCTACAGTGAGAAGAGGAGCACCATCAGGGCGCTTTCCATGCCGAGACGACACAGGGATGACTACCACCTGTTGTCTAGAGAGCAGCAAGTTGCCCTGGTGAGGTTGCGCGCTGGTCACAATAGGCTGAACAGCCACATGTACCGTAAACTGAAGCTGGCGCCCCCCCAACTTGTCCCTGCGGTCAAGAAGATCAAACCACGGAGCATAATTATACTCCAAAGATGTCCCCTTCACCAGGTGGCAAGACAGGACGTGTGGCCGACAGACACACCGCTGACAACCAGACTCCATGGCTGCAGACAGGAGCTGGAAAAGACGGCTGCATTCATCGCCGGACTCAGATGATTGTGTAGCAGCGTACGCCAAGAAGAAGAAGAAGACCACAGCGCTCAAACCAACAAAAACAATAGGCCTAAGACTACACATAACCAGGCAACCTCATCTCGTCAAAGCGGTGAATGAGATCATCCACAATGGTTCCTAAGACTTAAGACACAACCAAGGCACCTCATCTCAACGAAGCAGCAGCGAGCCCAAGACTAACACATAACCAGACCACCACACCTCATCAAAGCGGCGAAAGAGATCATCCTCAATAGGCCTAAGACTAGTACATAACCACGTCACCTCACCACGTCAAAATGGCAAATGAAATCATCCACAAGAGGCCTAAGCCTAACACATAACCAGGCCACCTTACCTCTTCAAAACAACGAATAATATCTCCCACAATGGGCCTAAGACTAACAGATCACCTCTCCTCATCAAAGCGGCGAATGAGATTAACCACAATGGGTCTAAGACTAACACATCACCTCACCTCATCAAAGCGGCGAATGACATTAACCACAAGGCTAGACTAAAATGCTCCTCTCGAGCGCCGAATGAGATACCAAGGTAGACTACACATCACCTCACTCATCAAGCGCGATACTTAACACAATGCAAGACTAACCTCACCTCACCTCATCAAAGCGGCGAATGACATTACACAATGGCTAGACTAACCATCACTCACTCTCAAGCGGAATGCATTACACAAGGGGCCTAGGACTAACACATCACCTCACCTCATCGAAGCGCCGAATGAATTAACCACAATGGGTCTAGGACTAGCACATCAGCTCACCTCATCAAAGCGGCGAATGACATTAACCACAATGGGCCTAGGACTAACACATCAGCTCACCTCATCGAAGCGCCGAATGAGATCATCCACAGTGCGAGTGCCGTGCTTGTTGTAGTTCCGCGACAGGCCCACGGTCACCTGACGCACGTAATGGGGAGGGGGCACCTCCAGGAACAGCTGGTGCTCGCGCTCTGTCATCACCATGGCCACCTCTTCAGGGAACGCCAGCAGCTTCTGAAGACTATCCAGCTCCTTCCCGTGCGTTGCTGATACTCCTAGGTCAGGGCGTAAGGCTAGCTGCCTCCGGCTAAAATCTGTTAGCACAGGGAACTGCACGTTTTTAATCTACTGAATGACTGAATGACAAATCTCTCTGTCTGTCTGTCTGTCTATCTATTGTCTATCTCTTCTGTCTATCTATCTTCTATCTATCTATCTATCTATCTACCTACCTATCTATCTATCTATCTATCTATCTGTCTGTCTGTCTGTCTGTCTGTCTGTCTATCTATCTATCTATCTAGCTCTCTATTTATTATCTATGTATATACATACATACGTACATACATATATGTTTTTTGACTGTCCAGCCACTAATCTATATACTTAATTTTCTGTTCCTTTCTTTTTCCTGTTGAAAAATTGTGTGTTTTGATACGGCTATAGCCCTGATATGGCTCTATGCAGTCGGTTGGGCCTTAAACCAAAAATAACAATAACAACAATAAGCTCCATGATTAAAACATACCTCATAAGTACCCTCAACGAACCTAAAACCGTTCTACGGTAATGCCTCGTCGGTCACCTTTTTTTTCTTTCTGTAATTTTACCACAATAGATTTGATTTTATCAAGATTTTGCGCTATATAAATATTGTAATTATTATTATTATTGATTATTAATTATTATTATAATACTTTTGGTTTTTAACCCTTTGACTTTCTCATACTATCCAGCAGTTCATTTGAGAACGCTCAGGAACCTGTTTGAGCCAAGAAATCCTGCAATATTTGTTTTGGGCCGATGGGCCTTCAAATCCACGACTTCAATAGTCTGTTGCGCTAACCACTTCGCCACGTTGAGTAAGGGGAAGTGATATACAGGGGGTGCAAAAGTAGGTATACAGTTATGAAAAAGGAAAACACGTACAATACTCATTGCATTTATTATACAAACAAATGAATATTGCATATACATGTAATAACAAGCACAGCCTTAATCCTCAGATACTCAAACTGCTTGCCGTCGGTATTCACACACTCCTCTAATCGAGAGCTGACACTCATGCACACTCTAGCACAAAGATCCTTATCAGCATCAATTTCTTGACAAGCCTGCAAGATCAACTGAATCATGTCATTAACAGTGCGCGGCTTGCGTGCGAAAACCCTTTCCTTTACATATCCCCCAAAAAAGAAGTCCATCTGTCTTCCAGTATTGTTTTAAAATCCATTTGCGCTCCTCGTCTGTCAAATTACCACCATGGTTAAATTATATTGCCGCTTGATCTAAATTAAATTTCCGCTTTACCTGCAAAAAAAAAAAAAAAAAAAATTAGGATAAAAGTACATACATATTGTTATTTACGATAAGATATAATTAATGGCACTGAAAATTTCGAAAATAAGGCCAACTAACCCCCCACCCACCCCCCCACCCACCCCCCCAAATAAAAAATAACTAAATCTGCTAATAATTTTAATGAATTAAGCATTATATAATAATGATGTGATACTTACTGTGTACCTACTTTTGCACCCCCTTGTATAAAACAGAGAACAAAAGTAAGCTGTGGATGTAAGCATGCTTATCTCCTCCTTCCTAAGATGGCCGATATGGCTGGTTTGGTTCATAAACACTTAGCCTTCTTTAAAAGAATAATGTTGAGTGTCAGTTCTTTTTTCTAATATAATACATACATACATACAAAAGTGAAAGTTGTCTAATACATTGAAGTCGTAGGGGAGTGAGGTGATAGAGACCTCAAGTTCTTTTTATTGATTTTTGTTTTGTTTTTTGTTTTTGTCTTCGGGGACCAGCTTAAGACGGCAATGACCATATCCTGTTCTTTGCTGACTGACTATTCTCAATCCTGAAGTTTGTTTATTATATTTTTTGTTTATTTGTTGTTTGTTTGTTTTTTGTTTTGTTTGCTTGTTTGTTTTTCTTTCCTTCTTTCGTTCTTTCCTTGTTTCTTTCTTTCTTGTCTTTTTGTTAATTTTGTTTGTTTGTTTCGTTTCTTTTTCTTTCTTCTTTTCTTCCATTCTTTCTTTCTTTTTTTGTTGTTTTTCTCTCGGACATGAGTCGTCCCAGCACAAATCAGCGCAGCCAGTTTGGAAGGAAGAAGCTAAAGGTTTAGTCTAGCCAGCATCCAGTTTTCTCCCCCTCCCCCCCCTACACACACACACACACACACACAACACACACACACACACACACACACACACACACACAACACCACACTGACCAAATTCGAAACTGTCACGCCGAAGAGCTCCGTTGTTGAGGAACCTGCCATCCATGTCTAAAGCCTCCCAGATGGCCGCAGTGACGGACTTCAGGCTCTCCAGGGAGGACATGACCAGAGTCCAGGGTCTGGTGCCTCGGAACTCCAGCATAGGGAGTCGTGGGACTTGTTGTTGGGCGACAGCCAGTCATCGATGTCGCAGATCTTCTGCTGCTTGGCCACAGCGTGGGTCTTGACGTCCAGCAGCAGGATATTGGTCCGGGAGATGCCCAGCAACCGTGGGATCTGGTTCATTGGACGGTGGGGTGGACAGAGAGAAGATGGTTACTGGATATGACTTAGGTAGCGGTTTATAAGGGTAGAAGGTTAGTAGGATGCAGAGAAAAGATAGTTATTGGATTGATTGTTTGATTGATTGATTTGGTTAGTTTTTACGTCGACACCCACCTCAGGTGATATGGCCGACGGGGATGACCATCCCAGAGAAGTGGGGGGAAGGGGGACTTATCTAATTCTATACTGACACCACCAGAACAACATGATGTTGGATGGACGGAGGCAGTTTTATGCAGTGACCCATGACCAGAAAAATTTAACAACTAATTAGTGTTTTGTGAGGTGTGTGATGGTGTGACGGGCTTTGCTGTGTGTGTCTATGTTCGCGTGTGTATTTGGGGTTTATCTATTGTTTTTAATGACGATAGCGATAATAAAATGCTCACTGATCATGCTTTTGCAGTTCATACCGATAAAAACAGTATGGAGATAGTATATACGAGAACGAATTTGCAAAACCTGAAAATGATGAGATTTAAAGAAAAAAACAAACAAACCACGATGTTACTAAAGTAACACAATGAGTCCATAAACAGAGGCTCTGAAGTGTCGACAAGAAATGAATCGTTTTTCATTCACAATTTTGTTTTATGTAAAAATCCAAGATAGTCAGCCATTCTGTAATCTCGTTCGTTATACCCAAACTAACAAAATATTCCGTTTCAAACACATGCATTTCATACTGTAAATCGCCAAGCTGCTGAAAAACTAAAATAGCAACTACCAGTAATGCCATTATAGTATTCTGTAGACATTGGTACAATTTTTGGAGTCGCGTCTCTGGAAAAGAATGAATTGACAGAAAAAAGAAGAGGAGGAGAGGAGAGGAATAAAAATAATGTCGACAGGTTTTTGTCACAGAGAGACACAGACAGACAGACGGACAGACAGACAGACAGACAGACAACACACACACACACACACACACACCCACTCACACACAAACATCACACACACCACACACACACACACACATGCACACACACATACTGTACACACATAAGCGCGCGCACGCGCACACACTTACATACATAAACACACCTGCACACATACACATACACACACGCACACACACGTATACACGCTGACAAACACACACAAAAACACATACTCTCCGTTCTCTCTCTCTGTCTCTCTCTGCTCTCTCTCTGTCGTCTGTCTGTTCTCTCTCTCTGTCTGTCTCGTCTCTCTTTCCTGCTCTCTCTCTCTCTCTGGTCCATGTATGAACTAAACTCCAGAAAGATGACTAAAGAGTGTTTTCCAAACTAGTCTAAGCTAAACAAATCGTATGTTTTGTTCGATTACCTTTTTCTGTGTGTTTCCCCTCTGTATCTCCTTCACCTGAAAGAGCTTACAGCCATAGGATGGCAGTTTCTTGCAGATCTTGATGTATAGCTGTTTGAATTGCACCTCATTCTCGTAGTACGTCGAATGCCACAGCTTCTTCTGTTTCTCCTGCGAAACCACATTAAAACCACATACGTTAAAACCACATTCAAACCACATACGTTAAAACCACATACGTTAAAACCACATTCAAACCACATACGTTAAAACCACATTCAAACCACATACGTTAAAACCACATACGTTAAAATCACATTCAAACCACATACGTTAAAACCACATTCAAACCACATACGTTAAAACCACATTCAAACCATATACGTTAAAACCACATTCAAACCACTTACGTTAAAACCACATTCAAACCACATACGTTAAAACCACATTCAAACCACATACGTTACAACCACATTCAAACCACATACGTTAAAACCACATTCAAACCACATACGTTAAAGCCACATTCAAACCACATAAGTTAAAACCACATACGTTAAAACCACATTCAAACCATATACGTTAAAACCACATACGTTAAAACCACATTCAAACCACATACGTTAAAACCACATACGTTAAAACCACATACGTTAAAACCACATACGTTAAAACCACATTCAAACCACATACGTTAAAACCACATTCAAACCACATACGTTAAAACCACATTCAAACCATATACGTTAAAACCACATTCAAACCACATACGTTACAACTACATTCAAACCACATACGTTAAAACCACATTCAAACCACATACGTTAAAACCACATACGTTAAAACCACATTCAAACCATATACGTTAAAACCATATTAAAACCACACACATTAACTTCGACATACTGTTTCCTCCAGATCAATTAATGCATACAAGCATTTAGACCATGACTATCGTAAAGTCCATGTTGCAACAAGCCGACACCATCAGTAGCTATATCACAAATACTATTCAGAGAAGGATGGTGATCATACAAGTCAGGAAAGCTAAGTCTTAACTCTTGGAAAACAAAATATACACAGAATGTATGTATTTGTTCAAACGCATTATCTGTCCACCATCTGCTCTTTGAATGTATTATCTTACTTACGACATATAGAAATAACAATCTCGATTTTTCATGTACTGACTCTAGAGATATCCTTTACGATAAAAAAATGATATTATTTCGGTAGTCCAGCTGATTCTCGGATCCCCTGTTGGCAGATTGTTATGAAGAGTTAATTAATTGTTGTTTGTTATTGATTGACACTGTTAACTTAATGTTCTGAATTATTAATTGTAATTGTTCCCCTTCTTACATTCAAATTTCCACTACCCTTTCCCATCCCCCACCCCCCACCACCACCCTTTCTATCACCATTGCGAACAGACATTAAATAAAGATTCCATTCCATTCCAGGAAAGCGAGTCTAAGAAAACAATATCATTGTGGTACCCTTTACATCCTACAGCGCATTCAAAACAATGCTGTACGCCTTGTACTCAAAAAGAAAAAAGCTGACCACATATCTCCTCTCCTGGCACAACTTCACTGGCTCCCTGTATCAAAGCGCATACAGTACAAACTAGACACCATGTGCTACAAAAGCCTCAATAACGCAGCCCCCGATTACCTGTCGAGCCTACTTGAGATCTATGTTCCCTCACGTACCCTCCGCTCTGCCTCCGATCCTCTGACTTTTCGCTTTCCACGCACTAAGCTCAATACCTATGGTCCACGAGCCTTCTCTGTTTCTGGTCCACTCTCCTGGAACAAACTTCCTCTCTCAGTCCGTCAGCAACCTACTTTTGTCTCCTTCAAGTCCGCTCTCAAAACTCACCTTTTCTCCTCCGCATAAAATCCTAACCTCACTCAACCCCCCCCCCCCCCTCTGCAGCCTGTCTCCGCTCGGAGGGAATCACATGGTTATAATATATAATTGTATATGCTATGCTCTCTATAATTTTCCATTGCTTTTATTCTTGCTTTTATTGCTTTTATTCTTTCTCCCCATTTATAGCCATGCGTGTGTGTGTGTGTGTGTGTGTGTGTGTGTGTGTGTGTGTGTGTGTGTGTGTGTGTGTGTGTGTGTGCGTGCGTGTGTGTGCGTGCGTGCGTGCGTGCGTGCTTACGTGTGTGTCTGCTTCAGCGCTTAGATTTGATTTTATCAAGATTTTGCGCTATATAAATATTGTAATTATTATTATTTATTATAAAAGTCGGAGGCGAAAGAGGAAGGGGAAGACCACGAACAAATTACGTAGGAGATGTCAAGGAGTGGACAGGCCGTAAAAGGCCAGGTATTTTCAATGTGGTTGAGGAAAGGCATGTGGAGGACAGAGACCCGGAGAGCAGTGCGGGCAGCCAACATTCCAAAGAGTGATGCTATAGACTGACTGAGGACAGACAGATGTGGAGGACAGAGACCCGGAGAGCAGTGCGGGCAGCCAACATTCCAAAGAGTGATGCTGTAGACTGACTGAGGACAGACAGATGTGGAGGACAGAGACCCGAAGAGCAGTGCGGGCAGCCAACATTCCAAAGAATGATGCTGTAGACTGACTGAGGACAGACAGATGTGGAGGACAGAGATCCGGAGAGCAGTGCGGGCAGCCAACATTCCAAAGAGTGATGCTGTACATGTAGAGTGAGTGGGTGACCGCCTATGGAAAATAACTATTGTATTCGCAAAAGAAGGACACTATGCATGTCTACAGGCATCCTAAAGAATAAAGCTTCTCCGTTCCTTCATACCTCATAGCCATTCCTTCATACCTCATGGCCATTTCTTCATACCTCATGGCCATTCCTTCATACCTCATAGCCATTCCTTCATACCTCATAGCCGTTCCTTCATACCTCATAGCCATTCCTTCATACCTCATAGCCGTTCCTTCATACCTCATAGCCATTCCTTCATACCTCATAGCCATTCCTTCATACCCCATGGCCATTCCTTCATACCTCATAGCCATTCCTTCATACCTCATAGCCGTTCCTTCATACCTCATAGCCATTCCTTCATACCTCATAGCCGTTCCTTCATACCTCATAGCCGTTCCTTCATACCTCATAGCCATTCCTTCATACCTCATAGCCGTTCCTTCATACCTCATAGCCATTCCTTCATACCTCATAGCCATTTCTTCATACCCCATGGCCATTCCTTCATACCTCATAGCCATTCCTTCATACCTCATGGCCATTCCTTCATACCTCATAGCCATTACTTCAGACCTCATAGCCATTCCTTCATACCTCATAGCCATTTCTTCAGACCTCATAGCCATTTCTTCATGCCTCATAGCCATTCCTTCATACCTCATGGCCATTCCTTCATACCTCATAGCCATTTCTTAATGCCTCATTGCCATTCCTTCATACCTCATAGCCATTTCTTCATGCCTCATTGCCATTCCTTCATATCTCATACCCATTCCTTCAGACCTCATAGCCATTCCTTCATATCTCATAGCTATTCCTTCATACCTCATAGCCATTCCTTCATACCTCATAGCTAACCTGTTTGGGCCTGCTTATTAGTATGTCTTGACTTACCAGTTCAAATGCATTTTCTTGAAACAGAAAAGTAATGTAAGGATTTAGTTGTTTTGTTCTTGCTGTAACCGACGTTTTCTTATTCTTACCACGAATAATTCAGTCATTATGTATCTCCAAAGAAACTGACTGTGTCAGCTCTGTGCAAACTAATGATACCAACGGCCGTTCATAGCGTAACAAGTACATCACTCAAATAGCTTTTTCTAAATATGTATAAGTTTTTTTAAAAAGTTTTCGTAGAAGAAGAACCAGCAAAACGAAAACATTAGCACCAGAAGAAGGAGGAGAAGGGGAAGAAGAGTAGAATGAGGAGAAAGAGAGGAAAACAAAGACGAAGACGAAGACGAAGAAGAAGAAGAAGACAAAGAAGAAGAAGAAGAAGAAGAAGAAGAAGAAGAAGAAGAAGAAGAAGAAGAAGAAGAAGAAGAAGAAGAAGAAGAAGAAGAAGAAGAAGAAGAAGAAGAAGAAAGACAAAGAAGAAGAAGAAGAAGAAGAAGAAGAACAACAACAACAACAACCACAAGAACAAGAAGAAGAAGGATGAAAGAAAGAAAGAAGCAGGAAGAAGAAAGAAAGGAAAAAAAAAAGAAAGAAGAAGAAGAAAAACAAATTGTAGAAGAACAAGAACAAGAACAAGAAGAACAAGAACAAGAAGAACAAGAACAAGAACAAGAACAAGAAGAACAAGAAGAACAAAAAGAACAAGAAGAACAAGAAGAAAAAGAACAAAAAGAACAAGAAGAACAAGAAGAACAAGAACAAGAAAAAGAACAAGAAGAAGACGAACAAAACCCACGCAAAAGTTTTAAGCCTGTTGCAGCGCGTCTTGCGTAAACCGATTTCGGCCATGTGTAAGCAGTCAAAGGCGTAAACTACGGTTAAAGCCATGAATTATCCTCAATCCCTTTTCTACTTAACAAAATGACGTCACTTGACGAGTGGGTTTTCTTTCCTTTCCTTTTTCTTTTTTCTGGAATGTTACAGTTACGTAGAGATAAAAATATGGTTGACTATACCTACCACATGTTAAAAAAAAAAATAAGGCAAGAAATACCAACATACTTCATTCCCATCGCATGACGGCTCTTCGTCTGACCACATATGTTTTCTCTTGAACAGAAAGTTTCTTTCGTCTCGTTGCTTGTTTAAAGTTACGCCTTTTCTGTCTATCTTCCTTTGAAAAAAGGATGAGATAGAGGGAATGATTTAGATCGAATCCTGGTGTCTGCGGTTTCGTGTATTTATGCAGACAAAAAGAGACAAGAAAGATCTTTCTCAAAAATGATTCGATAAGAGGTTTACCAAACTTAGACCATAGATTAGAAATAACGGCAAGTCGCAAACACACACAATGTTTCATTAATGACATTTTGCATTTTCGCATACTTTATTAAAAGGACGTTTTTTTTTTAAAAAATGTTCTTCTCTAACGGGGACTCGTCACAACATGAACCTGATATAAACTGCTCATGAAACCATTCAAGGCTATAATTTCATGGGGAAAAGGAGTTTACGGCCATATAAATGATTGTTACCAGAGCTGGTGATTTTATAAAATTGACAGAACAGAAGGGAAGCTGAAACCTGCTAAACCCTTTGACTCCCGCACCCTGTCTACCAACTTAACCTTTTGGCTCACTCACCTTATCCTCAGGCTTCCTGCAGGAAGCTGGTGGATAGGATGACGGAGTCAAAGGGGTGAATCAGACGAAAACCGATGAGCTAGCCAAAACAGGACTAGCCCGAGAACAGAGTCAGCTACAGCGACAGGAGAAGCACCATAAGACCATTATTATTATTATTATTATTATTATTATTATTATTATTATTATTATTATTATCATTATATTATTACTACTATTATCATTATCATTATTATTATTATCATTATCATTACTATTATATAATTATCATTATTGTTGCTATTATTATTACTATTATTACTGTTAGTATTATTATCACTAGTACAATACTATTATTATTGTTATTGTTATCATTATTATTATTATTATCATTATTATTATTATTAATATTATTATTATTATTATCATTATTATTATATTATTACTACTATTATTATTATCATTATTATTACTATCATCATCATTATTATTATTATTATTATTATTATTATTATTATATAATTATCATTATTATTGCTATTATTATTACTATTATTACTGTTAGTATTATTATCACTAGTACAATACTATTATTATTGTTATTGTTATTATTATTATTATTATTATTATTATCATTATTATTATCATCATTATTATCATTATTGTTGTTATTATTTTATCATTATTATTATAATTATTTATTTATTTATTTATTACTGTCATTATTATTATCATTATTATTTTTATTGCTAATATCATTGTTACTATTATTATTATCATTATTACTATTATTACTGAAAGCCTATCCGACTGTTCATAGACATATCAGTGCCACAACCATCATCATCATCATCATCATCAGGTGCCCTGCCGCATGGAGCCGGCGACCATGGACTTCCAACCATCTCTATCTCTCATTGCCCCCAGCATCTCCCCCACCCTCTTCATCCCCAGCCACTCTGCAAGTCCGTCCCGCATTCTCTCCCTGGGTCTGCCTGGTGCTCTCTTTCCCTCCAGCTTTCCCGTTGTGACCAGGTGCTCCAAATCCCCCTTCCTCATAAAATGGCCTATAAATGTTGCTTGTCTTTACCTAATCTTCCTTATGAATGATCTACTTGTGTCTGCCTCCATCAAGACTGTCTCGTTTGTTTTCTTTGCTGTCCATGGAACTCTCAACATTCTTCTGAGAAACCACATCTCGGCTGCCTCGATCCTGCTCTGGATTTGCTTGCTGACTGTCCACGCCTCGCATCCGTACAACAGTATTGGTTCTATATAACATTCAAGGACTCTCTTTCTGATGTTAATTGATAGGCACTTGTTGGTAAGAATGCTTGTCATTTTCTTGAATGGCCGATTCTGCCAGCTATTTCCGATGTGCATCTGCCGTCTGATGAAATGACCGTTCCCAGGTATTTGAACTTATTAACCTGTGTCAAGGTTGTGCCATTTGCTGTTACTTTGCATGAGGGGATTTCATGTTTTTTACTGATCACCATGACTTCAGTCTTCCTGCTGTTTAGTTCCAACCCCTTACCTTTGCTTTCTGTTTCTAGTATATTCACAAGGTTTTGTAGGTCCCTTTCATTTTCTGCAATTAGCACGGTGTCATCTGCGTACCGAATGTTGTTTATCATTTTCCCTCCAACCTTTAATCCAGGGTCTTCTTCTAGGTTTATCATGATGTTTTCGCTATAGAGTAAAAACAGATCTGGTGACAAAACACAACCCTGTCTGACTCCTCTTTTGATGTTTTGAAAAGAGCTTATATTGCTTTCTTTTCTCATTGCAGCTGTTTGTTCCCAGTACATATTCCTGATTATTCGTAGATCTTTTCCATCGACATTGAGTCTCTCCAGTTGGTTGATCAATTCATCATGTCGCACCCGATCGAAAGCCTTGGTATAGTCAACAAAGCATAAATACAAATCCTTATTCATCTCAATTGACCTCTCTATGATAGTTCTTAGGATGTATATGGCATTAATAGTTCCTTTCCCCTCCACAAATCCACACTGTTCTTCTGCTATTTCTCTTTTGATTCTATTCCTTGTCCTCATCATGATTATTCTTAACAGGATTTTTGTTACATGACTCATCAAACTGATTGTGCGATGGAGTTCGCATTCTATAGCCCCTGTCTTCTTTGGAAGTGCAATGAAAATTGATTTTGACATGTCTTTGGGAATTTTTCCAGTGTCTAAAATTTCATTTAGGAGGACTGTTACTTTTTCTATGCCAAATTCCTCCAGGGCTTCAATCATCTACAACCATCCCAAACAAAACAAACACATATCAACACATTGATGACCCTGGAAAGAAGAACAACTAGAAGAGAAAATTTAAGTACACCTATTATTGAATTCATGTATATGATCTAGTCTGAACCTTTTGCAGTCGAGAAATTTGTTCTGCTGATAAACTAGCACATTGCAAAATCACAAGAACCTAGCGGAAAGAGGAACAACAAGAAGAGAAAATTTAAGTATATCTATTTTTGAATTCACGCATACGATCTATTCTGAACCCTTTAAAATCGAGATATTTGTTATGATGGCATGCTACTAAAGGTAGCATTACAAGAGTCTAGCCGAGAAGTTGATGTCGCAGAAACAAATCGTTTACATTCTGTTTTTGGACAAATACGGTTCGATAGATCGATCCTCAAGAGCACTAGATAAAAAAACAACAACTGAGGCATCTGTTACTGGTGTGTTTTTGCGTAGACAAAATTTGGTCAATCTTGACTCCTATGTATTGCACAGAGCTTTGGAATGAAATAACAGCATTGCAGACACTTGCAGACTCGGTTCCAAGCAATCCAGGTTGGAAAGTAATGCAGACAGGCATATCAGTTCTGTTTTGTCTATGTTCAGCTGTAGTTTGCTGCTGTTCATCCGGGACAACACATTGTCAATACCTGTCTGAACGTTACTTTAACCCTTTGACTCCCGCACTCTGTCCACCAGCATCCTGAATTGTCAGCCATGCCAGCAAAACAAAAACTTAACCCTTTGATTCCCTCACTCTATCCACCAGCTTCCTCAGGAAGCTGGTGGATAGAGTGAGGGAATCAAAGGTTAAGTTTTCGCTGTTGGGGATAGGTGCCGAGTCAAAGCGTTAAACAGAGAGAAAACTTTTGATGA
The DNA here is from genome assembly GCA_030674185.1 of Monoplex corrugatus. Classification (NCBI taxonomy): domain Eukaryota; kingdom Metazoa; phylum Mollusca; class Gastropoda; order Littorinimorpha; family Ranellidae; genus Monoplex; species Monoplex corrugatus. The sequence continues at coordinate 82,241,383 of CM060307.1, forward strand.
AGAACTCTGATATTTTGTATCATCGCCATATTCATCAGGATCACAATCACGTACAGCAATTACATCAGAGAGAGTCCGCGAATGCATTGTAAACAAAACAAATAATCCTAGAACAATATATTGTAGTATAATTTGCACGAGAGAGCAAGGAGGATTTACGTTTAGTATCACAAATGACAGTGCAAACGCGAAAGTGGGAATACCGAGTACGGAGTTCCTTTAAGAAAAGGCCATCGCTAATTCTGAAGGGCCAAGGAGAGAGAGAGAGAGAGAGAGAGAGAGAGAGGAGAGAGAGAGAGAGAGAGAGAGAGAGAGAGAGAGAAGACAGACAGACAGACAGACAGAGACAGAGACAGAGACAGACAGAGACAGAGACAGACAGATAAGAGACAGAGAGACAGAAAGACAGACAGAGAGAGAGACAGAGACAGAAAGAGAGACAGAGAGACAGAAACAGGAGAGAGAGAGAGAGTGGGGCAGAGACAGAAAGGGGAGAGACAAGAAAGAAAGGAAGGAGAAAGAGAGAAGGACAGAGAATGGAAGGGGGGGGAAAGGAAAAGAATGAGAGAGAGAGACAGAGAGAGAGACAGAGACACAGACAGACAGACAGATAGAAGCAAAAAGGAAGGAAAAGGAAGAGAGGGACAGAGAGAGAGAGAGGAGAGAGAGAGAGAGAGAGCAAAGAGAGAGAGAGAGAGAGACAGAAAGAGAGACAGAGACAGAGACAGACAAACACAGAGACAGAACAGACAGACACACACACAACACACACACACACACACACACACACACACACAGCACGCACGCACGCACGCACAGAGACAGAAAGAGAGAGATAAGCAAACAGGAAGGAAGGAAGGAGAGAGAGAGAGAGACAGAAGAGCAGAGAAGACAGACGAGAGAAGAGACAGACAGACAGAGAGAGAAGAAACAGAAAGAGAGAAGAAGAGACGAGAGAGAGAGAGAGAGGGGGGGTCAAGGTGTCACAAGGCACGCTGACATCAACCATATGGCTGCATCACAAAATGCAAGAGGAGGAAACAAAACAAATCTGGCAGAAAAAATTAACCTGCACATAAAGCCTTAGCACTTCGGGGTAAGGTCATGAGATTCTACTGATGTAGAAAAGACAGGAGAGAAGACTCAATCACACACCCACCACCCACACGCACACAGACACACACCAAGCGCAGGCAGAAGGGAGATACACTCCAAGATCCACACCCACTCACAAAGGCAGAGAGACAGAGAGAAAGGAGAGAAGGAGAGAAAGAAAGGGGAGAGAGGGGAGAGAGAGAGAGAGAGAGAGAGAGAGAGAGAGAGAGAGAGAGAGAGAGAGAAAGAAGGGGGGGGGAGGGGAAGAGAGAGAGAGAGAGAGAGAGAGAGAGAGAGAGAGAGAGAGAGACTATGACACAGAGTGAGAGAGAGAGGGAAATAGAGATATAGATAGACAGACAGACAGACAGACAGACATAGCGAGAGAAGACAGATACAAAGAAGGAGACAAGAGGCAGAGAGACTGTCAAAAAAATAGATAGAGACACAGAGAGACTGAAACAGAGACAGACAGACAGACAGACAGACGAACGGACAAACGGTCACCATACACGTGGCACCTGTGACGTTAGTGCTTAAATGGAATTCGCTCCGAGCGCGGAGACGTCATCTTGAGAAACTGAAACTGAAACTGAAACAGAAACAGAAACAGAAACAGAAACTGAAACTGAAAATGAAACTTTGCTCCGATCACTCACACGAATGACATCTTTCATCTTTTTGGGCGCGTTGAAGAGCGGCGGCAGGAACTTGCTGATGTCCACCAGCTCCCCCTCGCTCTCAAGGTCACTGTCCCCGCTGCACAGCAGGGCGCGCGCGAGGCTGCGCGTCTTGCGGCGCGTGCTGGTGATGCGCTGCGCGCGCTGCGACTTGATCAGCTCCTTCTTCTGCCGCAGGTTCTCCAGCCGCTCCGCGTCCTTGGAGCGTAAGAGGAGTGGCTCCTGCTCGGGCAGGTGGCTGGGCGTGGTGGAGGTGGTGGTGGTGCTCTCGGAGGGGAAGATCTGCTGCTGCTGCTGCAGGTGGTACAGGTGGTGGTTGTTGTTGGACGTGGCGGTGATGGAGCGATTGTGGTGGTGGTGATGATGGAGGTGGTGATGGTGGTGGTGGTGGTGAACGTTAGGGATGAGCTGTTGATTAAGACAGATGAGTTTCAGTTCAGACAGTCTTTATTTGTTATGGTTAATAGTAAAGAACTATATTATGAGTTTGTTTTTTTTTGCCCTCTTTTCACCCAATCCTTACACCACAGACGACTGCGATGTCTATTCTTAATATTGAAATATACTACTTGTGTTTGTTTAACACATTAACAGTATTGACAAAACCCAATGCAAATATTAAATCATAAAAAAGTAGACAAAGAAGCGAACAAGAACAAGAAGAAGAGAAGAAGCTGTTTAAACTAAAACGGGAAGTCCATAATCTCTAGGGTTTAGGTTCTTACAGAGCCAGACAAAGCGGATGACGAAAACGAAACAAAACGAAACAAAACAAAACGAAAAAAAAAGAAAAGAAATCAATCAACAAACAAACAAACAAACAAACAAACAAACAAACAAACAAATAAACAAACAACCAGACAAACAAAGAAGCTAAAAACAAACAAAACCAAATTAGTAATTACCACTCACATGCACATGAAAAAAACCACACACACAACAACAACACACACACACACACACACACACACACACACACAACACACACACACACACACACACACACACACACACACACACACACACACACACACACACACACACACACTCGTTCACTCACTCACTCAACTCCAGCATCTTTAAACACCCAAATTCCCAAGTGTTTCGGAATAATCAACGTGGCAAAATGGTTTATGGGTAAAGTTGCTGAATGAGAAGCTGTAGGTTCGAACCTCCACCAGTACAACAGTTTGTTGTGAGATTTTTAGGCCTTACTGCTGTTGTGACATTTTATGGCCTCACTGCTGTTGTGACAATTTGAGGACTTACTACTGGTGTGACAATATTTGGCCTTACTACTGGTGTGACATTTTTAGGCCTTACTGCTGTTGTGACATTTTATGGCCGTACAGCTGTTGTGACATATTTAGGCCTTACTGCTGTTGTGACATTTTATGGCCCCACTGCTGTTGTGACATATTTAGGCCTCACTGCTGTTGTGACATTTTATGGCCCCACTGCTGTTGTGACATATTTAGGCCTCACTGCTGTTGTGACATTTTATGGCCGTACATGCTGTTGTGACATATTTAGGCCTCACTGCTGTTGTGACATTTTATGGCCTACATGCTGTTGTGACATATTTAGGCCTCACGCTGTTGTGACATTTTTATGGCCCTACTGCTGTTGTGACATATTTAGGCCTCACTGCGTTGTGACATTTTATGGCCTTACAGCTGTTGTGACATTTTATGGCATTACAGCTGTTGTGACATTTTTGGCCTTACAGCTGTTGTGACATTTTGAGGCCTTACAGCTGTTGTGACATTTTATGGCCTTACAGCTGTTGTGACATTTTGAGGCCTACAGCTGTTGTGACATTTTATGGCCTTACGCTGTTGTGACATTCTTTATGGCCTTACAGCTGTTGTGACATTTTTGGCCTTACAGCTGTTGTGACATTTTGATGGCCTTACTCTGTTGTGACATTTTATGGCCTTACGCTGTTGTGACATTTTATGGCCTTCACTACTGTTGTGACATTTTATGGCCTTACTGCTGTTGTGACATTTTGAGGCCTTACTCTGTTGTGACATTTTATGGCCTTACTGCTGTTGTGACATTTTATGGCCTTACAGCTGTTGTGACATTTTATGGCCTTACGCTGTTGTGACATTTTAGGCCTTACTCTGTTGTGACATTTTATGGCCTTACGCTGTTGTGACATTTTATGGCCTTACTGCTGTTGTGACATTTATGCGTATTTGGCCTTACTGCTGTTGTGACATTTTATGGCCTTACAGCTGTTGTGACATTTTATGGCCTTACTACTGTTGTGACATTTTATGGCCACCTTTACAGGCCTGTATTGTGACATTTTTGGCCTTACAGCTGTTGTGACATTTTATGGCCTTACTGCTGTTGTGACATTTTATGGCCTTACTGCTGTTGTGACATTTTATGGCCTTACACTGTTGTGACATTTTATGGCCCACTGCTGTTGTGACATTTTTAGGCCTTACTAGCTGTTGTGACATATTTAGGCCTTACTGCTGTGTGACATTTTAGGCCTTACTGCTGTTGTGACATATTTAGGCCTTACTGTTGTTGTGACATATTTAGGCCTTACTACTGTTGTGACATTTTTAGGCCTTACTGCTGTTGTGACATTTTAGGCCTTACTGCTTGTTGTGACATTTTATGGCCTTACTGTTGTTGTGACATTTTAGGCCTTACTGCTGTTGTGACATTTTATGGCCTTACTGCTGTTGTGACATTTTTAGGCCTTACTACTGTTGTGACATTTTTGGCCTTACTACTGTTGTGACATTTTTGGCCTTACTACTGTTGTGACATTTTATGGCCTTACTGCTGTTGTGACATTTTTGGCCTTACGCTGTTGTGACTTTTTGGCCTTACTGCTGTTGTGACATTTTATGGCCTTACTGCTGTTGTGACATTTTATGGCCTTACTGCTGTTGTGACATTTTATGGCCTTACAGCTGTTGTGACATTTTATGGCCTTACTGCTGTGTTACATTTTATGGCCTTACTGCATGTGTTACATTTATGGCCTTACTGCTGGTGTGACATTTTATGGCCTTACTGCTGGTGTTACATTTTATGGCCTTACTGCTGGTGTTACATTTTATGGCCTTACAGCTGGGGTGACATTTTAGGCCTTACTGCTGGTGTGACATTTTATGGCCTTACTGCTGGTGTACATTTTATGGCCTTACTGCTGTTGTTACATTTTATGGCCTTACTGCTGGTGTGACATTTTATGGCCTTACTGCTGTTGTGACATTTTATGGCCTTACTGCTGGTGTTACATTTTATGGCCTTACTGCTGTTGTGACATTTTATGGCCTTACTGCTGTTGTGACATTTTATGGCCTTACTGCTGTTGTTACATTTTATGGCCTTACTACTGGTGTGACATTTTAGGCCTTACTGCTGTTGTGACATTTTATGGCCTTACTGCTGTTGTGACATTTTATGGCCTTACTGCTGGTGTTACATTTTATGGCCTTACTGCTGTTGTGACATTTTATGGCCTTACTGCTGTGTGACATTTTATGGCCTTACTGCTGTTGTGACATTTTAGGCCTTACTGCTGTGTGTGACATTTTATGGCCTTACTGCTGTTGTGACATTTTATGGCCTTACTGCTGTGTGACATTTTATGGCCTTACTGCTGGTGTGACATTTTATGGCCTTACTGCTGTTGTGACATTTTATGCCTTACTGCTTGACATTTGCCTTAACTGCTGTTGTGACATTTTTAGGCCTTACTGCTGTTGTGACATTTTATGGCCTTACTGCTGTGTGACATTTTATGGCCTTACTGCTGTTGTGACATTTTATGGCCTTACTGCTGTTGTGACATTTTATGGCCTTACTGCTGTTGTGACATTTTATGGCCTTACTGCTGTTGTGACATTTTATGGCCTTACTGCTGTTGTGACATTTTATGGCCTTACTGCTGTTGTGACATTTTAGGCCTTACTGCTGTTGTGACATTTTATGGCCTTACTGCTGTTGTGACATTTTATGGCCTTACTACTGGTTGTGACATTTTATGGCCTTACTGCTGTTGTGACATTTTAGGCCTTACTGCTGTTGTGACATTTTAGCCTTACTGCTGTTGTGACATTTTATGGCCTTACTGCTGTTGTGACATTTTAGGCCTTACTGCTGTTGTGAATTTTAGGCCTTACTGCTGTTGTGACATTTTAGGCCTTACTACTGTGTGACATATTTTAGGCCTTACTACTGTTGTGACATTTTAGGCCTTACTGCTGTTGTGACATTTTAGTCCTTACTAGTGTGACATTTTAGTCCTTACTGCTGTTGTGACATTTTAGGCCTACTACTGTGTGACATTTTAGGCCTTACTGCTGTTGTGACATTTTAGGCCTTACTACTGTTGTGACATTTTATGGCCTTACTACTGTTGTGACATTTTAGGCCTTACTCTGTTGTGACATTTTAGGCCTTACTACTGTTGTGACAATTTTATGGCCTTACTACTGGTGTGACATTTTTAGCCTTACTACTGGTGTGACATTTTTAGGCCTTACTCTGTTGTGACATTTTAGGCCTTACTACTGTTTTGACATTTTAGCCTTACTACTGTTGTGACATTTTATGGCCTTACTACTGTGTGACATTTTTAGGCCTTACTACTGTTGTGACATTTTATGGCCTTACTACTGTGTGACATTTTTAGGCCTTACTACTGGTTGTGACATTTTAGGCCTTACTACTGTGTGACATTTTATGGCCTTACTACTGGTTGTGACATTTTATGGCCTTACTGACTGTGTGACATTTTAGGCCTTACTCTGTGTGACATTTTAGCCTTACTACTGTTGTGACATTTTATGGCCTTACTACTGTTGACATTTATAGGCCTTACTCTGTGTGACATTTTAGGCCTTACTACTGGTGTGACATTTTATGGCCTTACTGCTGTTGTGACATTTTATGGCCTTACTCTGGTGTGACATTTTATGGCCTTACTAGCTGGTGTGACATTTTATGGCCTTACTGCTGGTGTGACATTTTATGGCCTTACTACTGTTGTGACATTTATGGCCTTACTCTGTTGTGACATTTTATGGCCTTTACTCTGGTGTGACATTTTATGGCCTTACTACTGGTGTGACATTTTATGGCCTTACTACTGGTGTGACATTTTATGGCCTTACTACTGTGTGACATTTTATGGCCTTACTGACTGGTGTGACATTTTATGGCCTTACTGCTGTTGTGACATTTTATGGCCTTACTGCTGTTGTGACATTTTATGGCCTTACTGCTGGTGTGACATTTTATGGCCTTACTGCTGTGTGTGACATTTTATGGCCTTACTGCTGGTGTGACATTTTATGGCCTTACTGCTGTGTGACATTTTATGGCCTTACTGCTGTTGTGACATTTTATGGCCTTACTGCTGTTGTGACATTTTAGGCCTTACTGCTGTTGTGACATTTTATGGCCTTACTGCTGGTGTGACATTTTATGGCCTTACT
>CM060307.1:82263634-82268634 GCA_030674185.1 Monoplex corrugatus
CACAACACAACACACCACACCACACCACGCACAACACAACAACACACACACCACACCACACCACACCACACCACACCACACCACAAAACAAAACCACTCCACAACACATCACAACACACCACAACACACCACAACACACCACAACACAACATACCACAACACACTACAACACACCACAACCACACCCACACCACACCACACCACACCACACTACACCACATCACACCACACCACATCACTACACACCACACCACACCACACCACATCCACGATACAACACACCACACCACGATACAACACACCACATCACAGATACAACACACCACACCACGATACAACACACCACACCACGATACACACACCACACCACAACACACAACACACACACCACACAACCACACCACGATACAACACACCACATCACGATACAACACACACACACGATACAACACACCACACCACGTTACAAACACAACCACGATACAACACACCCCCAGATACAAACAACATTAATACAAAACACTCACACCATGATACAACCACACACCCTCACTCAACACACGAAAGTAAAACAACCAATTCCGATAAACAAACCCACACCACGTATACACACACCCCACACAGTTACAAACAACCCACCACGATATCAACACCACCACAAAACGATCACACACACACCACGTTACAAAACAACTTCAATCCGATTAAAAATAACCACAAAAAACACAACAATAAAAATACACAAACACGTTACAAAGCACACCAACCAGATACAAACACACCACACCACGATACAACACACACACCACGTTACAACAACACATCACGATACAACACACAATCACGATAACAACAACACAAAACCAAAGTATAAACACCCATACACGAATACAAAAACAAAACATAATACACACCAACAGTTAAAACAACCAATACATAATATAATACAAATATCAATAAAAACACTAATCACGATACACCACACCATATCACGATAAACACAAACACACAACCACGTTACAAACACACACACCACGTTACAACACACCACATCACGATACAACACACCACACCACGATACAAACACCACACCACGATACAACACACCACACCACGATACAACACACCACATCACGATACACCACACCACATCACGATACAACACACCACATCACGATACAACACACCACACCACGTTACAACACACCACACACACCCACCACGTTACAACACACCACACCACGTTACAACACACCACACCACGATACAACACACCACATCACGATACAACACATAACACCACGATACAACACACCACACCACGATACAACACATAACACCACGATACAACACACCACACCACGATACAACACACACATCACGATACAACACACCACAACACGACACACCACATCACACCACGTTACAACACACCACATCACGATACAACACACCACAACACAACACACCACATCACACCACACCACAACACACCAACACACCACACCACACCACAACACACCAACACACCACACCACACCACACCACACCACCCCCACCACACAACACAACACCACGATACACAACACAAAACTCACCATAACTCTGAAAACAAATAGGTAGGTAAAATGCAGTTACTCCTCCCGGAGACACAAACTAAACGGACGTTAGGAACAAAACTGTTTCACACCATGCAAAGGGTCTTCAGAGCACAGTCCTTTTTTTTTCTTTCTTTTTTTTTTTTCTTTTCTTTTTTTAAACTAGAAAGTAAAAGTTCGTAATGCTTTGGCAAGTGTGCGGCCGCTATAACTAAAAATCCGTCTGTACTGCTTTGGTGTATTACTCATGCTCACAGCCCTCATTCAAGCTTACGTAAATACATTTTACCCCAGCAGTTCATCGCGCACAATCACCACCTTATTCAAAAGCGCTATTTCCTACACATACCAGAATATAAAAGAAGAGCTTCAAGCCGATTAAAAAAATAAACCCACAAAAACAAAAAAAAAAAAAAAAAACAAAAAAACCAGTAGTAGGGGGTGGGAGTAGGGGGTAAGGAGGTTGCTCGTACAAAAGCCATGATTCATTTTTAGAACTGACTCGAACGTTTTCGAGAACGAATAGAACAGGATACGCATTTCCTGTAAAGCATAATAATAATGATGATGATGATGATGATGATGATGATGATATCAATAACAACAACAAGAACAGCAATAATAACAACGCCATAATGAGAATAATAATAATGATAATAACAATAATAATAATAATAATAATAATAATAATAATAATAATAAATAATAATAATAATAATAATAATAATAATAATAATGAGAATAATAATAATAATGAGAATAATAAATAATAATAATAATAATAATAATAATAATAATAATAATAATAATAATAATAATGAAAAGTAAAACAAATCAATTAAGAAAGAAAGAAAGAGAGACAAAAGAAAGAATGAAAGAAAGAAAGAAGAAAAGAAAGGAAAGAAAGGAAGGAAGAAAGAAAGAAAGAAAGAAAGAAAGAAAAGAAAGAAAGACAGACAGACAGACAGACAGACAGACTGACTGACTGACTGACAGGCAGACAGACAGACAGACAGACAGAAACATTCTTGAGTAGTGTCATTTTCCAAACTCATTCGGAGTCACTGCGTGTTATACATTCCCAAGACATTGAAGCACCGACATGTCACACACACACACACACACACACACACAACCACACACACCACACACACACACACACACACACACACACACACACACACACACACAGCACACGCACATACAGACACACACACATACACACCACACACACACACACACACACACACACCACAACACACACACACACACACACACAGACACACACAACACACACACACACAGACTACATACACAACACACACACCACACCACACACACACACACACACACACACACACACACACACACACACAACAACACACACACAACACACACACACACCAACAACACACACACACACACCACCACACACAACACACACACACACACACACACACACACACACCACACACACACACACACACACACAACACACACACACAAACACACACACACACACACACACACACACACACACACACACACACACACACACACCTCACACTCACTCTCTCTCACACACACAAATCACACACAACACCAACACACACTACACAACACGCACAAACACACACGACACACACACACACACACACACACACACACACACACACACACACACACACACCACTACTACGTAAAAGCGTCTGATGGCACTTATAACACAATACGCCTATAGTCATAAACGTACATACACACACATGAATGATTATAAACTGCAATGCCACACAACCAATATTTTGAAGGCAAGCCTACATGACTGAAAGAGCAGTTTTGATATGAACGATGGAGGAAGGGCTTGGTTGAAAAGTTGAAGCTATTTCACTGAGACTAGGGGTGCAAAAAAAAAAGGTGGGCAGATTCTTCGGTTCAGCCGACTGTGAAATCCAGTTGTTCATCTAAATGGCAACTATAACCTATGTTCTTTCACTCTCTCAAGTATTATGTCATAAGTGAAGAGACTGAGAAACGGGGAAGGGCTTCTTTCTGGTTTCAATACTTTTCCTCCTGTATTTTTGTTGTTGCTGTTGGTGTTGTTTGTTTGTTTGTTTGTTTGTGTGAGTGTGTGTGTGTGTATTGTGTGTGTGTGTCTGTGTGTGCGTGTGTGTCTGTTTTTTGCCTGTGTTGTTGTTGTTGTTGTTGTTGTTGTTGCTGTTTGAATGTTTTCATTTTCATCTTTTGAAATGTTTATTCGTTCATTTATTTATTTACTTATTCATCTATTTATCTATTTATTTATTCTGCTATCTGATTAGATATATAGTGGGTTTAGTTGTTGTTGTTGTTGTTGTTGTTTTTCAATACTGTAGTCGAAGTAGATTTACGTTATCCCAAAGAAGATTCCCAACGAATATGAGAGTTGGAAAGATTTGCGAGGAAGAATCACAAGAATCTTAGAGATGACGAGTACCCATATCAGTAAGGTGGTTAGTGTGTAGGTGGAAAAGACAGTACCCTTAGAAGAACCGGTACGAGTTGATTTTCTGTCTTTCTTTCTTTCTTCCTTCCTTCGTTCCTTTTTTCTTTCCTTCTTTCTCTTTCTTTCTTTCTTCCTTCCTTCATTCCTTCTTTCTTTCTCTTTCTTTCTTTCTTTCTTCCTTCCTTCATTTCTTTTTTCTTTCCTTCTTTTTTTCTTTCTTTCTTTTTTCCTTCCTTCCTTCTTTCTTTCTTTCTTTCTTCTTTCCTTCCTTCATTCCTTTTTTCTTTCCTTCTTTCTTTCTTTCTTTCTTCCTTCTTTCATTCCTTTTTTCTTTCCTTCTTTCTTTCTTTCTTCCTTCATTCCTTGTTTCTTTCTTCTTTCTTTCTTTCTTTCTTCTTCATTCCTTTTTTCTTTCCTTCTTTCTTTCTTTCTTTCTTTCTTTTCTTTCTTTCTTTCTTCCTTCATTCATTCCTTTTTTCTTTCCTTCTTGCATGGTTTTAAACTGTTGTCTGTTGTTAGCTTAACCGGGTTGTCGTTTCTGGTGTTAGCCCTGATATGGCTCTAGTAGTCGGCTGGGTTATAAGCAATAAGAACTTGAACTTCTGCCCTTCTTTCTTTCTTTTTCTTTCTTTCTTTATTTCCTTCTTTCTTGTCCTCTTCCTTTCTTTCATTCATTCTTTCCTTCATTCGTTCATTCTCTCTTTCTTTAATTCCTTCCTTCCTTCCTTCCTTCTTTCTTTTCTTTCTTTCTTTCTTTCTTTTATTCTTTCTATTATTTCTGTCATTCATTCATTCATTCATTCATTCATTTATTCATTCATTCATTCATCCATTCATTCTTTCTTTCTTTCCTTTCTACTTTCTTTCTAACCTTTTCTTTTTTTTTCTTTTTTCTTTTCTTTATTTTTTTCCCTTTTAGA
>CM060307.1:82273634-82276134 GCA_030674185.1 Monoplex corrugatus
TCTCTCTCCTTCTCTCTTTTCTCTCTCTCTCTCCTCTCTCACTGTACTAAGTGTATAATTATCACCATCACACTTCTTAGTTCGTGCGGGCAGGGAAGACCGACTTTTTTGATTCAGGCGGGTGGGCGGGACTGATCGTTGTGTGTGTGTTGGGGGGGAGGGTGGGGGAGGGGTGTGTGTGGGGGGATGGTTGTGGGTGTGTGCGTGCGTGGTGTGGTGTGTGTGTGTTTGGGAGTGGTTTTAGTGTTGGTGTTGGTGGTTAAAGGAAGTGGTGGGTGGTGTGAGTGCGTGCGTGTTTGCTTGTTTGTTATTTGTTTGTTTGTGTATTGTGTGTGTGTTTGTTTGTTTGTTTGTGTGTGTGTGTGTGTGTGTGTGTGTGTGCGCGCGCGCGCGCATGTGTGTATGTTTATGTGTAACATAACTAAGATACTACAACATATACAAACACGGGTCTAAAGTAGCTAAAACTGCTTCTGCATAATTATGTCATTTCCCTAGAACCAAAAATGCACTTAATACACGTACCCAATGATGAATTTAAAGAGTAAGTATGCAAGATTTCATTGAACACATAGGGCTGAATGGACCAGCAAGGCAGAAAACGATGGGAAGAAATGACAGAAAACAAAGGAACAAAGCAGAAACAAAGAGAATGACAGGAAAAAGAGGAAATTTCTAGCACAGTACAGAAAAAGAGCCCCCGGCATCCCCACGGGGAAGAGACGATAGATATCATCATCATCATCAACAGGTGCCCTGCCGCATGGCGTTGGCGACCATGGGACTTCCAACCATCTCTATCTCTCGTTGCCCCCAGCATCTCCCCCACCCTCCTCATCCCCAGCCACCCTGCAAGTCCGTCCAGCATTCTCTCCCTGGGTCTACCTGGTGCTCTATTTCCCTCCAGTCTTCCCGTTGTGACCAGGTGCTCCAAATCCCCCTTGCCCACAAAATGGCCCATAAATGTTGATTGTCTTTTCCCAATCTTCTTTATGAGTGATCTACTTGTGTCTGTAGAGAATCTACCAAAAAACACTAGCCCAGAAAAGCCAAGCAGACAACAGCGTCGGCTAATGTGAGACAAGGGACATCATCCGATCACTCCTTGAGCCACGGACAGAAAAGGGACGACTTCCTTTTTTCCATCCAGAGAGCAGCAGGTGGTCCTGATGAGGCTCCACACCAGCCACAATCGGCTCAACGTCCATAAGAACCGCAGATTCAGACTGACGCCCATCACCAAACCCGAGAACAAACGTTACTGTAGCGGAGCTACAAGACACAGTGCCGATTACAACATCTCTGACCACCAAGATCTAATCCATACAATAATGATGATGATGGTAGTAGTAGTAGTAGTATATGTAGTAGTAGTAAGTAGTAGTAATAGTAGTAGTAATATAGTATATAATGATAATAATAATGATAATAATAATAATGATAAAACAACAACACGTCAACAACAATGATAATAATAACAATAATAATAATAATTATATGATAATATTAATAACAATAATATAATAATAATAACAATAACAATAACAATAACAATAATAATAATAATAATAACATAACAATAATAATAATAAAAATGACAGCATTTATACGGCGCCACATCTTGACAATTCAAATCAAAGCGCACTCACGCACCAGGTGTACGCATACAATCGCCAAAGACCACCTTACAATATTTAACACACAGACTGAGGGAAAGAAATAGTTATAGAACTCACTATTGGGAAAAGAGGTGGGTTTGTAAATTGGATTTAAAAGCAGAAAGGTAGAAGTTAGGCGAAGGCAAGAGCGGAAGTCTATGCCAGATCTATGGCAACCGAAAAACTTAGGCGCTCCTGCGTTGTACAACACACAAGGCAGCAACAGACCCAACAGACTCAGTCGTCAGAGAATCTCATGGCATCACTCCAGTGTGTATCCACAGTTGTAGTGAAGCCGATAGAAAAGAATGTCCACAAAACGGCTATGTTCATCGCCGAAGTCTGGCTTGTGCATGTAGACGGCGAACAAAGGAAACAAAGAAGAAAACGAAAAAGAACAAAGAAACCGCTGTTTGGAGAGGGACGACCTAATTCGAGAACAAGACCTCGGTTTTCCACATACCTTTTATGCCCAGGTTTGCGCACTGGAGCGCAAAGTTGGGAGTTGTATCACAAACCCACACGAACGCGATTTCTATGATCTTTCGATATCAATAACTGCTATTTGATGGTATTGATAACGCGCGTACAAGTGTGTGTCTACGACCTAACGTATGCACATAAACAATTCATCAAAGAACTTGTGAGTAAACATGGTTTCTGTTGTTGTTGTTTTTGTTTTGTTTTTGTCATCGCTTTTCATTCCCCCAGTTTTGCTCCACGGCAGCCCCCTCTCCGAATGTTCTCACCACTTATCAAATGACATTCCACCGCCCATCCATTCATCCATACTCATTCATATGCAATCATTCCCTACTCCACACACAGACAGACATGCACAC
>CM060307.1:82296134-82298634 GCA_030674185.1 Monoplex corrugatus
CACACACACACACACACACACACACACACACACACATACATACGTATCTCTCCCTCTGTGTATATGTATATATATATATATATATATATATATATATATAATCTACATACATATATATATATATACATATATATATATATATATATAATATATATATATATATATATATATATATATATATATATATATGTATCATGTGTATATATTTATACATGTGTACACACATCTGTCTATATTTACATCTGTCTATCTATCTATGTATCTATCTATGTATCTATGTATCTCTCTCTCTCTCTCTCTCTCTCTCTCTCTCTCTATATATATATATATATATATACATATATACATATACATATGTGCATTTATGCACACACACACATACACACCACACACACACACATATATATATATATATATATATATATGTATGTATATATACATATATATATATATATATATATATATGTGTGTGTGTGTGTGTGTGTGTGTGTGTGTGTGTGTGTGTGTGTGTGTGTGTGTGTGTTTAACATGACACTGACATGCCTGCAGGCCAAATGTATTGCTGTTTTGTAAAGGATCAATAAAAACAATCTGGAGTCCTGAGTCGATTCTTTTCCCTTGTGCACTATCAGGCAGCAACTCCCTTATGTGCTCCATACGTGCACGAGGGTATTTTTAACCCTACCATGTAGACAGCCACCTTTCGTTTTCGGAGATGTGCATGTCAAGTATTTCCAGTTTTATTTTTATTTTTACCCTGCCCATGTAGGCAGCCGCTCTTCGTTTTCGGAGATGTGCATGCAGGCTATTTCCGTACTTCTCATAAGCCGTTGAACACTGATATCGCTTACAGGATCTTTAACATGCGTAGGCTTATTTGATGTTTTGTGTGCGTATAAACACGACTAGCCCGAGAGATCAGAAGAATTTTCATCTTCTACTCAAAAGCTGATTGGAAAAAGAACTGAGACAGCGGAGATGTGGTATTATCGGAGATTACTATGTGTCAAACGGACAGGTAGAAGAACTAGTGAAGGTGTCATGGAAGGTGTCATGGAAGGTGTCATGGAAGGTGTCATGGAAGGTGTCATGGAAGGTGTCATGGAAGGTGTCATGGAAGGTGTCATGGAAGGTGTCATGGAAGGTGTCATGGAAGAACTTAATGCCACCAGGAAATGTTACTATCAGACTGGGTGGAATCCGTAAATCTACATCAAGATTAGGCAAGAGAAGACTAAAATACGTTGACTTTGTGTCACGTAGCAAGAACACGGATCTGATGTCAACCATTTTTCAAGAAAAAAAAAAAGAAGAAAAAAAAACCCCAAACAAACAAACAAAAAACCCCAAACCAAAAATGAAACTAGAACAAAAAACAAACAAAAAAACAAAACAAAAAACAAAAAACAAAACAAAACAAAACAAAACAAAACAAAAACCCAGAGGCAAAAAAAAAAAAAAAAAAAAGGAAAGGCAGAGCTCCAGTCTCATACATCGAGAACAGAACTAACATCAGTGACCTGAATATTCAAGAAGTTGTCCACAAAAGTCAAGACAGCTGTTTGGAGGAGGACAGGGGTGGCAGTGTCAAAGAGTGCAGCGGCGAACACTGAACCTGGTGAAGCCAACAGGTGAGACTGTGAAATCACTCACTTTCAGAAAAACGGAAAGGGGTGGAGGGAGAAAGAAAATCGAGAGAGAGAGAGAGAGAGAGAGAGAGAGAGGGAGAGGGAGAGACAGGGAGAGACAGGGAGAGACAGAGAGCGACAGAGAGAGACAGAGACAGAGAGAGAGAGAGAGCTAGAGAGAGACAGAGACACAGAGAGAGAGACAGAGAGAGAGAAACTGAAACTGAAACTGAAACTGTTTATTGTCATTACTCGAAAAGGTCTTTTGACAAGGGGGATAACAATTTTCCAGTAGTTCGACACATAATCCACTCTTGTATGTGCGCAAATTCTTCACGCATAATCAAAAAAAAAATATCGAACATCCATTCCTTGAACAGTCAAACATATTCAAATCATATATAATGAACAATCATCCATTTTACCACTACTACATAATGCAAAAAAAAAAAAAAAAAAAAAATCAGAACAGTGTTCCCACATTCAGGCCAATAATTTGTCTAGGTTTAGACAAACCAAAATCTTTTTCACACACCCACACCCACACACGCACACCACGCATCCATATACACTCACACGCGGGCGCGCGCTCGTGCGCAGGCACACACACATCAAAACTGTAATATGATGAAACATCTGGGCTAGACCACCCAAATCTTACATTTAGTGATAATAATATAATCTTCACATAACTGCCCCAAAATACTCTGTTAACAAGGACATCACTATGCCTTTTATTTATTTATTTATTTATTTATTTATTTATTTTTTTGTTAACATGTATAGTAGACCCTTAAGTGTCTATATACCCTTTCAATATCCACTTCTAACATATTCTACAAATATACCATTATTTTCATATTATTAGCTAC
>CM060307.1:82303634-82313634 GCA_030674185.1 Monoplex corrugatus
AGAATCTGTAAATTTTCATCAAAATTAGACTAGGTAGAATCTGTAAATTTGCATCAAGATTAGACTGGGGAGAATCCGTACATTTGCATCAAGATTAGACTGGGGAGAATCCGGAAAGTTGCATCAAAATTAAACTGGGTGGAATCCATAAATTTGCATCAAATTTAGACTGGATACAATCAGTAAATTTGCATCAAAATTAAACTGGGTAAAATCCATAAATCTGCATCAAGATTAGACTGGGTAGAATCTGTATTGTTGCATCAGAATTAGACTAGGGAGAAAACATAAATCTGCATCAAGATTAGACTGGGTACAATCCATAAATTTGCATCAAGTTTAGACTGGGTAGAATCCGTAAATTTGAGTTAAGATTAGACTGGGTGAAATCTGTTAATTTGCATTAAAATTAGACTGGGTAGAATCTGTACATTTGCATTTTATTTAGAGTGGGTAAAATTCATAAATTTGTATTAAATTAGACTGGTAGAATCTGTAAATTTACATCAAAATTAGACTGGGTAGAATCCGTATTGTTGCATCAAAATTAGGCTGGGTAGAAGGCATCCAGGAGTCATGACCTGCAGCCTGGCCCCCTTTGAGTGTAAGGTGTTCAAGGCCGAAATACTTGTCTGAGAGGGAGAGAAAGTTCTCTTGTGAAGATCTTCTGCTGTTCAGCTCTCCCCCAGAGGGGTGGTAGTGGTTTGCTTGTTTTTGCTACTAAACTGCAGAAGTTTAAATGCTTTTTTAAATAAACGTGTTTGTGTGTGTGTGTGGGAGAGAGAGAGAGAGAGAGAGAGGAGAGAGAGAGAGGAGAGAGAGAGAGAGGAGGAGAGAGAGAGAGAGAGAGGAAAGAGAGAGAGAAAGAGACAGAGAGAGAGTGAGAGGAAGACAGGCAGACAGACAGAGAGAGAAAGAGAGAGAAGAAGAGAGAGAGAGAGAAGAGAGAGAGAGAGGGAGGAGAGAGAGAGAGAGAGCGAGAGAGGAGAGGGAGACAGAGAAAGAGAGAGAGAGAAAGAGAGAGACAGACAGACAGACAGAGACAGAGACAAAGACAAAGACACACACACACACACACACACACACACACACACACACACACACACACACACACACACACACACACACACACACAGAGAAAGAGAGAAAGAAAGGAACATATACTCTTACATATCTCGAGCATTTATATAAACCGATTTGAACTTCATCAGTCTGACTGACTGGCTGTTTTGACAGAGCCGTGATCTCCTGTCACAGCCCACGACAAAACAAAAAAAAAGAAAGAACATTGGCATTGTTTTTTGTTTTGTTTTGTTTTTCCTTGCAGCTCATCTGAATGCTTCAATCCATTCAGGATACTATCAGTATTTCATACATGTATGTACCGTTCCCCTTCCCGCTTTTAGACCTTACTAGCGCGTAGGGTTTTGCGCAGGCTCACGGAGTCTGCTAAAATAACTGACAGCAGGCATGTCAGTTTGGGTGGAGCAGCGCATGTGGAACTGCCCAAGTGAGAAGAACCCCCTCCATTTGAATAAAGCATTTTAAAGCTGTTTTAGGAAACACCGCTAGAAATTATTGAGATCAACAAGATTTTAGGGTAGCTATTGTCCAAACAACAGTCTTCTTAAACACACACACACACACACACACACACACACACACGCACACACACGCGCGCGCGCGCACACACACACATACACACACACGCACACACACACACACACGCACGTATGCACACGCACGCACGCACACACATACACACACACACACACGCACACATACACACACACACACACACACGCACACACACACACACACATACACGCACACACACACACACACACATACACACACACACACACATACACACACACACACACACATACACACACACACACACACACACATACACACACACATACACACCACACACACACACACACACACACACACACACACACACACACACACACACTACAGTTGCCTCAATCTCGTTCTAACTTTGTGTGTTCACTGTTCACGCCTCACAAATCAGAGTTCCATGGACAGAATATTAGAAAACAAACGAGACAGTCTTGAAGGAGGCAGACACGAGAAGAACACTAATGGAGAAGATTAGGAAAGACAAACAACGCTCATAGGACATTTTTTTTAGGCAAATGAAATTAGAGCACCTGGTCACAACAGGAAAGCTGGAGGGAAAGAAAACATCAGGTAGATTTAGGGAGAAAATACTAGATGGACTTGCGGAGTGGCTGAGGAAAGAGAGGATGGGTGGGAGAAGTACTTGAAGCGACAGGAGATAGATTCGTTCGTTCGTTATTTCTTTTAACGTCTATTCACATAATGTGCTTTTAGACGGTAGGAGATAGATTCGTATGGAGGGCCATGATCACTAACGCCATGCGGCAGGGCGTATGATGATGATGATGATGATGATGATGATGATGATGATGATGATGAATGATGATGATGATGATGATGATGATTGCCCAAACAACAGGAAAGCTGGAGGGAAAGAGAACACCAGACAGACCCAGGGAGAAAAAATGTTGGACGGATTTACGGAGAGGATGAAGACGCGAGGGTGGGGAAAAAAAAAAAAAAAAAAATGTATGGAGGGCCATGATCGCCAACACCATGCAGCAGGGCACAAGATGATGACGATTGCCCAAAACAGGTTAAAGGTCAAAATGGGCGCAGAATGGGAGAATGTGTCTATGGCTTACCATCTTTTCCCCTCCTTGAAATGAAAACATGTTCACGCTACACTTTTTCAGCCCCATCAAAATGCCCTTCTGTATAAATATCACGTTGAAAATAAGCAACACGTGTTTTGGCTCAACTAGACACTTTTCTTGTCTTTCTGTCTTCCTTTCTCCTCTCTCTGTCTCTGTCTCTCTATGTCTCTGTCTCTGTCTCTCTCTCTGTCTCTATCTCTGTCTCTGTCTCTCTCTCTGTCTCTGTCCTGTCTCTATCTCTGTCTCTATCTCTGTCTCTCTCTCTGTCTCTTCTCTGTCTCTCTCTCTCTCTCTCTTCTGCCTGTCTCTCTCTCTGTTTCTGTCTGTCTCTCTCTGTGTCCTCTCTCTCATCTCTCTCTCTATCTATCTATCTATCCATCTATCTATCTTCATCCATCTATCTACATCCATCTACCATCATCTATCTATCTATCTACTATCTATCTATCTATCATCTTGGTTTTCTCTCTCTGTCTCTCTCGCCAGCTCGCGCTCTTAGATTCTCTCTCTCTCTTCTCTGTCTCTCTCTGTCCTCTCTCTCTGTCTCTCTCGTCTGTCTCTCTCTTCTGATCTCTCTCTGCCTCTCTGTCTGTCTGTCTGTCTGTCTGTCTGTCTCTCTCTCTCTCTCAGGTTAAATCTCTCCCTCCCTCTGTTTTAAATGGGGCATTTAGTATTCAGATACCGTGCTGATCACAGAAATGTGATTCATTAACATAAAATTAACATAACCGTTTTTAATCTTTCTTTTTGTTTTTTTGTTTTTGTTTTTTTTGCACTTTCCTTTTTGTATCTTTTTAAAAATTTTATAATAGATATAGTGCACAATTTTCATACAGAATATGTCTGAAAATCATTTAGACATTGCTGTTTATGAAGTCATTGTTATTATTATTCATATTATCATTGTTGTCACTTTTTGATACTTTTTTTTGTTTTTGGCTTACGATGTACGTTGCGATTTATTTATCTTTTTTTTTTTTTCTACAGTTTTTGAAAAAAAAGTTCAGATATTATTTTTATCTAAACATTATCATTTTATTTGCTTTTTAATGATTATCATTATTATCACCGTTATCTTATTATTATCATCATCATCATTACTATCATTATTATTATTATTATGTTATTTTTACATTAATATTGTATATATTGTGTTGTTGTTGTGTGTGTATGTACTATAGCAAGAATAGTAATGATGGTGATGATGTGATGATGAGATGATGATGATGATGATGATGATGATGATGATTACTGTTATCCCTATTGTTGTTATTCATCACTGGTTTGTGTTGCTTAAACTTCCCGTCCTAATGTGTGATTTATTGTGTGATGGCTGAAATTTATAAATCTTCTTTGCAAATGGGATGGGGTGAGAAAGAAAAAAGAAGATTACTTCATACCCACCGGAAAGAAGTGTGTGTGTGTGTGTGTGTGTGTGTGTGTGTGTGTGTGTGTGTGTGTGTGTGTGTGTGCGTGCGCGCGCGCGTGTGTATGTGTTCGTGTACGTGCACGTGTAAGTGTACGTCTGTTTGTGTACGTGCACGCGTCCGTATATGTGTGTACCTGTATGTGTGCGCGCGCATGCATCTGTGCGTATATGAGTTCCTGCGCGCGTGTGTGTGTGTGCATGTGAGTGTGATAATGCGTGCGCGCGCGTGTGTGTATGCGTGCGTGCATGTATGTATGTATACATGTATGTATGTATGTGACAGCAGACAGCAGACAGACAGACAGACAGAGAAAGAGACAGGGAGAGACAGAGACAGAGAAAGACAGAGACATAGAGAAGACACAGAGAGAGGGAGGGTGGGAGGGGAGAGAGAGAAAGACATATATATATATAGATAGATAGAAAGAGAGACAGACAGAGAGAGAGAGAGGCAGACAGACAGACAGGCAGGCAGACAGACAGACAGACAGACAGACAGACAGACAGACAGAGACACCAAGGGAAAGAAAGAGAACATTTAGACGAACATTCTCGTATAATCAAGTTGGTATGTATTGTACAAGAAACGATAACTGCTGCTCTGCATTCCACTGGCATAACGGACACAGAGCAAGAAAGAATAAAAGATACTAATAATTATATTGATTGCAGCCCACCGTTTGATTCTGCCTGACCGAATACGACCCTGAATGTGGGTCCTTTTGTATCTGCCTTTCTCTTGTATATGTACACCATTGCCACTTATACTCAACGTTCTTTGTCGTACTGGCCCAATGTTGACAACAACAACAACAAAAAACAAAACAAATAGATGAAAATAAAATGAGGGGTTAGGTCAAACCAGAAGCCATAATGTAGCTGTTTAGCGCATAAGTTCCCTTACCGTGTCAAAAAACTTGCCAACGCATAGGGTTTTGCGCAAGCTTAAGGAGTCTGGAAGATTGTGGGTTGGAATTCCAATAGGTCCTTTCAAAATGATGGTGGGATCATTTTTCGGCTCCAACCTGCTCCTAGTCAGAGTTTAAACGTGCTACGGATTGTGAGGGAAGGTTAGGACGGCACAATCGAGCCGCATCTACTTCATGGATGCGTCATTTTGAGGGTTTGCTCAAGTCTTTTGATCCACGCCGTCTGTGTCCGCTTATCTCCGGCCTGGTTGACGCCAGGATATACAGGGGGGGGGGGGGGGGTGCAAAAGTAGGTATGCAGTAAGTATCACATCATTATTATAATGCTTAATTCAGTAAAATTATCAGCACATTAGCTTAGTTGGCCTTATTTTCGATATTTTCAGTGTCATTAATCATATTTTATCGTAACTAATAATATGCACGCACTTTTATCCTAACTTTCATTTATTATTACTTTTTTTTTTTTTTTTTGCAGGTAAAGCGGCTATTTAATTTAGATCTAAGCGGCAATTTAATTTAGATCTAAGCGGCAATTTAATTCAACCATGGCTGGTAATTTGACAGACGAGGACCGCAAATAGATTTTAAAAACAATACTGGAAGACAGAGAATACTGAACGTATGACAGAGCAGTGGAGGGAAACCTTTGCAACGCTTCCACCAACAAAGATCATGATTTATCGACTACGTGACAAATTTGATCGAACAGGGAGTATTCACAACGTGCCGAAGAGTGGTCGACCAATTACTGTGCTTGTTATTACATGTATATGCAATATCCATTTGTTTGTATAATAAATGCAATGAGTAGTGTACGTGTTTTCTTTTTTCATAAGTGTATTACCTACTTTTGCACCCCCCCCTGTATATCATGATAGTAAGCGTAGAGTACAGCCCTGTCATGCAGTCTCAATCGTAGACGGAACTCCATACCATCATAAAATAATTGCATTGTAAAAACCGTCCCAGCTTCTGTGGACCATTAAGCTAGTGTAGCATAGAGAATGTGACCAAAAAAATGTATAGGCTACATATACAATATATATTATATAAGATATAAGAAAACTGCCTCAGTGTATTGATCCTTAAAATATATATATATATATAAAAAGAGGGGGAATAAATAGATTGGTTCATAGCGTTTAGTGCACCGGGTTTTTAAGGCACAATCCGAATCTATGACTCAGTGTGTTCTACTTGGAAACGAGTGTGGTGTGGTCCGGTTTTATAAACCAACAAGAGACAGTCGAGAAATCGTTGTTACTAAGTATGTAGGAATACACACATACATGCACGCGTGCACACACACATATATGCAGACATACATACATGCATGCAAACATACATACATGCAGACATACATACATGCATGCAGACATGCATACATGCAGACATACATACATGCAGACATACATACATGCAGACATACATACGTACATACATCATACATACATACATACATACATACATACATACATGCATACATACACACATACATACATACACACATACACACACATACATACATACATACACACACATACACACATACATACACACATACATACATACACACATACATACACACATACATACATACACACACATACACACATACATACACACATACATACATACATACAAAACATACATACATACATACATACATACATACATACATACATACATTATACATTCCCCCACCCCCACCCCCCGTGGGGATGCCAGGGGCTCTTTCAGTATAAATAGTATCCCCTCCTTTTGAAAATTTTGTGCTAGAAATTTCCTCTTTTCTGTCACTCTCTTGATTTCTGCCTTCCTCCTCCTTTGCTTTCTGTCTTCTCTTCCTGTCATTTTCTTCCTTGCTGTTCCATTCACCTGTATGTGTTCTATAAAGCCTTACATACTCTCTCAGAATTGATACTTGGGTAGTGCATTGACTGCATGTCTGGCTCCAGGGGCGGGGTGGATGGATACATGTATTAACAACATGTTTGGCTCTAGGCGGGGGGGGGGGGGGAGGGTTGTACAGGAGCAGTTTTGGGTAAGTAGGCCCGTTTTTGTTGTTTTGATTTTTAGATATAAATGCTTTGG
The DNA here is from genome assembly GCA_030674185.1 of Monoplex corrugatus. Taxonomy (NCBI): domain Eukaryota; kingdom Metazoa; phylum Mollusca; class Gastropoda; order Littorinimorpha; family Ranellidae; genus Monoplex; species Monoplex corrugatus. Next base: position 82,310,834 of record CM060307.1, read on the forward strand.
TCATGGTGATCAGTAAAAAAAACATGAAATCCCCTCATGCAAAATAACAGCAAATGGCACAACCTTGACACAGGTTAATAAGTTCAAATACCTGGGAACGGTCATTTTATCAGACGGCAGATGCACATCGGAAATAGCTGGCAGAATCGGCCAAGCCAAAACAGCTTTCAAGAAGATGACAAGCATTCTTACCAGCAAATGCCAATCAATTAACACCAGAAAGAGAGTCCTTGAATGTTATATAGAACCAATACTGATGTACGGATGCGGGGCGTGGACAGTCAGCAAGCAAAGCCAGAGCAAGATTGAGGCAGCCGAGATGTGGTTTCTAAGAAGAATGTTGAGAGTTCCATGGACAGCAAAGGAAACAAACGAGACAGTCTTGATGGAGGCAGACACAAGTAGAGCACTCATAAGGAAGATTAGGAAAAGACAAGCAACATTTATAGGCCATTTTATGAGGAAGGGGGATTTAGAGCACCTGGTCGCAACGGGAAAGCTGGAGGGAAAGAGAGCACCAGGTAGACCCAGGGAGAGAATGCTGGACGGACTTGCAGAGTGGCTGGGGATGAGGAGGGTGGGGGAAATGCTAGGGGCAACGAGAGATAGAGATGGTTGGAAGTCCATGGTCGCCAACGACATGTGTCAGGGCACCTGATGATGATGATGAAATGCTTTGGTGTCCTTGGTTATATTCATATTCGTATTCAGTTTGTTTGTTTTTTTCTGAAATGCTCCGGTGATAAATTGGACTAAATGTTCAACGTGAGAGCATGTCCCTGGATTGTACTTGTGTGCGAGCATGCACTGATGTGTGCGCTCAAATTTTCTTTGCCAGCTTTTTTCCCCCTCCAACCAGATGTTATGCACGTTTTGAAATGGTGAAAGCCCTGACATAGCTGGAGTCAGCTGGGCTTTAAACAATAAGAATAACATCCATCCATCCATCCATACAAGCATGCACACATACATATATGCATACATGTGTGTATGCATACACACACACACACACACACACACACACACACACACACACACACACACACACACACACACACACACACACACATAATCCGTACATTCTTTCAAACTCCTAAAGTTCGATTTCAATCAGTCTCCATTCTCCTTCCTAGATAAAAGCGAGACAACAAAAGGATCCCCAACAAGAAAAGCGGACGGAAGAAGAAGATGAAAGAAGCAGAAGAAGAAGAAGAAAACAGAAGAAGAAGAAGAACAAGAACAAGAAAAAAAGAAAAATAGCAAGAACAAGAACAAGAACAGGAACAAGAACAAGAAAAGAAGAAGAAAAAGAAAGAAAGAAAGAAAGAAAGAAGAAAGAAGAAGAAAGAAAGAAGAAAGAAGAAGAAAGAAAGAAAGAAAGAAAAAGAAAGAAAGAAAGAAGAGAGAAAGAAAGTTCAAGTTCATATTGCTTATAGCTCAGCTGACTACTAGAACCATTTAAGAAAGAAAGAAGAAATGAAAGAAGAAAGAAAGAAAGACAGAAAGAAAGAAAGAAAGATAAAAAGAAAGTTCCAGTTCATATTACTTATAGCCCAGCCGACTACTAAAGCCATAATAAAGAAAGAAAGAAAGAAAGAGGAAAAGAAAGAGAGAAAGAATGAAAGAATGAAAGAATGAAAGAAAGAAAGAAAGAAGAAGAAGAGGAGGAGGAAGTACAAGCAAGAAAAGAAGAAGAAGGAAAAAAAAAGAAGAAGAAGGAGACCACTACCACCACCAACAACAACAAGAACAGGAAGAAAGAAAGAAAGAAAGAAAGGAAGGAAGAAGAAAAAAGAGAAAGAAAGAAAGAAGAAGAAATAAGGAAAGAAAGAAAGAAGAAAGAAAGAAAGACAGTCAGAAGAAGAAAAACAACAACAACAACAAGAACAGGAAGAAAGAAAGAAAGAGAAAGAAAGAAAGAAGAAAGAAAGACAGAAAGACAGAAGAAGAAGAAGAAGAAGAACAACAACAACAACAAGAACAGGGAGAAAGAAAGAAAGAAAGAATGAAAGAACAAGAAGAAAGAAAGAAAGAAAGAAAGAAAGAAAGAAGAAGAAGAAGAAGAAGAAAGAAAGAAAAAGACGAAGAAGAAAGAAAGAGAGAAAGAAAGAAAGAAAGAAAGAAGGAGAAGAAGAAGAAGAAGAAGAAGAAGAAGAAGAAGAAGAAGAAGAAGAAGAAGAAGAAGAAGAAAACAACAACAACAACAACAACAACAGAAAGAAAGAAAGAAAGCAAGGAAGAAAGAAAGAAAAAAGAACGAACGAACGAAAGGAGACATAAAGAAAGAAAAAATGAAAGAAAGAAAAGAAAAAAAAAGAAAGAATGAAAGAAAAAAAAAAAAAGAAAGAATGAAAGAAAGAAAGAACGAACAACAAAAAAACTAACAAGAAAAAGAACAAGCAGAAACAGCTTGAAAAGTTACCCCCAGGCGTCGCTTGATTTTGCGGCTCATGGTGTGCGCGAAGAAGAAGAGGAAGGCTTGCACAGTGTCAAACATTTTCCATCCCACTGAGTCGTCCCTTCACCCCCATTCAGTTTCATTCCTTGCAGTTAACACACCGTCCACGCTGCTCGCTGGTCGTCACGGTCACCATTTTTCCTCATTGTCCCACGCTCACACACGATGACCAACTGTCTATGCACTTTACCAGAAACAAGACCCGAATCGCACGTTTTTTTAATTTAAGTCCGTAAGAGCTTACTGACTCACACTGCAGTAATCCAGCGTATTTGACTTGCGAGTCTGTTTAATTAATTAAGTTAAATTTCATGCAGTCAGTCAAGTCTCTCTTCCGTTTTGC
>CM060307.1:82326134-82328634 GCA_030674185.1 Monoplex corrugatus
CTATCTACTTACCGATCTGTCCGTCTGTCTGTCTGTCTGTCTATCTATATATCTATCTACATATACATATACATGTATATATATATATATATGTATATATATATATATATATATATATGATTATATATATATATATATATATATATTCACATATTAACAGACATATACGAACAAACATATGTTTTATAGCTATATACACCGTTGTGCGTGTGTGAATGCGCGTGTGGGTGGGTGGATGGGGTGTGTGCATGTGTGTGTGTGTGTGTGTGTGTGTGTGTTTCTGTGTGAGAGAGAGAGAGAGAGAAAGAGAGAGACAGAGAGAGAGAGAGAGGGAGGGAGGGAGACGGAGACGGAGACAGAGAGACAGAGACAGCGACAGCGACAGCGACAGCGACAGACAGAGACAGACAGAGACAGACAGACAGACAGAGAAGGAGAGAGAGAGAGAGAGAGAGAGAGAAAGAGAGAGAGAGAGACAGAGAGAGAGAGAGAGACAGAGAGAGAGAGAGAGAGAGAGAGAGAGAGAGAACATGTGTATGTGTGTGTGTGTGCGTCTGTAATTTGTAATTTTCCAAAAATGTGGCGGGCACAACTCTTGTACACTGTTTTTCTACATGATACACGCTGGACCTTAGTTTACTGCCTCCTCCAGGTAAACAAAACAAAACAAACAAACCAACAAACAAACATAAAGGACCGACCATCCAGACCACCCCTCAAGCTTTACTTGGGAGGGGGGGCGAGTGAAAGAGAGAAAAAAAAAAGTCCTTGACCAGACCAGGAATGGCATGCAGACCACCAGCTTGCAGGTGAGATACTTTAACCCTTTGATTCCCGCACCTTGTCCATCAGCATCTTGCATTGTCAACCATGTTAGCAAAGCAAAAACTTAACCCTTTGACTCTCTCACCCTATCCACCAGCTTCCTGTAGGAAGCTGGTGGATAGGGTGAGGGAGTCAAAGGGTTAAGTTTTTGCAGTTGACGGATAGGGTGCGGGAGTCAAACGGTTAAATATCACAAGGCTACCTACCATTCCATTTTATACTATTCTGTTTAGCAACATTTCTTTGCCGTGCGAAGCCCGACCGATTCTATTAGAAATGAAGTACCTCCTGTGAGACAAGTACCCACAGAGCTGTACTGAAGAGGCATGGAAAGCTTAACAAACAAAAACAAAACAAAAACAAAAAAACGAAAGAAAAAAAAACAACACACACACACACACACACAAAAACGAAAGAATGAAAAAACGAAAAAGAAAAAAACACTCTCTTCAGTCCCATTACAGTGCAGGCTTAAAAGGTGAAGATTACTATCGGCAGTAAATAATCTCTCTGACAGCTGCTGGTAAAATACATAAAACACAAGGAGACCTACTAAACGTCACTCTATTACTTCTTTTAACCTTTTTCGACCTAGTCAATAGGGACATCGTTTTGATAGTGTGCATAAGACTGGATGCCACCCGAGGCTGTTCAGAATGATACCGTTTTTCATACGAGGCCACTAAAGAAGGGGCACACTGGTCTATAGTATAGTCTTTGTGAGTCTGGAACTCTTTCATGAAAGATTAACCAAACTCGGACAATTCCGCGTTCGCTTCATTCACATCTGCCTGAAGTTACCTGGGAAAGTCTGCAAAACTCAGACATCAACGTTTCAGTTTCAGTTTCAGTTTCTCAAGATGACTCACTGCTGTTCCAACCCTTCCCTTTAGTTGCTGAGCCGAGCGCGCTGACCTATGCGTGACCCGACCATGATGCCTGCCTTCCCTGGGCAGATTGTTTATATATCGCCTGTCAGCAGCCATAGCTGACATCTGGCGTTTAACTGGGGGAAATGGGTATGACTTTAAATGCTACATTTTTTAAAGCGCTTTGGCCAAACTAGAGTGTATTGTAGATAGCTGGATGGCCAGAACCACGAGCTTTAAAATGATACCAAACACGAATGTGTTTGACTGGCAAAGCAGACTGCAGTGTTAGTTCAAATACATGCACAACCACAAGTACGGAGACGGATAATTTCCGATTTCACAAAATTTTGCTGTTTTAAACCGCCGTTAATGCAGTCCTGACAGTTTCCATGCACACAGAACAACATGCCACACAAACTACAGCATGCCAGCGTGCACCTCCACTTACTTGAAAGTTTTCGACCTGAACCTGAGAGGAGAGGTGCGCGTTTTAATTACTCCACTGAATTGGGGTCAAGAGGTTGGTCATCACACACTGCCGGGTGCGTGTTGAATGCAGGTTGAAGTTTTAACACAGTAATGAATAGTGTACACTGAACTGCATCAAAGTTAACCCACATTGGTGCCGCCTTCTCCACATCAGACAGACTGGTTTTCATTATTGTTTTCGATGGAACAGACGACATCTTCAGTTTTCTCAGCCATGCATAGCACTTTGAGCACATACTGACAGAGAATGGGAGCCCTGGGCTTTGTTTGTTTTTTTGTTGTTGTTGTTTTTTTTTTGCTGGAACGCCCACCAC
>CM060307.1:82333634-82336134 GCA_030674185.1 Monoplex corrugatus
TCCATATTCGAGGAATCCATTTTGAACAAATCCCTATCTCAAGACTCACCACACATAGTCTTCCAGAAGGAGAGGAATTTGGGGGGGGAAAAATCCTGTAAAATCCGTGATTCCAATGAGGTACAACTCGCGTCCTAAACTGACGCTTTTAATAACAAGATCATGAATTCCGTCTTTGTTTAACAGTACCAAGACAGACAAGATAATATAGCTGGAGAACTGATGAGACCTGTTCTGCCGAAATCATCGGCAAGTCGGACAGGCCAATTTCAAACAAAAGCCCTGGAAAGATGATAAAGGGACAGATGGTAAAAAATGGGATTGTTGCAGTTTTACGTGTTCAACTATTCATCATTTCCCACTGATATTTTTGAAGACCTAATTATAGAGTTAAAAAGCAGACAATTTTAATACTTCCTTCGTTGTTTTTTTGTGTTTATAATCACGAAGAAAAGGCGGTAGAAAAAAGTCCACCCTACTGGTGGGTATTTGCCTTTGGCAAATGGACTTACCAGCAGCTCTACATAGATAAGTTGAAGGTTGACAATTTTATCTTTCTTCTTCTTCTTCTTCTTCTTCTTCTTCTTTTTCTTCTTCTTCTTTCTTCTTCTTCTTCTTCTTCTTCTTCTTCTTCTTCTTCTTCTTCTTCTTCTTCTTCATTCTTCTTCAATCTTCTTTTCTTCGATTCTTCTTCTTCCTTCTTCTTCTTCTTCTTCCTTCTTCTTCTTCTTCTTCTTCTCTTCTTCTTCCTTCTTCTTCTTCTTCTTCTTCTTCTTCTTCTTCTTCTTCTTCTTCTTCTTCTTCTTTTTCTTCTTTCCTTCTTCTTCCTTCTTCTTCGCAATTCTTTTCTTTTCTTCTTCTTCTCGCATTCTTCTTTCTTCTTCTCTTCTTCTTCTTCTTCTGCAATTCTTCTTCTTCCATTCTTCTTCTTCTTCTTCTGCATTCTTCTTGCTTCTTCTTCTTCAATTCTTCTTCTTCGCATTCTTCTTCTTCTTCTCTCTTCTTCTTCGCAATTCTTCTTCTTCGCAATTCTTCTTCTTCGCATTCTTCTTCTTCTTCTTTTCTTCTTCTTCGCATTCTTCTTCGCAATTCTTCTTCTTTTTTTTCTTCTTCTCTTCGCATTCTTCTTCGCAATTCTTTTCTTCTTCTTCGCAATTCTTCTTCTTCGCTTCTTCTTCTTCGCATTTCTTCTTCTTTGCAATTCTTCTTCTTCTTCTTCTTCCTTCTTTCTTCCTTCTTCTTCTTCGCAATTCTTCTTCTTCGCAATTCTTCTTCTCCTTCTTCTTCTTCTTCTTCGCAATTCTTCTTCATTCTTCTTCGCAATTTCTTCCTTCTTCTTTCTTCGCAATTTCTTCTTCTTCTTTCCTTCTTCTTCTTCGCAATTCTTTCTTCTTCTTTCTTCTTGCAATCTTCTCTTCTTCTTCTTCTTCGCAATTCTTCTTCTTTTCTTCTTCTTCTCATTCTTCAATTCTTCTTCTTCTTTTCGCAATTCTTCTCTTCTTCTTCTTCGCAATTCTTCTTCTTCTTCTTCATTCTTCTTCTTCTTCTTCATTTTCTTCTTCTTCTTCTTCTTCTTCTTCTTCTTCTTCTTTCTTATTTTCTTTTATCCCAACGGAATTTCCGGCTTAAAATGTTGGCTGCTCTCCCCCACAGAAAGCACTGTGCTATAGTACGGCAGCATCCATATTTTCCCTCTGAATGCTTGTCTTTTTGTTCACCAATAATGGTGGATTTTTCTACAGAATTATGCCAAGGACAACAATTACTCTTTCCTTTTTTTTGTTTTGTTTCGTTTTAGGATCATCGCACTTAGGGAGATTTTCCTTAATGCTCACGTTTTTTTTTTTTTCTAATTTTTTTCTACACCATCTTCATAGTCACAAAAGCTGGCACAGCTTTCACGATGCGGTGATGGTGATGGCGATGAGGATGATAACCATCCAGGATTAGTGTCAGAGCTGTACTCTAAGCTTCCTATCATACATAATATATTCTGGCGTCTACCAGGCCCGACAGATACAGACATCTTCAGTGTTGGTCAGAAGATTTGAGCAATACCTTCAATGACGCATCCGTGAAGCGGATGAGACTCGACTGTGTGGTCCCAGTCTTCCCAATAAGCCTACATCACGCTGAACTCTGGGTAGGAGCCGGTTATAGCTGAAACATCCCAGAATAATTTTGAAGGGACTGATAGGGATTCGAACCCACAACCTTCTATTCAGTAGTCCGTTGCCCTAATCACTACACCAAGGCGACTGTTTAACACAATTACTCTCTCGTTGCCGTGAGATCTTTCAAAGGCGTTAAGTACAAGTTGCTTTTAGGAGTTCGGTTTATCATATCATCCAAAAGACTAGCATTCAGACCACACCTCACTGTCTCATGGAAAAGGGTAGGGATAGGTGAAGAACAATCCCTGAGCAACTGGGAATCGTACCTCGGTTTTTCGTGTTCTAGACGAGTGTTTTTATCTACACGGTCAGACAAAGTCGTTTCC
>CM060307.1:82341134-82353634 GCA_030674185.1 Monoplex corrugatus
ACAGTAACGGCACTAGAAAACTGGGTGGGGTGGTGGGAGGGAGGGAGGGAGAGAGCAGGTTTGGGGGTAGGGGTCGGGGGAGTGTTAATAACTACACAGCTCCATCACTGTCGCAGTCTTGGCTCGGCCCGCGGCCACCAGGCTCAATTTTCTACCACCCCAACCCCCCCCCCCCCCCCCCCAACTAACCGGTTACCTGCTAGACAACCACCGAGAGGTGTCCCAAGCTCGCCATTTCGTCATTACAGAGCGATTGACCTCGTCCGCACTGCCGTCCATATCATTTTCTTTCTTTTTTTATTTACTGCCGTTCTTCTGTCTCTGTGCCTGCCCGCGTGTTCGGGTCTGCTTGCTTGCTTGCTTGCTTGCTTCATCCCTTTAAGCTCTTGAGCGCTCGATTGCTCTGCAGAGGTTTTTAGTATCCGTTTATTCAATGATGATGATGATGATGATGATGATGATGATGATGGTGGTGGTGGTGGTGGTGGTTGTGGTGGTGGTGATGAAGTGGACAACGACGACGAAGACGACAACGACAACAACAACAACAATAATGATGATTATGATGATGATGACGATAACAACAGCAACAGCAACAACAACAACAAGAACAACAACAGCAGTAACAATAACAACAATAATAATAATGATAATGATAATAATGATAACGATAATAAAGATAATAATAATAATAATAATAATAATAACAATAACAACAACAATACTAATATGACAATAACAACAATAACAAGAACAGTAATAAATGATAATGATGATGATGATGATGATGATGATGATGATGATGATGATGATGATGATAACAATAACAATAACAATAACATATAATAATAATAATAATAATAATAATAATAATAATAATAATAATAATAATAATAAAAATAATAATAATAATAATATTAAAAATATTAATAACAATATAATAATTAATAATAATAATAATAATAATAATAATATATAATATAATCATCATCATCACCATCATAATCATAATCATCATAATCATAATAATATAACAATAATAAGAATATAACAATAATGTTATTATTGTTATTATTTATTTGTTTATTTATCTGTTTTCTCATTTATTTATTGAAATCACCAGCGGCTGTGTTGTAGCTGTTGTTAGCACAAATCAGCTAACATCTGCTAGTCTAACATGTTACTAGTCTTTTCTTAATCTTCTTTATCAACGATCTTCTTGTGTCTGCCTCCGTCAAGACTATCTCGTTTTATTTTCTTTGCTGTCAATGGAACTCTTAACATTCTTCTTAGAAACCACATTTCGGCTGCCTCAATCTTGTTCTAGCTTTGCGTGTTGACAGTCCACGCCTCACAACCGTATAACAGTATCGGTTCTATATAACATTCAAGAACTTTCTTCCTGATGTTAATTGATAGGCAAACCCAGTGTTTCCTATTATGAATTCATTTACTTACAATGACACCAATGTTGTTTCTCTTGTTTGAGAATGGACAGGGATATGGTGTTTTTAAGTCTGCAGATTCAGAATTGGTTATTTTGGGAAACACGTTTCGACTATGTTGATCACATTCTAGTTAAAATTCTTAACAAGAGCTCAAAAGCTTTATGCAACTTATCGAAACATTGTAGTTAAATTATGTATTCGATTAACTTCGGTACTTTTTCTTTATTTTTTGAAATAACTTTTTTGTTTGATTACTTTTGTTGTTGTTTGTTGTTTGTTTGTTTGTTTTTTGTTTGTTTGTTTCGTGTAGTCATGAAAATACTTTTGGCTGTAAGCGTCGAAAACACCAAGGTAAGTACCAAACTTGTCGTTTTTAACATGAAAATGTATTCTTCAAAAAAATACGAACGGAGAAGATACAGCTGAAAACTACAAAAACTAAAAAAAAATCCCAATTTCTATCATCAAATCCCTGATCACATTTCCAGAACCCCAAGTGCAGATTCGCCTGTGAGAGATATCGATTATTTTATGACAACGGATCATATGATCATGCATTATAACCTCCAGTGGTTTGCGCAACACAAGACCGGAAGACAACAAAAGCAAACGCCCAAACAAAAAATAATGGATATGATGTCAAAGCGCAGTAGGGCATATCTTTTATAGGCGTCATGGTTCTTTTAATTTTCTGTGCTCCGATTTTGTGTGTAGTGCAGCAAAGGATTAACTATAAGACAGGTCCAATACATCATAGCCCTGGTATGGTTCTAAGCAGTCGGCTGGGCTTTAAACAACAACAATAACCAAACGCTACTATCCTTAAAGGAACCAGAAGAACAAGCAAACCAAAAAGGACGCGTATTCAATACAACAAGACAAGACAAGCGCAAATTTTCGGCCAACCGGCCTTCGTCAAGCATGAATGCACGATCACGAACAGACACCAACAACGGATAATAAGAAAAGGACTAAAAACTTCCCTGCAGCCTCGTCCAGTGGATAAAAAGCATTCACGCTTGACGCCGAAAATTTGCGCTTGTTTTGTCTTGTTGTATTGAATACATGTCCTTTTTGGTTTGTTTGTTCTTCTGGTTCCTGTTTGCTTGGACGCTGGCGTCGCACTTGTTTTGGATCAGCTACTATCTTTAAGTAATAAAGTATTCTGAAGTTTGAGGTCTGAAATCTTTTCAGGTAGAATCCTCTGGCAAAACCTCGCTCATTGGCAAGGTCTTGAAACGGTGAGAGGGAAAGTGGTGCCAGGTAGAAAAGGCAGGCTAGCTGTTTTCGTTTTTCTTTCAGCCATCAACATAAAGGAAAAGACGAGCAACATTTATAGGCCATTTTATGAGAAAAAGGAAATTAGAGTACCTGGTCACAATAGGAAAACTATAGGGAAAGAGAACACCAGGTATAGACCCAGGGAGAAAATATTGGACGGACTTGCAGGGTGGCTGAGGACAGAGAGGGTGGAAGATGTACTTGCAGCAACAAGGGATAGATGCGTATGGAGGGCCATGATCGCCAACGCCATGCGGCAGGGCACATGATGATGATCATGATGATCATCAACGGGATCGATATACAAGTGGTTAGGGTGCTGGTTCACCGATCGGGAGGTTTGGGTTCGATGTTCTTGAATATAGCTTAGTGGATAAACAGTGCGGATGTTCTCAATGTGTACTGACATTAAGAGATATTCTTTACAACAAAAAACAATCACATCGTTCCAATTATCCGGCCAATTTTCAATCCCCCGTAGGCAGATTTTTATAATCTGTTATCTAATTATCACATGATATTATTTGACGATGTCAATAGCCGCCCCCCCCACCCCCCCCCCCCCCCAATTCGTTTTTATTTATTTTTTCGTCTGTCTGAAGTCACATCTGTGAACGCACAACAAAATAGATTCCTTTTTTCCCCGATCTCACAAATCAAAGTACGCACAAACCTCCGTTCGTGTGCAGGCTCAAGCAGAATATCAAATATCGCACTTTAATCTTTGATCTCGCACCCTACCACCAACTGCAAAAACAAAAAACAAAAACAAAACAAAAAAACGAACAAAAAACTCAACTTAACCCTTTGACTCCCTCACCTTGTCCACCAATTCCTGCAGGAAGCCGGTGGATAGGGTGAGGGAATCAAAGAGTTATGTTTTTGGTTTGCTACCATGGTTGACAATACAAGACGATAGTGCGCAGAGTGGGGAGTCAAAGGGTTAAAGATTCTGTAAGCCATGCCAGTGTTTAGTTATCATTATCATCATCATCATGTAGCCTGCCACATGGCGCTGGCAATATGGCCCTCCATATGTATCTATCCCTTGTTGTCCGCAAACACATCTTCCACCCTCTCTCCTCAGCCACTCTGCAAGTCCGTGCCAATATTTTTTCCTTGGGTCTACCCGGTGCGCTCTTTCCCTCCAGCTTTCTGTTGTGACCAGGTGCTCTAATTCCCTTTCCTCATAAGATGGCCTATACAGTTGCCTATCTTTTTCTAATCTTCCTTATCAATGATCTTCTTGTGTCTGCCTCCATCAAGACTGTGTGGGTTGTTTTCTTTGCTGTCCATGGAACTCTGAACGTTCTCTTAGAAACCACATTCAGCTGCCTCAATCTTGTTCTGGCTTTGCGTGTTGACTGTCCACGCCTCACAACCGTACAACATTATCAGTTCTATATAACATTAAAGCCTCTCTTCCTGATGTTAATTGATAGGCATTTGTTGGTAAGAATGCTTTTCATCTTTTTGAATGCAGTTTTGGCTTGGCCAATTCTGCTGGCTATTTTATTTTACTGATTACCATGACTTCAGTCTTCTTGCTATTTAGCTCCAACCCTTTATTTTTGCTTTCCATTTCTATCATATTCACAAGGTTTTGTATGTCCCTTTCATTTTCTGAAGTTAGCACGGTGTCATCTGCGTAACGAATGTTGCTTACATCATTTTCCCTCTAACCTTTAATCTAGGGCATTCTTCTAGGTTTCTTATGATGGTTTCGCTGTAAAGTGAAAACAGATCAGGTGACAGAACACAACCCTGCCTGACTCCTCTTTTGATATCTTGGAAACAGCTTATATCGTTTTCTATCCTCATTACATGCATAGTCCCCGGAAAAGGGAACATTGCTGGTGGTGGTGGTGTAAAACTGGCCACACAATTGCAGACCCACTCGTATAGTGGAGTGCACTTGGAAGCATCAGCCCACGAACAAAGATAAACAGAAGTGCAGCAGCGGCAGACTTTCATCGTCACTCACGTTGGCATTCCTTCATTTCAGAACACACGTGGAGCAACAAATAATGCCTGCTAAATGGAAGACCTGTGAAAATAAATAACGCTTAATCAAAAGATGGCAATGGAGGGCCAAAAAAACAAGAAGAAAGGGAAGAAGAAACAATACAAGAAAAGGAGAATTAGAAGAAGGTAAAGAAGTAAACAAAACGAAACAAAAAGAGTAAGGAAAAGAAAAATAGAAGACGAAAAGCAAAAAGGAAAAAAAAAAAAAAAAAAAAGAAAAGCGAGAAAAAGCAGTAAACGAAGAACCAGAAAGAAGTCATTACAAGGTAGAAAACATTCTATTCATTCAAACGGTTTCGTGCACTTATCGCGTAGCCGACATTTCACACTTTGTTGAACCTACAGCGGTCAACAATTCTATATATCATACATATTTATATATATATATATATATATATATATATATAATATATATATATATATATATATATATATATATATATATATATAAATGTATATATATATATATATGTATATATACATATGTGTGTGTGTGCGGGCGCGTGCGCGCGTGCGTGTGTGTGTGTTGTGTGTGTGTGTGTGTGTGTGTGTGTGTGTAAACAATGACAAAAGTCTCAAAAAAGTGCAGCTATACTCATAACACACTTTAGAATTTCATCATGGGGCGTCGGACACATTGCGAAATACATGAAACAGTTTTACAGCCAGGAACACCACACACACACACACAACCACACACACACACACACACACACACAACACACACCACACACACACACAACACACACACACACACACACACCACACACCACACACACACACACACACACACCCACAACACACACACACACCACACAGAGTCCAAACAATCTAACACACATCACGGAACTACTTATCTGTTAGCCCCTTTCAAATGGCAGAAGGAAGAGTTTAAAGTTGAGCAAGAGAGATTCACACACACGGACAGTTTTGCATGCGCTAATAAAACAATGACACAACAAACAACAACAACAACAACAACACACAACTACACTACTACTACTACTATACTACTACTACTACAACTGGCCAGCAATTATCAGGGAGAATCCTTTGGTAAAATGTTGCTCATTGGCAAGGTCTTGAGACGGATAGCGGGGGAGTGGTACCAGGTAGAATGGGTATTCTGTCTGTTTTCGTGTTTCTTTCAGCCACCGCAAAACTGACATGGCTTACAGGATATTTAAGGATTTTTCATGTTAAAAATTAAATTCAAATTGCTAATTGCAGAAAATGAAAGGGACTACAAAACCTTGTGAATATACTAGAAATAGAAAGCAAAGGTAAGGGGTTGGAACTAAACAGCAGGAAGACTGAAGTCATGGTGATCAGTAAAAAACATGAAATCCCCTCATGCAAAATAACAGCAAATGGCACTAACCTTGACACAGGTTAATAAGTTCAAATACCTGGGAACGGTCATTTCATCAGACGGCCGATGCACATCGGAAATAGCTGGCCCGAATCGGCCAAAGCCAAAAGCATTCAAGAAGATGACAAGCATTCTTACCAACAAATGCCTATCAAATAACATCAGAAAGAGAGTCCTTGAATGTTATATAGAACCAATACTGTTGTACGGATGCGAGGCGTGGACAGCCAGCAAGCAAAGCCAGAGCAGGATCTAGGCAACCGAGATGTGGTTTCTCAGAAGAATGTTGAGGGTTCCATGGACAGCAAAGAAAACAAACGAGACAGTCTTGTGGAGGCAGACACAAATAGATCACTCATAAGGAAGATTAGGAAAAGCAAGCAACGTTTATAGGCCATTTTATGAGGAAGGGGGATTTGGAGCACCTGGTCACAACGGGGAAGCTGGAGGGAAAGAGAGCACCAGGTAGACCCAGGGAGAGAATGTTGGACGGACTTGCAGAGTGGCTGGGGATGAGGAGGGTGGGGGAGATGCTGGGGGCAACGAGAGATAGAGATGGTTGGAAGTCCATGGTCGCCAACGCCAAGCGGCAGGGCACGTGATGATGATGATGATGATGATGTTAGATACGTGTTTGATGCTCTGCGTACGTATACACATGAATGGTCTGTAGGAACTCTCAGGTTGGCACACTATGTTGACCTAGGAGAGCTTAAAACTTCACTCTTTATCTACCCCAAGGCGCTAACTGAAATAGGATCAAACTCAGATCTTCCGACTGCCGGGGGCGCTTTCAGTATAAATAGTATCCCCACCTTCTGGAAATTCTGTGCTAGAAATTTCCACGTTTCTTTCACTCTCTTTGTTTCTGCCTTGTTGCCTTGCTTTCTGTCATTTCTACTTATTTTCTGCCTTAATGGTCCATTCACCTGTATTTTTTCGATAAAGTCTAACGTACTTTTTCTTCGGATTGATAATTGGAGTACATGTATTAAGTGCATTTTTGGCTCTAAGGAAGTGAGATATGCGGAAGCAATTTTAGTAATTTATGCCTGTTTTTATATATGTTTTGGTGTTCTTATGTATGCTTATATTTGTATTTAGGTGTGTTTTTTAGATCTCCCCTGTGCAATAAATCGGACGGAATGGTCCTACGCCGGGGCATGTCCTTAGATTATGTGCGCGAATGCATTGATATGTGTACTTCATTTTCTTTTTTTTCCTGTTGAAGTTTTGTGTTTTGAAGTCGTTATAGTCCTGATATGGCTCTGCGCAGTCGGCTGGGCTTTAAACAACAATAAAAGTTAAAAAAAACTGAAAGTCCGAAGTCTCAACCACTTGGCTCTCGCACCTACAGAATGAAAACAAGAGAAGAAAGGTGGACACGCAATCCATGGAAGGCGCATAGTGTGAACACTTACTTTGAGCGTATTGTCTTCGAATTTAGATGAAGTTACAATGGAATTCCATAGATCCGTAAAAAGTTATGCAAAATTCGTATGCTAAATTCCTGCGAAATTTGCATGCAAAGAAAAGGAGCCGTCCATGGCTAGACAGGAAATTTACCTACCAGTTACTGTTTTGAATGAAACAACGACGCCAGTACACATAAGAGCTGTAGCTGGCTGGTTCTTACGATAAAGCCGTGGATCTTCTTCTTCTTCTTCTTCTTCTTGGCGTACGCTGCTACACAATCATCTGAGTCCGGGCGATGAATGCAGCTGTCTTTTCCAGCTCCTGTCTGCAGCCATGGAGTTTGGTTGTCAGCGGAGTTCTTTCGGCCACACGTCCTGTCTTGCCACCTGGTGAAGGGGACATCTTTGGAATATATGCTCCGTGGTTTGGTCTTCTTGACGCAGGGACAGGATGGGGAGGGCGCCAGCTTCAGTTTGCGGTACATGTGGCTGTTCAGCCTATTGTGACCAGTGCGCAACCTCACCAGGGCAACTTGCTGCTCTCTAGACAACAGGTGGTAGTCATCCCTGTGTCATCTCGGCATGGAAAGCGCCCTGATGATGCTCCTCTTCTCACTGTAGCTGACGCTGTTGTTAGGTTGTTCTTCTCTGGCTCCCTCCTTAGCAAGGATATCAGCTCGCTCATTCCCGTAGACTCCGCAGTGGGCTGGAATCCACTTGCAGAACTGCTCTTCTGGTTGTGGCAACCTGGTGCAGAGCTCTAGACAGGAGGGGGAGCGTGTTGTTCTGGCATGTCTGCAGCCGTGGACTCAAGACCTGATATCTCGAGTTCAACTCCAGTTTGCAACATTAAAAGCTGGCCTATTCGATGTCCACCTTAATGTTTCCATCATTCTTAACAAGAGCTCAAGAGCTCTTAGTGTTTCAAAAGTCCTTTCCCACTCTATCCCCAATTTTAAGATCTTGCCAGTTCATAGGGTTTTGGCAGGCTTGAGGAATCTGCCAGATAAGTATTTGCAGATTTGGATAGAGCACGTATGAAATTGCCCGATTAATCCCTCTTGAACAAAGTTCCACACTCCAGAAATTATTATGCATCAGTACAATCAAAGCAAGCACTCTGTGTTGAAAACGAGACATCTCAGTCCTATTGCAATGGGAAATGTCATAACTTGAGATGACTTACGGACTATCTCGGTCACACCAGAGAGCGAAATTGGAAAAAAAAAAACCCAACTAAAATCAAGTGCATCGATCGAGAATCGAACACTTGTCACCCTCGTGGCAAGCGAGAGTTCTACCACTAGACCACCGATGTACAACAACAACAAAAAAAGAAAAAAGAAAATGTAAAGCAAAGAGAAAACATCAATTCTGGATGAACAACATTTTTGAAGTTCAGTTAATGCAGTGTACTTACAACAACCTGATCAAGGTGCTTAGTCTCTGAAATTTCTTCAAGAAATACATCCTTGTGTTGCAAGCAAGCAATATGTAAATGGCTGTTTGCTTTTGAACCAAGTCGATCAGTTTTTCAACGCTTTCGCCTTTGGTTCGTTCGCTATTTCTTTTAACGTCTAGTCACCTATGTGCTTTCAGACGAAAAAAGAAATGAATAGACAAATAAATAGATAGATAGATAGATAGATATAGATAGATAAAGAAGTAAATAAATATATAAATGCATGAATAAATAATAAATGAATAAACAAATAAATAAATAAACAAATAAATAATAATAAATAAATAAATAAATAAATAAATAAATAAATAAATAAAATAAAAAAAATAAAAAAAAAAAAAAAAAAACGATAAAGAGGTGTCTATGGGATGGATGAATCCATGAAGTCATATTGGCATTGTACCATATAAGGTATCATCGTACGATTTAACGAGCAACAGAAAAGCATTCTGAACTTTAAAACAGTCAGGCTTCATCTGTTTGTGCAGGGTTTGTGTGTGTGTGTGTGTGTGTGTGTGTGTGTGTGTGTGTGTGTGTGTGTGTGTGTGTTGTGTGTGTGTGTGTTGTGTATCTATGTGTGTGTGTGTATAGTTGTGTGATGCGTGTATGTATATGTCTATGATATCTCTCTCTCTTCTTCTCTCTGTGTTGTGTGTGTGTGTGTGTGTGTGTGTGTGTGTGTGTGTGTGTGTGTGTGTGTGTGTGTGTGTGTGTGTGTGTGTGTGTGTGTGTGTGTGTGTGCTACGGGCTTTTTGACAGAGGGAACAATTTCTCGCGAAATGAGCCCCGCCCACTTCTTGGAAAAGTTCGCATGTCAAAGTCAATCGTTTGGCTTCCAATGGTAAGAAAAGTTTAACACCGAAGCTCGTACTAACAGCGAAATCTTATGAAGTTCTGGCGAAATTTGTTCCAGATATTAACACAATGACAAAAAGGATTAGTACTGTTTTTGTTCTGTCACTGCAATTCGCACCAGGCTCGTGCTAAGTTCGTGCGAAAGCCGGATCTATAATTTTACGCAATGGCAAAATGGTTGACAGCAATTTATTCTCTTTCAATACAAAGTTTGCTTTCGAATTTCGCAAGTTTTTTTCGGGTCTACGAATTGTTATACTACTTTTCAGTCGGCGTGCCCTGTACCGCAACATTAACCACTTAAATGATAGGGACATAATAAGGAAGACAGTAGATGTGTTTTCTTTGAAAGTATCACAGATAATGCATATGTGACCACCAAATCAGTCTTAACTCGCAGTCAGTCGAACAGCACTAGGAGCTGAAAAGGTGACTGAGGGTCTGTCTGGGGTGTTTTGACTTTTTCGCAAAATTGATTCCTGTAGACTATAATCTATCCCCCACAGAATTTTTTTTCTGAAAAAATATTATTAATCAATCTAAAATGTATTTTAATGCACTAATCGCAGCAGAAAGAACGCAGCAATTTCCTATCAAAGTACCTATTTGTGTCTCTTATTATGAACTGTAACCTGTACAGAACCCCCACATGTAAATTATATAGACAGAAAGCTCTTTTGTGCACCTTTCTGTCATGACAGCTAAAATTAGAAACAAACCGGGTCAAAGCCACCAAATAAAGAAATTTAAGGAAAATGTGTAGGAGAGTACATAAAAATCTTTAGAGGCCGTTTTCTCAAAATGGCCGTCATACAACTTAATGACTTTAAACATACAAAACTACATTTTTTTAGTACAAGCTTTATTCAAGTACCAAAATAACCAGCAGAATGTACACCTTTTCATGTATATGTATATCTCAAATTACCCAAAATGCTAGTTAAAAGACTGATTTCGTGCTGGCAGGTCACATAATGCCTCGTTAGAGAATGAGCCAGTTCCAATGTGCTGCTTGTCTGGAAAGATCTGATTGTCTTGGTGGCCTTTGTGCCAAAGCCTTTTAGTGTGTTCGACCACGACGGCATGGACAACGCAGCACTCTGTTAGTGTGGTTGATTAAAGCGCCATGCTGTTAACGCAAGGATTCGATCCTCACGTCTGCCATTTTTAAACTCTTGTCAGCGAACAGAGTTTTGCGCAGGTCAAAGAGACTGTCAGAGAACAGATGGCAGGTTGTTGGGTTGAGCGCATGTGGAAATTTCCTTGTGCGAGAGTAGTTAATCGCTTTTGACTAAACTCTGCACTCAAAACTCTTTTGTTAGTATGTGTAGACACCTCTATCTCTCTGTCTCTTTGTCTGTCTGTCTCTGTCTCTCTCTTTCTGTCTGTCTGTCTTTGTCTATCTGTCTGTCTGTCTGTCTCTCTTTTTGTCTGTCTGTCTGTCTGTCTGTCTTCTCTCTCTCTCTCTCTCTTGTGTGTATGTGTATGTGTATGTGTATGTGTTGTGTATGTGTATGTGTGTGGGTTTGTGTGTGTGTGTGTGTGTACGTGTGCGTGTATATGTGTGCGCACAACGTTTGTATGTTTGTGTGGTGGTGTGTGTTGTGAGTGTCGTTCTGTGTTGTATTTATGGTGCGTGTTTTGACATGAAAGTGTTTACGTTTGTTTAAGCTTTTTATGTTTATTGTGTGTCAACATACACACTGTTTATGACATATCCGGTCTGACACACACACACACACACACACACACACACACACACACACACACACACACACATACACACACACACACACAACACACTCACACACACACACACACACACACACACACACACACACACACACACACACACACACACACACACACACACACACACACACACACACACACGGCAACGAAGTAGTTGACAGAGCAGCTAAGCAAGGTGCACACAATTCTGATAATACTACAGAATTACGTATTAATACTTCCGTAAAAGAAGCTTGCAACTTGCTAAAATCAGCCTCATGGATTCGTTTTCATGAACATTTCCATGAAAAGTTTGTGTCACAACAAATGATAAAACTTTCATTTCAAAATGTATGTAAAAAATTGCAGTTTTCTTCCATATATCATTTGAGAACGATTGTTGCTGTTCATTTTCGTATTCAGCTAAACGCATTGAAAACAAAATACTGTAAAAATGTCACGTGTATTTGCGGCGAACAATTCACACTGTTTTCACTGTCTATTTTACTGCAAAATGCTACGTTCTTTTTTACCAAAACTGTTTACACAAGAAAATTATTCTGAAACTCATTTTAAAGAAGTAACTTCCGATCAATTTTTGTCAGTCAAAATTTCAGAATCGTTGGTTCACAGTCCTGTTAATGCATTACTTTAAGTTTATGAAGTTTGTACTTTAGAGTTAAATTTTCCATACACATTATTGATGTTAAATGTTAGTGTTAAGTTCTTGTTCCATTTTTCTATTTTCCCACCTACTTATGTCTATAACTATGTCTCCTCTATGCCCCAAAACCAACCCGCCCATCTGTCATCTCACATACTTTGTTTTTCTTTTTTTCGTCTAATATCACTCATAGTGAAAAGAGGTTAAATCAAAGAACGAACACACACACACACACACACACACACAC
>CM060307.1:82386134-82393634 GCA_030674185.1 Monoplex corrugatus
GTCTTTGGTTATGTTTAAATTTGTATTCAGGTATGGTTTTTTTCCCCCTTAAATCCGCTGTGTGATAAATTGGACGAGTGGTCAACGCCAGGGGCATCTCCTTAGATTATGTGCTTGAATACATTGATATATATGTACTTTTTTTTTCTCTGTCGAAGTATTGTTTGTGTGTGTTTAAAACGGTTATATCCTGATATGGCTCTACGCAATCGGCTGGGCTTTAAACAACAATAACAACAACAACAACAATAAAATATCAATAACCACCATAACTCCACGACCTCCGTAGCCACAACGTTTTTACTTACGCCTGCGGTCAAACAAGTCAACACGTCCCCCCAGCTTGTGGAAGAGACCCATGTAGACGAGAATGCGAGCGGCATGGTACTTGACGAACTTGGCGTACTTGGTGCTGTGGTTGGTGTAGTACCACTCGTCCGAGGGTAGCAGCAGCTGCATCAGCATGTCGGACACCACAGCGTCGTTCAGCGGGCCGTGGAAAGCCGGGTTGAGGGCCAGACAGGCTAACGCTTGGAGCAGTAGGCAGAGAAGGTGCTGAAATCAAAGTCAGAGAGAAATGATTATTATTATTATGCGAAAGGATTATTATTTTTATGCCTCGTTTCGTTTAATCAACCCTTTGACTCCCGCAACCTGCCCCTGAGCACTTTGGATCGTCCACCAAACCACATTAGCAAAGCAAAAAAAACTTAACCCTTTGACTTCCTCACCCTGTCCGTGAGCATCCTGGATCATCAACCAAACTATGTTAGCAAAAGCAAAAAACTTAACCCTTTGACTCTCTCATCCTGTCCACCAGCTTCCTGCAGGAAGTAACCCTGTTCACCAGCTTCCTGCAGCAGGAAGCTTGTGGACAGGGTGAGGGAGTCAAAGGGTTAAGATTTTGCAATTGGTGGACAGGAGTGCTGGAGTCAAAGGAGTAAGATTATAGGGATGTTACAATTTGCAGGTTCAATTTTTTTTCTTGTTTTCTTGCCCCCCCCCCCCCTCCCCTCCCTCGTTCGTGGGCTGAAACTCCTAATTGGACTCAGATATACTTTCTGTGGCATCTCAAACAATTGGTTCAATCTCTATTTATCTTCCTGACCATCTCCGAATGTACACCCCTACCCGACCTCTCCGTCCTCCTCCTGATACTAGTTTACAAATTCCTTGATGCAAATGTGACATCCCACCACGAAATCAGTCTTAACTAGCATTTTGGACATTTTGAGATATACATATCACTGGAAAGTGTACATTCTGCTGATTATTTTGGTACTTGAATAAAGCTTGTACTCAAAAAAAAAATGTAGAAGTTATGTATGTTTAAAGTCATTAAGTTGTATGACGGCCATTTTAAGAAAACGGCCTCTAAAGTTTTTGTGTGCTCTCGTACACATTTTCCTTAAATTTCTTAATTTGGTGGCTTTGACCCAGTTTGTTCTAATTTTCGCTGTCATTATCTGAAAGGTGCACCAAAGAGCTTTCCATCAGTATATTACATGTGCGGGTACTGTACAGGTTACGGTTCATAATAAAAGATAAACATAGGTACTGTTGGTAGGAAATTGCGTTCTTTCTGCTGAGATCATTGCATTGAATTACCGATTTCAATTGATTTAACAATATTTTGTCAAGGAAAAAAAAATCTGTGGGGGATAGATTGTAGTCTACAGAAATCAATTCTGAGAAAAAGTCAAAACACCCCAGATAGACCCGCAGTCATCTTTTCAGCTCCAAGTGCTGTTCGACTGACTGCGAGTTAAGACTGATTTCGTGGTGGGAGGTCACAAATGTAACACAGTCTGTCGCCGTTCTTTTTCTGTGTCTATTCCTTACAACTGGAACGATCTTACCCAGTCTATTCGACAGTCGCCAACTCTTGTCTTCCTTCAAGTCTAGCTTGAAGACAGACCTTTTTGCCCAGCAGTGATTTCCCCCTTCCAATTATTCACTCTTTTGTTCCCTCTGCCCTTCATGGTTTCTCCCTCACTTTGTATGTTTTTCGTGCCTGAAGTTTTAAATGTTGTTGGTGATTGTTTTGTGAATGATAAGTAGGCGCGTTTTTGTTTGACTCTTGTATCCAAGTAACATAACTCTTGAGAGTCACGGAGTTATCTCCCATGTAGAATTTCTCAAACCCAAAACAGTTTGCGCTACCCATTTCAGCTAGCATAGACGCAGCCACAAAGCTTAAAGTGGTAAGCTCAGAACTGTGTTGGGTTTGAGAAATTCTACATGGGAGATAACTCCGTGACTCTCAAGAGTTATGTTACTTAGTTGATATTTAAATTTATCCCTGCTTCCCTGTTATTTCCTTCGGTATTACATCTTGTATCAAGATTTTGCACCTTATAAACGCCATTATCATCATCATCATCATGTGCCCCACAGCAGGGCGTTGGCAATCATGGCTCCCCATACAACTCTATCCCTTGTCGCTGCAAGTACATCTCCCACCCTCTCTGTCCTCAGCCACTCTGCAAGTCCGTCCAATATTTTCCCCCTGGATCTACCTGGTGCTCTCTTTCCCACCAACTTTCCTGTTGTGACCAGGTGCTCTAGCTCTCTTTCCCACCAACTTTCCTGTTGTGACCAGGAGCTCTAGTTTCTCTTGCCTCATAGTAGGCCTCCTTCGGTCATGACTGACCATGGACAAAGTACATCCGTCTAGATGGGCTGTCTGCTTGGTCCAAGCAGCGTCGCCTGTGACTGTACAGACCAATGCGAGAGAGGCAGTCTCTGTCGCAGCGGTCGCATGTGTATGCTTATGCTGGTCTGTTGGCTGTCATCCCTTTTCTGCGAACTCGCTTTTCTGCTGCAGCAGCTGACAGTTTGTCCTCACCAATCCGCAGCTGTTTCTTGAGAGTAGTTCTCCAGCTGTTGCGGTCGTCTGCGAGGTCCTCCCAGGACTCAGTGTTGATCTCAAGCGCCTTCATGTCACGCTTGCAAACGTCTTTGTATCTCAGCTGTGGGCGGCCAATGTTTCTCTGCCCTGTGGCAAGCTCACCATAAAGGATGTCTTTTGGGATGCGACCATCTTCCATGCGGTTAGGACTTCGGTGTTGGTCACCTTGTCTTGCCAGGAAATGCCAAGTATGCGCCGTAGGCTTCTCAGGTGGAAGGTATTGAGCCTTTTCTCCTGATGAGCATGCGTGGTCCATGCCTCGCTGCCATACAGCAAGGTGCTGAGGACACAGGCATTGTATACAGCCATCTTTGTCTTTGTGGTCAGCTTGGGATTTATCCACACCCTTTGTGTGAGGCGGGCTAGTGTTGTGGCTGCCTTCCTGATCCTCTTGTCGACCTCTGTGTCAAGGGAGAGGTTATCGGTGATGGTGGACCCAAGATATGTGAATTGATGGATGGCTTCAAGCTCGTAGTCATCAATGGTGATGGCTGGTGGAGATGGCGTGTCTTGGCCCAGGACGTTTGTCTTCTTAAGACTGATGGTCAAACCAAAATCTTTGCAAGCCTGGGAGAAGCGGTCCATTAGTGACTGCAAATCCCGCTGAGTATGGGTCACAACTGCGGCATCGTCGGCAAATAGCATGTCTCTGATGAGGGCTTCACGGACCTTTGTCCTTGCTCTGAGGCGGGCGAGGTTGAAGAGCCTGCCATCTGATCTGGTCCGCAGGTGGATCCCTTCTTGCGCTGAGCTGAACGCATGCCTCAGGAGGAGAGCGAAAAAGATTCCAAAGAGGGTTGGGGCCAGGACGCAGCCTTGTTTCACACCGCTGTGTACGTCGAAGGGCTTGGAGAGGTTTCCGTTGAACTGCACCATCCCTTTCATGTTTGAGTGGAAGGACTCAATTAAGCTGTGCAGTTTGGGGGGGGGGGGGGGGGGCAGCGATTTTTCGGAGAGCTCTCAAAAGGCCATCTCTGCTGACTAGGTCAAAGGCCTTGGTGAGGTCAATGAATGCCACATACAGGGGCATCCGCTGCTCTCTGCACTTCTCCTGGATTTGGCGAAGGGAGAAGACCATGTCTACCGTGGATCTCTCTGCTCGAAAACCACACTGTGATTCCGGGTAGACGCGTTCAGCCAGTTTCTGCAGGCGGATTAGGAGGACCCGAGCATAGACTTTGCCAACAATGCTGAGGAGCGAGATACCTCTGTAGTTGTTGCAGTCGCTCCTTTCGCCCTTGTTTTTGTACAGGGTGACGATCTTGACGTCCCTCATGTCCTGTGGTACAGCTCCCTCATTCCAACACTGACAGAGAACTGCGTGCAAAGGGTGCAGAAGAGAAGTCTTGCAGTGCTTGATGAGGTCTGGGGGAATTCCGTCGTTGCCAGGTGCCTTCCCTGATGCCAGGCTATCAATGGCCTTGCTGAGTTCGTCCGCAGTTGGCTCTGCATCAAGTTCTTCCATTACCGGCATGCACTTGATGGCATCGAGGCTGAGGGGGACACCATGTTCTGTGTGGAGTAGAGGTCGGAGTAGTGTTCCGCCCATCTTTCCATCTGTTGGCTAGGATTGCTGATTACTTCCCCAGTGGAGGATTTGAGGGGGGCGATCTTGCTCTGTGTTGGTCCCAGTGCCTTCTTGATGCCATCATACATTCCTCGGATGTTGCCTCTTTCAGCAGCACTCTGTATCTCTTCGCTGAGCTCTGTCCAGTACTCGTTTGCGCAGCGCCTGGCGTTAAGCTGAACCTTACTTCTGGCAGCCCTGAGGATTTGCAGGTTCTTCTCACTGGGTGACCGCTTATACTTGGTGAGTGCGGCACGCTTGGCCTCAACAGTGGGAGTCATCTCTGATGATCTGGCCTCAAACCAGTCGTGGGACTTCACAGTTTTCTTCCCAAAGGTGGCCATAGCAATGCGGTGCATGGTGTCTCGTAGCGTTTCCCATCTCTCAGTGGCAGAGTCTCTGGGCTGCAATGCATCGTATTCTCTCTGAAAGGCCTCTGCGAACTGTTCTACAAGATCTGGCTGAGACATCTTGCTGACGTCAATGCGAGGGTTCCCTTGTTTCTTTGAGCAGTGGAACTTCTTTGGTTGTAGCCTGATCTTGCAACATACCAGAGAGTGGTCTGTGTCGCAGTCTGCGCTGTGATAAGAGCGAGTGTGGAGAACGTTTTTGATAGCGGCACGTCTTACTAGGATCAAATCCAGTTGGTGCCAATGTTTTGAGCGGGGATGCCTCCAGGAGACTTTGTGCTGAGGCTTCGTCTTGAAGAAGGAGTTGGCGATGCACAGTTCATGGCAGGCGCAAAACTCAAGCAGTCGCTCTCCATTCTCATTCATTTTCCCCACTCCAAAGGAACCGAGGCAGAAGGGCCATGAGTCATTGTCTGCACAGGAGAACAAGTTGTTCTGTCCTGGGGATGTTCCTTATGGTTGATGCAAGATTTTCGTAGAACTCATCCTTGGTGTCTGGAGAGGCGGACAGAGTTGGGGCATAAACGCTGATGAGAGTGACATAGCCTTCGGTGGTGTTGAGGCGGAGAGTCAAGAGTCGTTCTGAACCGCCGCTGCCTGGTTCAATCATGTTCAGCAGGCTGTTCCTTACTGCAAAGCCTACTCCGTGCTCTCTTGGGGCATCAGAACTCTTTCCTTGCCAGAAGAAGGTGTAGTCCCTTTCCTTTAGTGTTCCTGAGTCAGCCAGCCGTGTTTCCTGCAGAGTGGCAATGTCCACATTGAGCCTCTTTAGTTCGCTGTTTATGACGGCGTTTTTCTGGCGTCGCTGATGTCTTGCAGATCTTGGGAGAGCCCAGGCATCATTGTTCGGACATTCCAACAGCCCAGATTCACTGCTGATCCTTTTCCTGATCCGTTTCTTGAATTTGAATTTTTACTTTTTGTTTGGTGCAGTAATTAACGACCTGCTTGTCAGATTTTTTCCTAATCTTCATGCACCCAATGAAGAAGGCAGGTCATGGCGGGACAGCACCTAACTGGCTGGGGGCTGCCCAGCTTAGGTGGGCGGTAGCTGTCCAGTAAGACACGAAGGTCTCTCCCACCGTCAAAAGCAACCCCTGGCGCAGCTCTACGCCAGTTGAGCAATGACTTATCACCGGTATCTGTTGCTTCCCGTGTTGTGCCGACACTAGTGTTAGTAACGAGGCTGGAGTGTCCTCTCCAGGTCGTAGGTGCAGAGTGTTTGTGGATGAATGGACGGATGTAAGCCTGGGCAGTGTAATATGGAAGACAGGCTGTTGCCCATGCAGCTTGTCCCCCCTCTCCACCTCGCTGACAGATCCAAAGGAACAGCAGGGCTGTTACGTTTTGGTGCCAACGCGGCCGCAGGAGCTGCCGGAAAGTGACAAAGTTTGCCATCCAACCGCCTTAGGGGCCCCACACCGGATTTACTGTCAGGGTTTACTCCCTCAGCTAGATGGCCGCGGGTAGCTGTCCAGAGCTGGCGCCCTTTGATAGTTCTAATTTATTTCCACCAGGGTTTCTAGCCACCCTCCTCACCATCCTCCTGAGAGGACTGGTGGGGTTGCTGGTTTAGTCGCCAGCAATTCGACCCTGTGACAGGTAGTACTGGGTTCCAGGTTACCAGTAGCGGATACATCTATCCGACCTGACCTTGCCTTATAAAATGTCCTATAAATAGTGCTTGTCTTTTCCTAATCTTCTTCATTAATGTTCTTCTTGTATCATTATTATTTCATGTGGGTGGGTGCTAATGATGAAAGATCTCTTGTACTGGGACGGTAAATGACAGTGCAAGTCCTTATAATGCCAAGTACTTCTTGCTGTTTTTCCTTCTAAAGCAAAACCTGGGTGGCTAGCAGTCTTCAAGAATCCAGGGCCTGGGGAAAAATAACCTAGTGAATTCACAGCTTGTTACTATAAGTCAGTTAGATTATCAGAAAGCATTTGATTCTTGGTTGAGAAGGTTGAAACTCTGTGTGGTGAGAGGAGGACAGTACTTTGAAAAATGCTACAAATTATCGTGGTTGGACTTTTTTTTTTTTATCTATCTATCTATCTATCTATCTATCTATCTATCTATCTATCTATCTATCTACCTATCTATCTATCTATCTATCTATCTATCTATCTATCTATCTATCTATCTACCTATCTATCTATCTATCTATCTATCTATCTATCTATCTATCTATAATTATTATCATCAGCATTGCTATTATCATTATTATTAGTATCATCATCATCGTCGTCGTCGTCGTCATCCTCATCCTCCTCCTCCTCCTCCTCCTCCTCCTCCTCCTCATCATCATCATCATCATCATCATCATCATTATCATCAACGTCATCATCATTATTATTATTATCATCATTATTATTATTATTATTGTTGTTGTTGTTGTTGTTATTATTCTTAGATTTTGCAAAGTAACTGACATTCTTCGTGGAAGGTTTGTTGAAGATAAACGTGCTGCGCACGTTGGCCTTTATTTACTAAAGCTTTCTCTCTCTATAAAATTAAGGCTTACTGATACAGCTGTGCAATGGCACCACACACACACACACACACACACACACACACACACACACACACACACACACACACACACACA
>CM060307.1:82406134-82408634 GCA_030674185.1 Monoplex corrugatus
ATCCCTGTCCTTCCTTTTGGAGCCTGTTCGGATCACAGACACACTTCCCAGACATTCACCAGAAGCAGCTGGAGTCCCTGTGAAAACACTAGCAGCAGCAGCAGCGTCAGCAGCGTTCTCAAAGCGGGAGGACAAGGCAGCAGAAGGGGAGGAGGTCTCTGTACTCCTGGCCACTGAGCCCGTCTCGTAGTTGCGGTGGATGATGCACATGTCGATGATGCGGTTGAGGCTGCTCAGCGCCGTGAAGTGCATGGACTGCTTGCCTTTGAGCAGCTCAAAGGCGCTGCTCAGCAGCTTGGACAGCTCCAGGAAGATGCTGTGCTTGGCTTCCAGGGTGGACGCCGCCTGAAGCTGCTCGTAGCATGTCTGGAACAAAAGACGTCAAAGTGAAATACATCGTTTCTTTTTGTGCTCACGCTATGAAGAGAGAGTAATACACGTATTATCACACAAAGCAATATGTACAAATAGTGATTAGGAAGGAAACAACGGCGAAATCGTGTGTGTTTTTTTCTTTCTTTCTTTCTTTTTTCTTTCTGTCTTTTTTCTTTGTCTCTGTCTCTCTTTGTCTCTTTCTTTCTTTCTCTTTCTTTCTTTCTTTCTTTCTTTCTACCTTCTTCTTTCTTTCTTTCTTTCTTTCTTTCAGTTTTTCTTTCTGTTCTTTTCTTTCCTTCGTTCTTTCTTTCTTTTTTCTTTCTTTCTTTCTTTCTTTCTTTTCTTCCGTCTTTCTTTCTATTTTTCCTTCTTTCCTTCATTCCTTCCTTCTTATCTTCCTTCCTTCTTTCTTTCTTTCTTTTTTCCCGTCTTCCTTTGGGCATGATTACGCCTCAAATAGTCAGTCCCGTGGTCTGGATAAAAGATGTGGTTTCATCAAGTCCTTTTCATAGCCCTAGAGCTACTCTTCCAGAGTTCCTACATTTGGCACCTGCTCATTTCTTTTATTTCTGATCAGTGGGCAAAACAGTAGAAAGTGCTCTGGAGATTGTGGTTCCGCCTGGCATGGATACCTATTGGTGTGGGACAGCCTCATTCAGCACATATGCTGGAATAGGCGGATGTGTCCATTCCTCAGATAGAAGACTGGTTTGTTTTATGCTGCTTAAGGTATAAGATGGGATCATTTCTGTTACGTTGAAAGTAAGAAATTTCTCTTAATGACTGAGAAGTGGAGAAAACTCTGATAATTATACTCCTAGTATTTCAAGACGCTTTTCCACAACATCATCAACAACAACAACAGAAGAAGAAGCAGAAGGAAGAACAGGTGAATGAAAAAGCAATCGAACTATAAATAGTTAATCATCGGTTATGAGACATGAAGCCATCAGCAGAGATGCCAACGATTGTGGATAAGTGGAGACAGTGTGCCAATCAAATGAAAGAAATCTCTATCTTGCCTAGAACTAAAAAGCCGGAGACTTCACAGGCGGATTTTGTTTTATTAAATTGCAACCACTTCATTTCTAAGAAATGTATGTCCATGTCTTCATTGATCTCCAACCACCGGGGCGGAGAAATGTATGCCGAGAGATAGATGAAAATAAAAATAATAAGATAAAACAAAAACATGTAAAGATGGGTAGGTGAATGGAAAAGCGTATAGCCATATCGACCACTGGCTGTTTTGTCGGCCTACTTTCTCCCTGCCTTGCTATTCACTGGAGTTATTTCAAGAGGGATTTATCGCGCTTTGAGAACTCCATATGAGCTCCACCCAAATCTGCCAGGAATTATCTGACAGATTTACTGAGCCTGCACAAAACCCTATGTACTGGCAAGGTCTTGAAACCACACCCTATCTACCAGCATCCTGCATAAAGCCCTGTCCACCAGCATCCTGCGTTGTGAACTATAATTAGCTAAGCAACAACTTACCCCTTTGATTCCCTCACCCCAGCCACCACTTCCTGTGGGAAGCCCTGTTTATCAGCAACCTGCATTGTCAACCATGCTAGCAAAGCAACAACTTAACCCTCTGATTCTCTCACCCTGTCACCAACTTCCTGAAGGAAGCCCTGTCCACCAGCATCCTGCATTGTCAATCACGCTAGCAAAGCAAAACTTGACCATTTGATTCTTTCATCC
Organism: Monoplex corrugatus; assembly: GCA_030674185.1. Lineage (NCBI taxonomy): Eukaryota > Metazoa > Mollusca > Gastropoda > Littorinimorpha > Ranellidae > Monoplex > Monoplex corrugatus. The sequence continues at coordinate 82,408,220 of CM060307.1, forward strand.
TGTACCCCATCTTCATGCATAAAGCCGTGACCCCTAACCACCAACATCCTGCATTCTCAACCACGCTAGAAAAGCAAAACCTTTACCCTTTGATTCCCTCACTTTGTCCAACAGCTTCCTGCAGGAAGCCCTGACCACGAGCATCCTTCACTGTCAACCATGCTAGCACAGCAACAACATAACCGTTTGAATCCCTTACCCTATACCTGGGGCTTTTCCTGGTTTCATCTTTTTCAGTGCTGCTCTAACTTCATCTTTCATTATGGGTGGTCCTTAAAAGATTTTTTTTTATAATGTGGTCTTCGTTTCTGTCATCCTCAAAAAGGTCTTTAATGTCCTCTCCCCATCTGTCCAGTATTTTGTCTTTGTATTTTGTCAGGAAAAGCCCCAGGACCAGAGAACATTACTACAGAGA
>CM060307.1:82416134-82433634 GCA_030674185.1 Monoplex corrugatus
ACCTACAATAAAAATGAAGTGTACATTCTGAGAACAAAAACAACGGATTTCGATGACGTTTAAAGAACACGTTTGTCAACCCAAGATACATACACAGAAAGAAGAAGATCAAAACATCGGAGACAAAACACGAAAACCACTAAAGGCAAAAAGAAACAATCGACTACATCCGTAAACAAGAAACATTATTTTGGGATCGTCAGACTTTCCACTGCCAGCAGGTCTAAAAAGAGTAGAAGCTTACTTTGACCAGAAGGTTATTTTGAGTCATCTCTGACGACAGTTTTGTCTATGCATCGTGATCTCATTGATCTGCTGCTGGTAAGGATCCCAATCCCGTTAAGACACGGACAGGCCAATGACTTCCTGTGATTGACATAGAAAGGAAATGGCAGACTCACCGACATCGATTCATCGGGTCTCTCTGTCTGTCTGTGTTGACAAATGTGTCTGTGATTCGTATATGCTGGCTGTAAATCGAATAAATTCCGTTTGACCCTCAAGTAAAGAATGAGTCTACGTCCCCTGGTGCTGTTTAGCAATAGCAGTCCACAATCTGAGAGAGACACTATTCAGCAATAGCAGACCACAATCTGAGGGTGGTACTTTTAGCAATAGCAGTCCACAGTCTGAGGGTGGTGAAGTTTAGCAATAGCAGTCCACAGTCTGAGAGTGGTGCAGTTTAGCAATAGCAGTCCACAGTCTGAGAGTGGTGAAGTTTAGCAATAGCAGTCCACAATCTGAGGGTGGTTCAGTTTAGCAATAGCGTCCACAGTCTGCGGGTGGTTCAGTTTAGCAATAGCAGTCCACAGTCTGAGGGTGGTGCAGTTTAGCAATATCAGTCCACAATCTGAGAGTGGCACTGTTTAGCAATAGCAGTCCACAATCTGAGGATGGTGCTGTTTAGCAATAGCAGTCCATAATCTGAGGGGGGAGGGGCCCTGTTTGGCAAAAGCAGTCCACAATCTGAGGGGGGTCCTGTTTAGCAATAGCAGTCCACAATCTGATGATGGTGCTGTTTAACAATAGCAGTCCACAATCTGAGGATGGTGCTGTTTAGCAATAGCAGTCCACAATCTGAGGATGTGCTGTTTAGCAATAGCAGTCCACAATCTGAGGATGGCGCTGTTTAGCAATAGCAGTCCACAATGTGAGGGGGGCCCTGTTTAGCAATAGCAGTCCATAATCTGAGAGTGGCACTGCTTAGCAATAGCAGTCCACAATCTGAGGGTGGCGCTGTTTAGCAATGCAGTCCATAATCTGAGGGGGGCCATGTTTAGCAATAGCAGTCCACAATCTGAGGGTGGCGCTGTTTAGCAATAGCAGTCCATAATCTGAGGGGGGCGCTGTTTAGCAATAGCAGTCCACAATGTGAGGGAAAGTGACTGAAAATCATTTATTAACTACATACTTGTTTAATAACGGGAATTCCATGATTTCACAGGTAAAGTATCAACATTTGATATGCATTAAACCTACCCCTTCAGTTTTGACGAAGATGAATATTTGAAATTGTCTTCATCCTTGTCTTTACTAGGAAAAGCTCGTCTGTTAGTACATTTTTAGAATAAATGATCACGGAAAAAAGCCTTAAGCCTGCACATAAACCCATGAGCTGGCCAGGTCTTGAGGTCATACCTAGATAGTTCCATAACCCTCGGGTCGTTGGGGAGTGAGGTGAAAGAGACCTCAACTTTTCCCAGGGCCAGCACCACGAGGGCGGCGCCCGTCCCCTCTCCCTTGGTTCAAATTCATATTCATTTTTCACATCTTTTTAACCAAGACTTCAGAAAGCCAAAAATGCTAATTGGTTTTCAAGGGGTGGGACCTGGGAAATCAACCTATCTCTCCAATGTTTTATACCAAGGGTTAGGGTGGTGCCCTGCTCTTCACAATTTTCAACTGTCGTGGGATCTTTAGCGTGCGCAGCCAGAAGGCATACGGATCCGACTCGTTTTACGTCTCCTTCGAAAGGACTAGACGTTCGGTTCGATTTTCCGGACAAACTGAGGAGAAAAGTCAAGGCCTCTAAAGGGGAGCGAACCCTGGAACCTCGAGTTTAGTCATTGGCAGGCGAACGTTTGAACCATTCTGCAACTCTTCTCCTTTTTTAGCAATTGCAGTCCATAATCTGCATAGTTTTAGAAAGCTCATTTACCGCTATATCAAAACTGTGATGACCTTTTTGTCTGTCTGTCTGTCTGTCTGTCTGTCAGTCTGACCTTGAAAGGCAGACTGACAGACAGACAGACAGACAGACAGACAAAAACATATCAGAGTGAAAGAGACAACTGACAAGTTGACAATGTTATAATTCGTCGTCTATATTGACAAGCAGCCCTATCAAAACAACAGGGTTAATGCCAATACAAAGTAACACAAGAACACATAAAAAGACAATTCGAAAACGAAAGAGAGGAGATAGAGGGGGGGGGGAGGGAGGGAAATAGAGAGAGAGAGACGGACAGACAGGCAGGCAGACAGGCAGACAGACAGAGACAGATACACACACACAAACACAGAGACAGAAACAAAGAGAGACAGGTAGAGGGAGAGATAGATACAGAGAGAGGAGAGAGAGAGAAGAGAGAGAGCGAGACAGAGAGAGTGAGAGAGAGAAAAGTGGGAGGGAGAGACAGTGAGAGTCAGACAAACCGACACACGCACGCAAAGGCAGACAGATCGACAGAGAGACAGACAGACGAAGACAGATAGATAGACAGAACCGAGAAAAGACAGGGAGAGACAGAGTGGTGCGACATAAAGAAATACACAAGCACACACACACACACACACACACACACACACACACACACACACACACACACACACACACACACACACACACACACATACACACACACACACACACACACACACACATACACACACACACACACACACCACACACACACACACACACACACACACACACACACACAAGCGCTGAATCTTCTCCAGTGTTCAGCTCAATCGATATTTTCCTTTTCAAAAACAGGGGAGGGGAGGAATAGAGAAAAAAAGAGAGTGAAAGAGAGAGAGAGAGAGAGAGAGAGAGACAGAGACAGAGAGACAGAGAGATAGAGAGACAGAGAGACAGAGAGACAGAGAGAGACAGAGAGAGACAGAGTGAGACAGACATAGACACAGAGACAGAATCGGGTGAACAGATACACAGACAGACAGGGATAGAGAGGCATAAACAGATACAAACAGATAGATAGAAAGAGAGAGAAAGAGAGAGAGAGAGAGAGAGGGGAGAGGAGAGAGACAGACAGACAGACAGAGACAGACAGAGAGAGACAGACAGACACAGATAGAGAGACAGGCTCGGGTGAACAAATACACAGACAGACAGGGACAGAGAGGCATAAACAGACCTAATAGATAGATAGAAAGAGAGAGAAAGAGAGAGAGAGAGACAGAGATACAGAGAGACAGAGACAGACAGACAGACACAAAGAGACAGAATCGGGTGAACAGATACAGACAGACAGGGACAGAGAGGCATAAACACACACAAATAGATAGATAGAAAGAGAGAGAGAGAGAGAGAGAGAGAGAGAGAGAGACAGAGACAGAGACAGAGACAGAGAGAGACAGACAGACAGACATACACAGACAGAGAGACAGAATCGGGTGAACAGATACACAGACAGACAAGGACAGAGAGGCATAAACAGACACAAACAGATAGATAGAAAGAGAGAGAAAGAGAGAGAGAGAGAGAGAGGGGGGGGGTGTAGAGACAGACAGACAAACAGACACAGAGACAAAGAGACAGAATCGGATAAACAGATACACAGACAGACAGAGACAGAGAGGCATAAACAGACACAAATAGATATAAAGTGAGAGAGAGAGAGAGAGAGAGAGAGAGAGAGAGAGAAAGAGAGAGAGAAAGAAAGAGAGAGAAAGAAAGAAAAAGAGAAGGGAAAGAAAGAAAGAGAGAGAGAAAGATAGATAGAGAGAAAGAAAGAAAGGAAGAAAGAAAGAAAGATAGAGAGAAAGAAAGATAGAAAGTGACTGAGTAAGGATAGAGGAGTTGATATATACAGGGGCCGCTAAACACACCCCTACACTTAAGTTGAAACCCATCAATAACAGCCGAGGAGTTTAACCTGAAAAAGAAACAAACAAAGCAAACAAATTAACAAACAACACACAAACATACACAAAAGAGATGGGGGTGGGGTGGGGTGGGGGTCAATAGCCATGTTGGTAAGGTTATATCACTTCCAATAGGTAGGTTTGAATTCAAATCTAACTGGGAAGCTCCTAATGGGTAAAGGATGGAACTTTACATCCTATCTACAAGGTCAGGTCAGCTTCAGTTTTTGTTTTCTCAAATAAACAAATAAACAAATAAATGAATATATAGATACCTGAATAGATAAATAAATAAATATATAGATAAATAAATAAATAGATAGATAAATAGATAAATAAATTAATAAATAAATAAAATAAAAAAATAGAAAACGTATCCGCGCTTGAAATGAATTCCACGCATGCATCCACCAACGCCTGGTATTGCCACAAGATGGAAAAGGATAAAAAATGATCATGGCATAAGCTTCCGCGTTAAGGCAAATATACACTGGTGAAGTCATCAGGGGACAAAACACACACCAGACACACAGACACAGACACAGCACACACACACACACACACACACACACACACACCACAACACACGCACACACACCACAAAACACACACACACACACACACACACACACACACACACACACCCGTCTAATATCACTCATAGTGAACAGACGTTAAATCAAAGAACGAACGAACGAACGCACACACACACTCACACACTCACACACACACTCACACACACACACACACACACACACACACACACACACACACACACACACACACACACACAACACACACACACACATACATACACCCACCCACACCAATACCCACACCCACCCACCCACCCACACACACACACAAGTACACGAGCTGAATCTTCTCCAGTGTTCAGCTCAATCGATATTTTCCTTTTCAAAAACATGGGGTGGGGGGGGGGGTGGGAGAGTGGCGATGAATGGAGGGAGAGAAACATACAGAGAGGAGAGAGAGAGAGACAGAGACAGAGACAGAGAAAGAGAGACAGACAGACAACAGACAGACAGAGACAGAGACAGAATCGGGGAAACAGATGAACAGACAGACAGGGACAGAAATACTTAGACAGACACAGATAGATAGATAGAAAGAGAGAGAGAGAGAGAGAGAGAGAGAGAGAGAGAGAGAGAGAGAGAGAGAGAGAAGAGAGAAAGAAAGAAAGAAAGAAAGAAAGAAAGAAAAGAAAGATAGAAAGAAAGAAAGAGAGAAAGTGACTGTGTAAGGATACATGAGTCGATATATACAGGGGCCGCTAAACACACCCTACACTTAAGTTGGAACCTATCAATAACATCTGAGGAGTTTAACCTGGAAAAGAAACAAACAAAACAAATAAATTTACAAACAACACACAAACATAAACAAAAGAGAAGGGGGGGGGGGCAATAGATATGTTGGTAAGGTTATATCACTTCCAATAGGTAGGTCTGAGTTCAAATCTAACTGGGAAGCTCCTAATGGGTAAAGGATGGGAGAGAGAGAGAAGAGAGAAGAAAGAAAGAAAGAAAGAAAGAAGAAGAAGAGAAGAGAAGAGAGAAAGTGACTGTGTAAGGATAGAGGAGTTGATATATACAGGACCCGCTAAACACGCACCTACACTTTAGTTGAAACCCAACCATAACAGCCGAGGAGTTTAACCTGGAAAAGAAACAAACAAAACAAACAAATTAACAAACAACACACAAACATACACAAAAGAGATGGGGGTAGGGAGGAGGGCAATAGCCATGTTGGAAAGGTTATATCACTTCCAATAGGTAGGTCTGAATTCAAATCTAATGGGAAGCTCCTAATGGGTAAAGAATGGAACCTCACATCCTCTCTACAAGGTCAGTTCAGCTTCTGTTTTTGTTTTCTCAAATAATTACATAAATAAATAGATATATAAATAAATAAATAAATGAATGAATAAATAATAAATAAATGAATACATAAATAAATATAAATAAATAAATAAATAAATAAATAAATAAATAATAAATAAATAAATAAATAAATGATAGATATAATAAATACATTAAAAAACAAATAAATAAAAAATGTATCCGCGCTTGAAATGAATTCCACGCATGCATCCACCAACGCCCGGTATTGCCAGAAGATGGAAAAGGATGGAAAAAGATCATAACATAAGCTTCCGCGTTAAGGCAAATATACACTGGTGAAGTCATCAGGGGACAAAACAACACACACACACACACACACACACACACACACACACACACACACACACACACACACACACACACACACACAACACACCACACACCACACACACGTACACGCGCATGAGCGCATAAACACACAGACACATACACACAACCAAAACAAACACACAACACATACTACAATACACTACACATACACACATACGCACAATAACATACCCTATACACTACACTAACTATAATACTACTAACTACTACTACTACTACTACTTACTACTACTACTACTACTACTACTACTACTATTACTACTTCTACTACTACTACTTCTAGAATAATATTAATGATGATGATATGATGATGATGATGATGACATATAATAATAATAACATTAATAAATAATAATAATAATAATAATAATAATAATAATAATAATAATAATAATAATAATAATAATAATAATAATAATATATAATAATGATGATGATGATGATGATGATGATGGTGATATGATGATGATTTTAATACTAGTAATAATACTAACAGTAACAATATACCACCACCACCACTACTATTACTACTAATGATAATAATAATAATAAATAATAATAATCACCACCATCATCATACCAATGCTAATATTACAGGATACTGTGAAGAAATAAAAAAAAAGTACTACACGATCCGTCCTAGCTGTTCCGCCAGTCTTAAATTTAATTCAGTCTTCCACAAGGAGAATGGTCCAGTATTCTCCCATCCCAAAACAAGTGACGATCGTTTCGCTCTGTGCAGAAATCGTCAAAAGTGGGGACCCTTCTTCAAACTGCAGCCTCCCCCTTCCTCCCCTAACAAAGAATCATGTCTTGCTATAACCACTGCAGACTTCGTAGCAACCAAGACCTGCACAGCATGGACCAAACAACAAAATCAACGTGTATGCAATACACCATCCAAGAACTCACTGCTCTGAACGAGGCAAAGAATAAACCGACAAAAATCTGCCCATCCATCCGTTTCTTCCACACAAACAGGTAGACAGCCAAACTGAAAGATCTCTAGACAAGCAGCCAACCATTCAACCAGACGAGAAGTCAGACAGTCGGACAGCCATGCAGGAAGAGGAGAGAGAGAGAGAGAGAGAGGGAGAGAGAGAGAGAGAGAGAGAGAGGAGAGACAGCGACAGAGAGACAGAGAGACAGAGAGTCAGAGAGAGACAGTCAGACAGAATCAGAGACAGAGAAGAGAAACAGACGGAAGAAAGAGAGCAGGAGAGAGAGAGAGAGAGATGAGAGAGAGGAGAGAGAGAGAGACAGACAGACAGACAGTCAGACAGATAATCAGAGACAGAGAAAGAGAAACAGACAGACGGAAAGAAAGAGAGACGAGAGAGAATGAGAGAGAGAGAAAGAGAGAAAGAGACAGACAGACAGGCAGACCGACCAGACAGAAGACAGAGAGAAGAGGGAGACAGACAGAGAGACAGACAGTCAGACAGTCAGACAGTCAGACAGTCAGCCAGACAATCAGAGACAGAGAAAGAGAAACAGACAGACGGAGAGAAGAGAGACAGAGAGGAAAAGAAGAGAGAGAGAGAGAGAGAGAGGAAGAAGAGAGAGAGAGAGAGAGAGAGACAGGACAAGACAGAGAGACAGACAGAAGCAGACGAGAAGAGAGAAGAGAGAGAGAGAGGAGAGAGAGAGAGAGAGAGAGAAGAAGAGAGAGAAGAGAGAACAGGCAGACAGGCAGACAGGCAGACCGACAGAGAGAGAGAGAGAGAGAGAGAGAGAGAGAGAGAGAGAGAGAGAAGAGAGAGAGAGAGAGACAGGAGACAGGCAGACAGGCAGACGAGAGAGAGAGAGGAGAGAGAGAGAGAGAGAGAGAGAGAGAGAGAGAGAGAGAGAAGGAGACAGACAGACAGACAGGCAGACGACAGAGAGGAGAGAGAGAGAGAGAGAGAGAGAGAGAGAGAGAAGAGAGAGAGAGGAGAGAGAGAGAGAGAGAGAGAGAGAGTGAGAGAGAGAGAGAGGAGTGGCATAAAAGCAAACTGATTAATTGTAGTCAGACAGTCAGAAAGACATACAGACAAACTGAAGGACCTTGTAGACTGGCAGAGAAGAAGCGGACAGGCAGACAAACTGATGGAGAGTCAGGCAGACAGGCAGACAGGCAGACAAGCAGACAGAGAGATAAACACACAGATACGCACAGACACACACACACACACACACACACACACACACACACATACACACACACACACGCAACACACACACACACACACACACACACACACACGCTCCAGGCACACACAGACACACACACACACACACACCAGGCACACACAGACCCACATACACACACACACACACACACACACACACACACACACACACACACAACACACACACCACACGGCAACTCCCTCAGACACACACACACACAGACCCACACAGACATAGACATAGACACAGACAGACAGACAGACAGACAGACACACACACATACACACACACACACACACCGTCGTCAACACACACACACACACACACACACACACACACACACACACACACACACACACACACACAACACACATATACCCCCAATACCCCCCAGACACATACATACATACAGGCACACACACACCCCCCCCCACCACACACACACACACTCGCAATACCCTCCAGACACATACAGACACACAGATACACACAGACACATACAGACACACAGATACACACACACACACACACACACACACACACACACACAACACACACACACACACCCACACACCACACCACCCTCATCACACACAAACACACAGAAACACAGAACACACACACCACACCCCCCCCCCACACACACACACACACACACATATCCCCCCCCCCCCACACACACACACACGCACGCTACCCTAGAGCCTCTTCCAATGTTTGCCGCAAATCGATAATTTTCGTTCCCAAAATGGATGAGACAGAAAACAGACGAGCAGGAATAGAAGACTTGATAATATAGAAAGGGGCGTGGTGGGAATTGGGTATGCTGCTGTCTGCCAAGGTTGTTTTCGGGGACAGGAGCGTGGGGTTAGAAATCGTTAAAGCTGTATAAAGACAGAAGGCGTAAACACAAAACACACACACAGACACACACACACAGACACAGACAGACAGACAGACAGACACGCACGCACGCAGACACACACAGACACGCATACAAACATAATAATATAATAATTACAAATTATATAGCGCAAAATCTCGACAAAATCAAATCTAAGCGCTGAAACAGACACACACGCAACGCACGGCACGCACGCACGTACAGCACCACAAACCACGACACACACAAACACACACACACACACACCCACACACACACACCACACACAACACACAACACACAACACACATGGCTATAAATGGGGAGAAAGAATAAAAGCAATAAAAGCAAGAATAAAAGCAATGGAAAATTATAGAGAGCATATCATATACAATTATATATTATAACAAAGTGATTTCCCTCCGAGCGGAGACAGGCTGCAGAGGGGGGGGGGGTGGTGAGGTTAGGATTTTATGCAGAGGAGAAAGTTAGTTTTTGAGAGCGACTTGAAGGAGACAAAAGTAGGTTGCTGACGGATGGAGAGGAAGTTTGTTCCAGGAGAGTGGACCAGAAACAGAGTAAGGCTGTGGACATAGGTATGAGCTTAGTGCGTGGAAAGCGAAAAGTCAGAGGATCGGAGGGTACGTGAGGGAAGATAGATCTCAAGTAGGCTTGACAGGTAATCGGGGGGCTGCGTTATTTAGGCTTTTGTAGCACATGGTGTCTAGTTTGTACTGTATACGCTTTGATACAGGGAGCCAGTGAAGTTGTTCCAGAGAGGATAAGTGGTCACTTTTTTTTTTTTTTGAGTACAAGGCGTTACAGCATTGTTTTGAATGCGCTGTAAGATGTGAATGGTGGAGGAGGAAGACAGGACAGGAGTGAATTGCAATGTCAATGCAAGACATTATGAAGGAGGAACGAGTTTGCAGTTGTTTCGACAGAGAGATACTTCCTGATCAGGCTTTTACGATGGAGATGATAGTAGCAAGATCTGGCAGTTTGAGAAACAAAGTTGTTCATGGAGAGGGTAGAGTCAATGCAGACACCAAGGTTTTTAGCTGAAATCAGAAAATTGGGACTGATGTGTTACATAATGGGAGAGAAAGAGGAGGCAGCTGAAGAAAGTTTCTGACGGGTGCCAATGAGGATAGCTTCTGTCTTGTCGTCATTAAGCTGAAGTTTGTTGAACGTCATCCAGTTCTTGACACACACAAAACACACAAACACACACAAACACACACACACACACACACATACACACACACACACATACACACAACACACACACACCACACACACACACACACACACACACACACACACACACACACACACACACACACACACAAACACACACACACAATACAGCAAGAGCAAAATCCAAGACAAAACAAGAAAGATAAAAAACAAACAAACAACAAATCCAAGGAAGCTAAGAAAGAAACAAAACAAAACAAAACAAAAATATGAATATAACGACAAAAAGCAGAAACAAAAACATACACACAAACAAACAAAAACCACCACCACCACCACCACCAACAACAACAAGAACAAAATACGGGACTCCCCAGCCCCCAACTCCCTACCCCAAGATAACCAAAACAGACAAACAAACACTGAGAAGAAAGCAAAACCGATGTGTGTTACCGTGTTGTTGTTGCTGTTCATGTTATTGGTTTTGTTGTTGTTGTTGTTGTTGTTGGTGGTGTTGTTGTTGTTGTTGTTCTTCTTCTTCTTCTTCTTATTATTGTTCTTGTTGCTGTTGTTGCTTGTTTGTTTGTTTGCTACTGATTTTGTTGTTGTTGTGATGGGAATTGCTGTTATGTTGTCGTTGCTGTTGGCTTTATGTATAGCTATTATTTTGTAATCAATGTTGATGGTTGAGGTGGTCAGCGTGTGTGTGCGTGTGTGTGTGTGTGTGTGTGTGTGTGTGTGTGTGTGTGTGTGCGTACATGCGTGTGTGTGTGTGTATGTGTGTGTGTCTGCGTGTGCGTACATGCGTGCGTATGTGTGTGTGCGTGCGTGTGTGTGTGTGTGTATGTGTGTGTGTTCATGTGCTTGTATATATGTGTGTGCATGTGTGTTCGTTCGTTCTTTTATTTAACGTCTGTTCACTCTGTGTGTGTGTGTGTGTGTGTGTGTGTGTGTGTGTGTGTGTGTGTGTGTGGTGTGTGTGTGTGTGTGTGTGTGTGTGTGTGTGTGTGTGTGTGTGTGTGTGGTGTATCTGTTGCATGTGTGTGTCTGTGTGCATGTGTGTGTGTATATGTTATGTGTTATGTGTTATGCGTATGCGTATGTGTATGTGTGAGTTCACGTTTTTCTGTCATTTTGTTTGTCTTAAGTCTGTTTTCCTCTCTGTCTGTTTGTCTGTTTCCGCCTGTACATCTGTTCTCACAGACAACCCTTACATCTAAGACAGACCACATAATCTACCCCGTCCCCCACCCTCCATCCCCATCCCCAAACACGCGCGTTTTCTCCCTGCTCAAAGTGAACAATTGGCCTATACAACATTCAGCAGGAACTGAATAAACAAATGAGCAAAGAAACACATAGACAGGTATGTAAAAAATATATCTTTTCATGATCCAAAACAAGTGCGACTGCCCGCGCCCAAGCAAACAGGAACCAGAAGAACAAGAAAACCAATGTGAGCGCGTATTTAACAAAACAAGCGCAAATTTGTCGGCCAACCGGCCTTTGTCAAGCGCGAACGCACTGGACGAAGCGGCAGGGAAGTTTTTAGTCCTGTTTTCATTATCCATTGTTTGGTGTTTGTGATCTGTTTGTGACCGTGCGTTCGCGCTTGACAAAGGCCGGTTGGCCGAAAATTTGCGCTTGTTTTGTCTTGTTTTGTTAAATACGCGCTCATATTGGTTTTCGTTGTTCTTCTGTTTCATATCTTTTCATGGAAAGGTGGGTGGTAGTATGGGCATGGACTAGAGAGAGAGAGAGAGGGGGGGGGGGAGGGGAGAGAATGAGACAGAGAGAGAAAGCGAGAGAGAGAGAAGAGATAGAGATAGAGACAGACAGAGAGAGAGAGAGAGGCAGAGAGAGAGAGAGAGAAGAGAGAGAGAGAGAGAGAGAGAGAGAGAGAGAGAGAGAGAGAGAGAGAGACAGAGACAGAGACAGAGACAGGGACAGGGAGAGAGACAGAGAGAGAGAGAGAGAGAGAGAGAGAGACAAGAGAGAGAGACAGAGAGAGAGAGAGCAAAACAATTTGTCCATATTTGGCGGAGTGCACACTATGCTTTTAAAAAGAAAACAAGCACACCATATTAGTAGATATCTTTTTACATTTTCGTTTCTATTTTTCATTTTAACATTTTACAATCTGCCATCTATTTTGTGCAGTTTTTTTCCTTTATTTCCGACCATAGCCGTCAAAGCGGAATGTTTTCTTTTCTTTTCTTCTTTTTCTTTGTAGATATTTCTGTTTCAGCCTTTGTCTCAGTGGTTCTAATTAAGTTCGCGACATTACTCTTCTTACCATGAGTCTTGCTCCTTTGCTTTTTGTCATTTCTTCCTATCATTTTCTGCCTTGCTGATCCATTCACCTGTATGTGTTCGAGAAGGTCTTACGTACTTTTTCTTAGGATTGATCATTGGGTACATGTATTAAGTGCAATTTTGGCTCTAGGGAGGTGAGATACACAGAAGCAATCTTAGGTAATTTAGGCCCGTTTTGAGATATGTTTTGGTGTCCTTAGGTATGCTTACATTTGCATTCAGGTGTGTTTTTTTAAATCTCTTGTGCGATAATTGGAGTGTCGACATCGGGGGCATCTCCTTAGATTACGTGCGCGAATGCATTGATATGTGTACTTAACTTTCTTTCCCTCTTTTTTTTCCCTGTTGAAGTACTGTGTATGCATTGAAATGGTTATAACCCTGATATGGCTCTACGCGGTCGGTGGGCTTTAAACAACAATAACATTAACAATTCATTCATTCATTCTTTCATTCATTCAATTCATTCATTCATTCATTCATTCATTCATTCATTCATTCATTCATTCATTCATTCATTCATTCATTCATTTATTTATTCATTTTGAAGAACTGCGTCATTTTCAATATGAAAAGAATGGAAATGTCAACAAATTGGCGATGGATTAATGAGAAAAATAGCTTTTTACCTTGAATTAAGAGCTAGGATTCAATACAAAAGTTCAGTGACTTTTCTTCTTCTTTCTGTATTTTTTCAACATAAAGCCACAAAGCAGCAAAAAAAAAAAATATGAAAAAACTATAAAAAAAAATCACAACATCAACAACAAACAAACAAACAAACAAACAAACAAACAAAATCTTCTGAGATGCAGCATTTTCTGAGGCTAAGAAGTCTGAATGACGTCATTTTTGTATTATTTTCAGTCTCCCTGAACATTTATTCACACACACACACACACACACACACACACACACACACACACACACACACACACACACACACACACACACACACACACACACACACACACACACACACACACACACAACACACACACACAACACACACACACAAACACACACAACACACACACACACACCACAACACACAACACACACACACACACACACACACACACACAACACACACAAACACACACACACACACAACACCAAAACACACACACACACACACACACACACACACACAACACACCACACACCACCAACACACACAATGCGCGCACAACACACCACACACACAACACAACACACATACACACACACCCCACACACACACAAGCATGCGTGCATACATTTTATTCCCACTCTCGTGTGGCTTGCAAGTTTGCACCAGTTGTGTTGAATGCAGTGATATCCAGCTTGCTAACAGTGTGCAAACAATGCCTTTGAATATACATTGCCTCATTTGGCTGGAACCTGCGGTCCCATAAATACATCTTCCCATTTGCACTGCTCCTCATCTCCTTCATTTCGCACCTCTCCTTGTCCGTCTGTTTGTCTGTCTCTGTCTGTCTCTCTGTCTGTCTCTCTGTGTGTCTGTATGTGTGTCTACCTGTTAGTCTGTCTGTCTGTCTGTCTGTCTCTCTCTCCCCTCTCTCTCTCTCTCTCGCGCACACACACACACACACACACACACACACACACACACACACACACACACACACACACATACACACATAAACATAAGCACACACGCGCACACTCGCACGCCCATGAGTGTATGTGTGTGCATGTATGTGATTATGTGTGTGCGTGTATGTGTGTGTGTGTGTGTGTGTTGTGTGTGTGTGTGTGTGTGTGTGTGTGTGTGTTGTGTGTGTGTGAGGAGAGAGAGAGAGAGAGAGAGAGAGAGAGAGAGAGAGAGAGAGAGAGAGAGAGAGAGAGAGATTGTGTGAGTGTGTATACATTATATACTGATTGAACTGTTTAATCCATCTATCCACCCTGTATTTCTTCATACTGTTTGTCTTTCTTCTCCTTACCCCCTCCTTTTCCTTAATCCTCTTTGCTTTCTTTCCTTGATTTATTTCTGTCTTAATTCAACGATTTATATACTGTGCTTCTACATTTACTTATCTGGTAATCTGCCTATATAAGCTACACACAAAAAGTTAAGGATCACTATGAGAAAACAGGTGCGTAATAAACTCAGTTCGCTACTGTTATTTATTTCTCAGTCCAGCCAAATTGTTATGAATTCTTGTTCAGCTGTAAGTGGGCGATGTTGTGTTAGTGCGAAAATTGCACGGGATTCTCTACTACTGAGCTTGGCCGCAAACGGAAAAGCGGAAACTTGCGAGAAAGGACCTTGTTTTGGACCGTTCTGCCTGAACACATTGCACAAGCCAGATGGAAAAACCATTATGCACGTGCAAGCATTGCTGTTTATGTGTGAGATGCTGTCTCTTGCTTGGCTTTATAAGAAGACATTCCACCAGTAGTAGGCCTGATCTGACAATGCCTCCACGACGAAAATTGAGCGAGTTTGAGAGGGGACGAGCTGTTGCATGGTTCCAAGATGGTGTTCCCAAGCGAGAAGTGGCCAGGCGACTTCAGGTGTCCATCTCCGTCATTGTCAGACTGATTCAACGCTTCACAGCCACTGGGAGGGTCCATGAAAGACGCAGATCTGGTCGACCGAAGAAGACTAACCCACGTGAAGATCGTCTCATTGAACGACAAGCCCTGCAGACAAGAACAGCCTCTTCCAGCATCATTCGAAGGCAGCTGAGGGTGGCTACTAACATCAACATCAGCCAGCAGACCATACGGAACCGCCTTCATGGGTTTAACCTCCGTTCTCGTCGCCCAGCTGTACGGCCACGCTTAACTCCAGCCCATAGGGCAGCACGCCGCGCCTTCTGCAGACGTCACGTGAGGTGGACACGTCAGCAATGGTCCCAGGTCCTGTTCAGTGATGAATCACGCTTCACCATGAACCACAACGACGGCCGACTGAGGGTCTGGAGGCGCCCAGGGCAACGCTTTATTGACATCACTGTCCAAGAAAAGGTGGCCTTTGGTGGAGGTTCTGCATGGTCTGGGGGGCCTTCAGCCTTCACCACAGAACACCCTTGTATCATGTACAGGGTAACCTGACTGGCCTCCGATACCGGGATGAGATCCTTCGACCGCTGGCTGTGCCTACACTGCAGCAGATGGGACCGACGGCTGTCTACCAGGATGACAATGCTCGCCCCCACAGGGCAAGTGTGGTCAACGACTTCCTGCAGCAGTATGGAGTCAACAGAATGGAGTGGCCAGCATGCAGTCCCGATCTCAACCCGATTGAGAACCTCTGGGATGAGCTGGATCGCAAAGTGATGAGCAACCACCCCCCTCCCAGGGATGCCCAACACCTCTACCAGATGCTGCAGGCTGAGTGGCAGGCGCTTCCACAGAGGATCTTCACCAACCTGGTCAACTCGATGAGGACTCGCTGCGTCGAGTGCCAGAACAGCCATGGCGGTTACACGCATTACTGAACTTTTGGGAGCATCAGAATGCCCTGTCTTGTGATTTCAATGACTTTGGGAAATCAAATTTCGATACGTACCCACTTTGATCAAATGTACACACCAAACGATTGCTCGAAATTGAAGGCAATTGTGTATCGTTATCACTAAAGCATGGAATTAAATGTTTGCCAAACTTCAACGTATTGGCTTTCTTATTTTGAAAGTTATGAATTTTTGTGCAAGTGATCCTTAACTTTTTGTGCGTAGTATATAACTACCAGGAAGTAAGGTACTGCTAAAGAATTAGATCTGAAAGAAAACAAACGCCACACACACACACACACACACACACACACACACACACACCACACACACACACACACACACACACACACACAACACACAACACACACACACACACACACACACACACACACACACACACACACACACACACACACATACACACACACACACACACAAGTGAAAAGACGTTAAATCAAGCAACGAACGAACACACACACACACACACACACAAAGCAGGGAAAATAAGGCAAAACAACAGAAGAAACAAACTGAACAAGTAATGTCGGAGTTTCACCATGGATCATCATCAACCTGTGCCCAGCCGCATGGCCTTGGCGTTCATGGCCCTCCATTTGTATCTATCCCTTGTTGCCGCAAGCACATCTTACACCCTCTCTGTCTTCAGCCACTCTGCAAGTCCGTCCAATATTTTTTTTCCCTGGGTCTGCCTGGTGTTCTCTTTCCCTCCAGCTTTCTTGGTGAGACCAGGTTCTGTAATTCCCTTTCCCTCATAAAAAATGGCCTATAAATGTTGCCTGTCTTTTCGTAACCTTCCTTATCAATGATCTTCTTGTGTCTGCCTCCATCAAGACTGTCTCGTTTGTTTTCTTTGCTGTCCATGGAACTCTCAACATTTTTTCTTTGAAACCACATCTCAGCTGCCTCAATCTTGGTCTGGCGTCGCGTGTTGACTGTCCTTGCCTCACGACTGTAATAACATTATCGGTTCTATATAACATTCAAAAACTGTCTTCCTGATGTTAATTGATAGGCATTTGTTGGTAAGAATGCTTTTCTCTTCTTGAATGCTGTTTTGGCCTGGCCGACTC
>CM060307.1:82438634-82461134 GCA_030674185.1 Monoplex corrugatus
TCTTGTGCATGCAGTCTTTAGTCTACACGGCTGTAAATGTGCACCTGACTTTCTTCAAAGCCAGACAATGTAAAACGACGAGAAAGAAAAGACTGGCACCGCTGTTATTATGCTGGCTCCAAGGAAAGTTGAAGATTGTACCATTTTATTACATGCACACAGACTTTGACTGCATAGAATGTATCTATCTATCTATCTGTCTATCTATCTGTCTGTCTATCTATCTATCTATCTATCTATCTATCTATCTATCTATCTATTTATCTATCTATCTATCTATCTATCTATTTATCTATCCACCTATCTATCTATATATCTACCTATCTATCTATCTGTCTATCTGTCTATCTATCTATATATCTATCTATCTATCTGTCTATCTCTCTCTCTCTCTCTCTCTTTTCTCTCTATTTATCCATCTAACTATCTATATATCTGTCTGTCTGTCTATCTACCTATCTATCTACATATACCTATTTATATACGTTGCACAGACATGAATATAGACAGCTAGCTAGCTAGCTAGCTAGCTAGATAGATAGACAGAAAGGCAGACAGACAGAGAGACATATAAACACATAGAGACAGAGATAGATGTATAGAGATTGCTGTTTCGTAATGACAACCTTGTCTTCATGCAGGTGAAAAGGCAGACTGTTTGTATGGCTTGACCATTTTCAGGCAGGTAAGGCAGGCAGAAAATCGGGAGAGACAAATCCCCTGCTCCCAACTCCAAACAGAAGTTAGTCCAATCTGACATTAAATGTTACTGATTCTGAAGACGCGGGGCTAAATGAGAACAAATGCATCTGTTTGCCTGCCTGCCTGTCGGTCTGTCCGTGTGTTTGTTTATTATAAATCTGTCTCTCCGTTTCATTCACTGCTGCAGCAGCATCGAAGGTTACAAGACAGAGACTTTGTGTTAGCAAAAATAAACAAAACAAAACAAAAAAACAAGGTGACCATGATTTAATATAAGAAATGTTCTGCCGATTCAGCAACAAAGGATCTCAGGTAGCTCTCTCTCTCTCCCTCTCTCTGTCTCTGTCTGTCTGTCTTTGTCTGTCTGTCTTGGTCTGTCTGTCTGTCTGTCTTTGTCTGTCTGTCTTGGTCTGTCTGTCTGTCTGTCTGTCTAGAGACCCCGGCATCCCCACCACGGGATTAATCAAAAAGTACACAGGCACTAATAGGCAAGTGACAAATGAGAAGATATCCCCATGTGAAACATCCTTTTATTTTCACCGTCTGCCAAACTGACTGGTCAGGGACAGATGTACCAGTTTGAGTTTGTTTTGCTCAGTGTCAAGTTGCTCTTCTCCCTCACAATCCAGAGCGAAATTCCATTGCTTCATCATTGTCATCCCCATTGTCATCATTATTTAATAAGTATTGTGAAAAATTTGTCCCCAAGTCTGTGGGCTGTTCTTGTGGCTAGGAGATGGGACAGAAACAGCTGCAGCGTTAGCAACAACAACAACAACAACAAAAAACAACAACAACAAAAAAGTTGCTTCTGTCGAGTTTACCTCTCTCTCTGTGTGTGTTCTCTCTCCTCTCTCTCTCTTTTTCATGTGTGTGTGTGTGTGTGTGTGCGTGTGTGCGCGCAAGTGTGCGTGTGTGTGTGTGTGTGACAGACAGACAGACAGACAGAGAGAGAGAGAGAGGAAGGGATGGAGGCAGGAGGAGGAGAAGGAAAAGAAGAACACACACACACACACATACACACACACACACACACACACACACACACACACACACACACAACACACACACACACATACACACATACACATATTCGTGCGCACGCACACAAGCACAAACACATACAAACACACAAGCACAACAAACACACACAAACACACAAACACAACACACACACACACACACACAAACACACATACACACTCACAAACACACAACCACAAAACACACACACACACACAAGCACACAAACGCACACACACACACACACACACACACACACACACACACACACACACAAGCACACAAACGCACACACACACACACACACACACACGCATACACACACACACACACACACACACACACACCCCACACAAACACACGTACACACACACGTTTTATATTGAAGTGATAAACAGATTTGTGTGGAGAGGTCCTTGTGAAATATTTAGCGCACTGCCATTCACGTTGGCTGCAACAGACTAGTTCAAAAGAAGCAGCCCTGGGAAAAAAACAAATAAACAACAACAACAAAAAATCCCAAACAAACAAAAATGGTGTGTCAGGGACTAGTAACCCAGATTTGTCTCTGCCTCCCGAACAGGGAGCTAACGTTAATTTAACATGGCATTTCGCAGATCTTTTAATCCCCAAAGACGTTCGGATTTGAAACCATGTGCTTGTTTACTGGAACTATGCCAACCGCTTTAAGTTTCTCATATATCTTGATAGCTTTTCCTGCGAAGAAAGTTTTTTTGGTCGATGCCATTCAGTGATGGTGATAAAGATGGTGGTAGTAGTGGTGGTGGTGTTAGTAGTGGTAGTGGTGGTGGTGGCGGGGTCATGTGTGTGTTTCTGTGTGCGTGCGTGTGTGTGTGTGTGTGTGTGTGTGTGTGTGTGTGTGTGTGTGTGTGTGTGTGTGTGTGTGTGTGTGTGTGTGTGTGTGTGTGTGTGTGTGTGCCGCCTTTGTCTTCCGTCCCGCTGGTGCCGCCTTCGTCTTCTGTCCTGCGTGTGCCGCCTTCGTCTTCTGTCCCGTCGTTGCTGCCTTCGTCTCTATCTCGGCCGCCGCCATGTGACTCTGGTAGACTAAAACTATGCCTTTTTCACGCTCAGTCAACATGTGCAGATGGCAAAGCCGATGTCATTGCTGACTTTATTGCAGATGAGCATGTTGACATTGTTTTTATCACAGAAACATGGCTTAACTCCCTTGGTCATGAACCTATACATGCGAGTCTCACTCCGAGTGGTTACAGGCTTGCCTCTTTCCATCGCTCATCCCGAGGTGGTGGTATCGCCATCCTCTACAACGACTCACTTCATTCCCGCCTATCTTTCTCGCAGTCTCTGCCTTTCTCCCATTCTTCTTTCGAGCACGTTGAAGTATCCTTCCAATCCACCCCTCACCCCATCACCTTCTCCTGTGTCTATCGACCTCCACCTAGCTCTGCCAACAAGCTCACCACATCCATGTTTCTCTCTGACTTTGACCAACTAATTGATTACTACTGCCTCTTACCTGGAAATCTCATCATTCTAGGTGACATCAATGTCCACTACGACAACACTCACCGTTATGACACAAGACATATCATCAACTCTCTGTCCAATCACAATATGACACAGCATATTTCTGAACCAACCCATAAAAAAGGTCACATTCTTGACTGGATCATTTCTCGTGATCACCACAATTCAGCTACTGACAACTGCCTAGTTCTTTCTACCCGTCTAACTTCAGCCCTTCCATCTGACCACTCTGCAATTCTCTGTTCTCTTGACATTTCTCCTCCTTCCCGTACCACGCGCACAGTGACTTGACGCAATCTCAAATCTATTGACCTCTCCACATTTTCATCTGATGCCTCCCGCCTCCTTTCTGTAGTCACATAACCTTGCCGATGAATTCTATACTACTCTCCACCATCTTCTGGACACTCATGCTCCAGCCACAACCCGTCTTTTACCTGACCGCCCCCCTACCCCCTGGCTCACTCATGAGATTGCCTGTGCAAAACGTGCCCGCCGCAGAGCAGAGCGCCGCTGGCGCAAATCCAAACTCACTGCACATAGGCAACTTTTCCAAGCCTCTAAAACAAAAGTATCCACCCTCATTGCATCTGCAAAAACAAGCTATTTCCAAACCAAAATCCTGAATGCCTCTTCTTCAAGAGAACTCTTTACAACCATGAATCATCTCCTTGGCACACGAAAAGATTTACCTCTCCCAACAAAACACACAAATGAAGAACTCCCATCTGTATTCTCCAAGTATTTCACCACCAAATATACAAACTCTTCGTGACAGGTTTGACAGGACACCCTGTCAACCATGCCCACCTGACCCTTCCTTCTCTGGCACACCTCTTACTACTTTTACCCCAGTCTCACAAGAAGAAATTCTCAACACAATCAGATCCATGTAGTTCAAAACCTGCGAACTGGATCCTCTTCCAGGTTCTCTCTACTCTGACTGTCTCCCTACTCTCCTCCCATTCATCACTGACATCATCAACACTTCTCTTCAAACTGGAACTGTCCCAGATTCTTTCAAGTCTGCTATTGTTCACCCTCTCCTCAAGAAATACAATTTAGACCCAAATGAACTGAAAAATTACCGGCCTATCTCTAATCTCTCTTTCTTGTCAAAACTCATCGAAAAAGTTGTCCTCAACCAGCTGAACTCTCACCTGTCTGCCAACAATCTCCTCAATCCTTTCCAGTCAGCCAGTGCCATAGCATTGAAACTGCCCTGCTACACATTCTCAACAATCTCCTCCTTGCAACTGATACTGGCAAAGTCTCTCTCCTCACACTCCTTGATCTGTCTGCAGCCTTTGATACCATTGACCATGGTATTCTCCTTTCTAGACTTCATCATACTTTTGGCATCTCTGACATTGCTCTCTCCTGGTTCACTTCATATCTATCAAACAGAAAACAAACTGTTCTCATTAATGGCACTTACTCTCAACCTGCATACCTGACCTGTGGTGTTCCACAAGGATCTGTCCTTGGCCCTGTTCTTTTCACTCTTTACACCTCCCCCCTGTCTACCATCATCAACTCCCACTCTATAAAACACCACTTCTATGCTGATGACACCCAACTTCTAGACAGTGACACACCAGACAATATACAGCGCCTCTTGACTCGCACCACTGAGTGTTACTCGGACATTAAGAACTGGATGACGTTCAACAAACTTCAGCTTAATGACGACAAGACAGAAGGTATCCTCATTGGCACCCGTCAGAAACTTTCTCAGCTGCCTCCTCTTTCTCTCCCATTATGTAACACATCAGTCCCAATTTCTGTTTCAGCTAAAAACCTTGGTGTCTGCATTGACTCTACCCTCTCCATGAACAACTTTGTTTCTCAAACTGCCAGATCTTGCTACTATCACCTCCATCGTATAAGCCTGATCAGGAAGTATCTCTCTGTCGAAACAACTGCAAAACTCGTTCTTTCCTTCATAATGTCTCGCATTGACTATTGCAATTCACTCCTGTCTGGTCTTCCTGCCTCCACTATTCACATCCTGCAGCGCATTCAAAACAATGCTGCACGCCTTGTACTCAAAAAGAAAAAAGCTGACCACATATCTCCTCTCCTGGCACAACTTCACTGGCTCCCTGTATCAAAGCGCATACAGTACAAACTAGACACCATGTGCTACAAAAGCCTCAATAACGCAGCCCCCTATTACCTGTCAAGCCTACTTGAGATCTATGTTCCCTCACGTACCCTCCGCTCTGCCTCCGATCCTCTGACTTTTCGCTTTCCACGCACTAAGTTCAATACCTATGGTCCACGAGCCTTCTCTGTTTTTGGTCCACTTTCCTGGAACAAACTTCCTCTCTCTGTCCGTCAGCAACCTACTTTTGTCTCCTTCAAGTCCGCTCTCAAAACTCACCTTTTCTCCTCTGCATAAAATCCTGACCTCACTCAATCCCCCCTGCAGCCTGTCTCCACTCGGAGGGGAATCACATTGTAATATATAATTGTATATAATATGCTCTCTATAATTTTCCATTGCTTTTATTCTTTCTCCCCATTTTAGCCGTGTGCGTGTGCGTGTGTGTGTGTGTGTGTGTGTGTGTGTGTGTGTGTGTGTGTGTGTGTGTGTGTGTGTGTGTGTGTGTGTGTGTGTGTGTGCGTGCATGTGTGTCTGTTTTAGCGCTTAGATTTGATTTTATCAAGATTTTGCGCTATACAAATAAAGTATTGTATTGTATTGTATTGTGTTGTGTGTGTGTGTATGTGTGTGGTCCCCAGAATACACAAAAATAATGCTGGTGGATAGGGTGAGGGAGTGAAAGGGTTACGTTTTTGCAGTTGATGAATAGGGTGCGGGAGTCAAAGGGTTAAGATGGGTAGCGAACAGGTCAGTTGTGATTTTTTGTTGCAGGCTGAGATTGAACTCAAGATACCAGATCTTGAGACCATGGCTGTATTACAAATGACAGTCAAAATCGCTACATGAACGTTGAATGGAGGGATAGTGGAGAAAACACTCGTTTGGTTTTGAAGGGGACAGGGTGAGGACGACATACAGTGAAGTGTAATGATAAAAGTCAGTTGGCCAGTTGGTTTGTCAGCTGGCCTATTTGCTAGTGGGCTTTATTTGGCTATTTCGTTGTGTGATTGATTGGAATTAAAACGCATATTTTTTTCTACACATGGACACACACACACACACACACACACACACACACACACACAACACACACACACACACACACACACACACACACACACACACACACACAAACACACACTCTCTCTGTGTGTCTCTCTCTCTCACCCAAGCTTGTTACAGCTGGATAATTTGCACAGGGATTTAAACAGCCTCACGCACACAAACACACACACACACACATACAGAGGCTATATATATATATATACACCCACACACATACACACACACGTACGCACACACACACACACACACACACACACACACACACACACACACACACACACACACACACACACGAGTGTACACAATACACACGTTCGTGAAAAGCTGAATAATCTGCACGAGGAGCGCTTGTTTCTCGCCTGAGTTCAAGTCAGGCACGAATCCGAATGTCTGAACAGTAGGACGTTCAGCTTCAGTCACATTTGAACTTCGTCACTACAGGAGCAAACAGGGGGAAAACCCCAGCAATTTCTTTTACTTATTTATTCATTTACTGTAATTGTTTCTATTGGACTGCTGAAAAAAGGTCCAGTGTGAAAGCAAATAACAGGAAATCCATTGGTTGCTGTGAATTTATGACAAGATAAGCACCTTTTCTTTTTTTACACTACATTATGACTCTGGTTCACATTAACTTCGTTAGTTTTGTAGCGGGCTGTTGTCTCTGTTGATCGTGCCTCCATGTGTACATTCTTTGGGTTGGTGCTACTTTGCATGAGCTCGGGACATGTTCCACTGTTTGTTTGCCCTGGCAGAGCCGACAGGCAAGGTCATCTGATTTCCCCCATTTCACCAGATTCGAGGGCAAGAGTTAAACAGAACTGAGAATGAAACTGGTTCTGAGAGTGGCCACCATTCCAGCTTAGACACCTTTGGAGAGCATTTCACATCGAAGTTCGTCTTTTGTTTTATATTTTTGGAATGCTTCCCAAATCGTTGTGGCATGCTCTCCACAGCCAGACACTTCGGGAAAGCCTCTTCTCTGCACTTAAAGGTATTCGTTGTCCGTAAGGTGTTAGTCAGCCTTGCAGCCTTGGCAGACGATGATTTTCCATTTGGGTTGAGAAGTGTCACTCGAGTTCTGATCTTTTGGAATGTATACTCCTTCTGCTACGATCCATTGGTTGCTAATCTTCAGATTCCTGCATGCTGATCATAGGTTTCTGGAACCACTTGAGGACACGTTGACATTTTCTCATGCAGCAGATAACCTATTTCATTGCCGGAAAGTGACGACTTCAAGTGATGCTTCGCCCTGTGAATTGGAATGCTTTACTGTGATACTGTTCAGAGCTGTTTTATCCGCTGTGGATGGTCCCTGGTTTGGGTGGCAGGAATAATTTCCTGCCAAACTGGAAAGGGTGTCTGAAGAAGTAATTTTGGGTCGTCTTTTTGCTGCTGCTGCTCCTTGCGTGTTCTGCTCTGTTGAATGCACTGTTCCCTTTCATTTTTTTAAAATCTATTTTTCTCAATTACGAAGTAGCTTTCATTTGTTTCCCCAAATTCCCTTTTCCCTCCGGATATCCTCAACTAATGCTGATGTGTTGATTTTTCAGGAGGGTTTTCACCTTTGGCTGTTTTACTCCACAGGTGTCCCTATATGTTGCATATAGGGTATCTGAACGTGGCTTGTTTGAGTTTCAGTGTGCATCAGAGCATTCAGTCTGTTTTTTTTTTTTTATCCAGCCTGTCCCATTCCTCTTTTGCACTTACGGATGGCGTAGCATCATCAGTACAGTTTTGTCCTAACAATCCTGGATCTCCTTGGCACTGTGATTTGATTCTTGGTCCTGGTTTTCCAACATCGTATCTGCTGGCGCAGAGAACTGCTTTTAATTCATCACGGCCATTTTTAATTCATCACGGCCATTTTTTGTCCTGTGGATCCTCATGCCGCGCTTGTAGAAAATCTGCTTCCACGGCACACAGGAATTCCATTTTTTCCTTGTAGTTCTGGTCCATTGTGGATTTGCAGTCGGTTCTAGGCTGGCGTCGATAGATTTACCATTCTCTTTCACTTTTGGTGAATCGTGGGAGCATCTATATTTTTTGGAAGAAGAGGCAAATTGAAGAAAGGCAAGGTGGGGGAAGTCAGCCACAGTCCATAAATCGAGTCTTTCCCAGCGTCATCCTGTCTTTTGTGGATATTCTCTGAACTGTTCCTGAAAGTCTGGTATGATCACGTGTAGTATCAAACTGTGGGGAGAGCAGGGCAGCAAAAGGTCGTAAGAGGAGAAGCCCCGTCAAGCAAATGTTTTGGCCCTGAGCTCCTTACAGTCTAAGGGGTCTTGGCAGCATCCGGGTCCTGACTGTTGGAAGCTCTTCTGTTGTGACCATTTTCTTAAATGGAAATCGGATGCACTCAGTTGATGAGTCGGGTGGCAACAGCATTGGCTGTGGTTGAGTGGCAGTCCTGGGCACAGCCAACTAACATGGAGATCGTTTTCCTCTGCAGTGACCTTGCCTACACATACAGCCTTCACTAGGCACAGTGATTTGCAGCTGTCTCTTTGCAGCAGGTGGACGCACATCAGCTGATTTCAGGTCTCATTTGCAAGATTCCCTATATAGCAGCAGTGAGCGCCTTGTGCGCCAGGATCGTGCATTGAGCTCTCATACAGGTTATCTTCAGGGATAAGAGTATCCTGCATGCAAAGAACATGGCCAAGCCAGGTGAATACATTTCGAGAGAAAGGCTGTAACTCTGTGAAACGTTAAGGTAAGGACTGTACCAAGAGGTGTTCCAGGGATTGGGAAGGGACAGATGGGAGAACTTTGGAGGGAACCTTGGAGGAGGACCAACCATGTGGAAACAGGAAGGGAGGCAATTTTGGGAAACAGAACGAGGGTATAGACATTTTTGGCAAGACTCGGAGGCGAGGGAATTTAAGTGAATGGCAAAAAGGCGAACTAAGAATTCAGAAGGGCCTCATGTGAAGACACTTAGGGAAATTGGAAAGGGTCTGAGGGGAGCGAACTTTGGGAGATGGGAAAGGGACTAAGATGAGAGAACTTTGTGGATCAAAGCGCGGGGGGGGGGGGGGGGGGCACTGGTACACTTACACCTCAATTTTGATTTGACCAGCAAGTAGAAATTCGCTCAGAACCTTTTACAAAATTTCAACAACTGGAAATCAAGAAATGACTCAAGCAGGAATCAATTTACTTAACTCTGCATATATACATATAAACATGGAACAGACTTGACTACATTTTCAAGAAGAAGAAAAATAGAAATTTCTCAGAATGTACACCAAAAACAAAAATCAGATACATACATATGATGTACAAATTTAACCTTCTGTACAAGGGGGAAAACTACATATACATATAATATTTTAATATATATATATATATATATATATATATATATATATATATATGTGTGTGTTGTTTGTGTATACTATACATAGTACATACATGCTACATGCATACATACATGCATACATACATGCATACATACATGCATGATACTACTACATACATGCATGCATACATACATACATACATACATACATACATACTACACAATCTCTGTAGCTAGTTCCTAAACAAAGTATATTCTAGGACATTAAAAGCAAGCATATGAATTCAGTCCCTAGAGAGGGCAAGGTTGATTATCCCCCCTGCAATGGTCAGAGCATATAAACAGCAAGCAAGAAAAACAAACATGATCTTTTCCTCCGCACGATTAACAACGTTTTACGGAGCAGAGAGAATTGGCGAAATTAGTGTCTATTATAACGCAGCTCCAGGCAGTCATTTTCTTTTCTATATATATACTTTGTAGTTTTCTAAAACGAAAAGAATCATTACCAGACAGCCAACAAACAAAAAAATTAACCAATCAATCAAACAACCAACCAGCTAATCAATCATGTAACCAATTAACTAATCAATCATGTAACCAATTAACTGGTAGTTTTTTTTCTTTTTAATATGTTTCCTATATTTTTTTAAACATATCTTACAAGTCTGACTGACCGACTAACGACCAAACTGACCAATCAACCAGACAACCTATTGACAACTAACCAACCGATTAACCAGTCAACCAACCAAATATCCAACCAACCAAGCAGCTATTGTTATTGCCATTATTGTTTAAAGCCCAGCCGACTGCGTGGGGCTGTATCAGGGCTATAACTGCTTTAAAACATACAAAACTTCAACAGAAAAAAGAAAAGAAAATTAAGTACACATATCAATGCATTCGAGCACATAATCTAAGGACTCCGTCCATCAAGCAGCTAATCAACTGACGAACCAATCAACTGATCAAGTAAACAGATCAATCAAAGAACCAACTAACCAACACTCCTGGCAGCCTTCTATCTTTTGTCAATACGTATTTTCAATAACGCATTTTTGTTTTTCTAGAACGAAAAGAAAGTCATAACTAACCAGTCAACCCAACCAACCAACCAACCAACCAACCCACCAACCCACCAAACCAACCACACCAACCAACCCAAACACCACCAACCCAAAACACCAACCAACTACAGCAGCTTGTTCAGTTTATTTTCAATAAGTTTATTTTTCTAGTTTTTGTCTAGAACGAAAAGGAAGAATCATTACCAACCACCAGCCAGCCCCACCAACCAACCCACCACCAACCAACCAAACAACACAACCAAACAACCAACTATAACAGCTTGTGGAATCAATTCATATTAACTGTTTTCTAGTTTTTCTTTTTTTCTAGAACGAAAAGGAAGAATCATTACCGACCAACCAAGCGCCAACCAACCACTAAAACCACCAACAAGCAGCCCAAACCAACCCACAACAACCAGCCAACAAGCAGCAACCAACCATAAACAACCAACCAACCAAGCAGTCAACCAACCCACTAAACAACCAACCAACCAAGCAGCCAACCAACCCACTAAACAACCAGCCAACCAAGCAGTCAACCAACCCACTAAACAACCAGCCAACCAAGCAAGTCAACCAACCCACTAAACAACCAGCCAACCAAGCAAGTCAACCAACCCAAAACAACCAACCAACCAAGCAAGTCAACCAACCAAACCAAGCCAACCAACAGCATCAACGGTATCGCCAACACCGAAAACGTTATTAATCCTAAAGCAGCGTGACTAACAATATAACACAAAAGGGGGTTATCCAAACTGAAGACTGACATGACGAAGAGACGGATTAACCAGTCCCCCACGGCCGATGTAATCGGATCAGCCATCTCACCACTGTCCTATTTCTGGCACCGAGTCATGTGTCTGTCCAACTTCTTTGAGCTTCTGCATTTGGATGATCGGCGTAGCTGGCTGCCCATTCGGTAAACCTCTTCTTGAAGTCTGTGACACCTCCAAATGGTAGGTGTGGTATCTATCTGTCTGCCTGTCTGTCTGTCTGTCTGTGTACTTACGTATTCATTCATTCATTCGGTTGGTTGGTTGAATGATTCGTTCGTTCGTTATTTATTTATTCATTTATTATTTATTTATCCACTATTTATTTATTTATTAATTTATTTTTTTAT
This sequence comes from Monoplex corrugatus, assembly GCA_030674185.1. NCBI lineage: Eukaryota > Metazoa > Mollusca > Gastropoda > Littorinimorpha > Ranellidae > Monoplex > Monoplex corrugatus. Next base: position 82,450,550 of record CM060307.1, read on the forward strand.
TTTATTTATTTTTATGTAACGGATAAATAATCTGTTAGTTCATCGAAGTTAGTACAGAGGATATTTTCAGTTAGTGGTAATTGTAGTTTTTGTTCGTTTTCTTGCTGTATTCTTCTATATCCAATGACCGGTTAACTGAATACATGAATAATTTGATTGAATAGAACACTGATTGATTGGTTGCTTTATCAATTGGTAAGCTGATTACACACACACACACACACACACACACACACACACACACACACACACACACACACACACACACACACACACACACACACACACACACACACACACACACACAACACACACACACACACACACACACACATATGTATGCATGTATACCAAATCTCACCAGTGTGTGTATGTATGATGTATGTATGTATGTATATATGTATGTATGTATGTATGTATGTATGTATACATCACCTTTGCTTTTACTTGTCTTTGCTTTTTTTCTTTCTCCCCAGGTAACATTGATTGATTGATTAATTGATTGATTGATTGATTGAATGGTTGACCAATAGTGATGAATCGATTGATTGGTTGAGTGAAGAACTGAGTGAGCAAGCGAATGAAATAATGAATGGAAGAGAGGCAGGCGAATCACATTCATTTGCATAATAGAAATCTTAAAGGACAAATTGTTCAGGTTATTTAAACAAAAGTCATCGAATGAGCGAGTGAGAGAGAAAGAGACAGACAGAGAGACAGAGAGCTATGCAGCCCACCGTTGGAACCAACCATTTCAACCCACGTTGCAGGATCTTGGAAGGCAAACACTCACACTAATGAAGATTCTCTTCAAGTCCATCACCAGAAGGAGCGGTGGAATCAGTTACTTGGTACGAGCTGTCTTTGCCAGCAACTGGGTAATGTGACTCAACTCTTGACAAATTTGTTTTAGACGTTAAGGAGAAAGCATGTTTGTGTTTGTGTTTGTTTGTGTGGGTGTGCGAGACTCAGAGCGAAACGGAAATCTGTTGGTAGAAGAAAACAAGAGTGATGTTTACGTCATTTTAAATTAATCTCATCGTCAGAACAGGGGCTTGGATCCAGCCTCTTAGCTTCATCTCGGTGTCTGCCTATATGCTTTTCTTTTCTGTTCGTGTGTCTGTCTGTCTGTCTGTCTGTATTTGACTATATCGCTGAAAAACAATCGATTTTAAGCAGGATTTCGATCTTTCTCCATTCAAAGTCAAGCCTGTAATATTCTCTATAATTATTTCTATCTCTCTATCTCTATCTCTGTCTCTGTATGTCTATGTCTGTCCTCTCTCTCTCTCTCTCTCTCTCTCCTCTCTCTCTCTCTCTCTCTCTCTTGTGAATCTCTCATCGATCAGCTAGTGGCTGAAATAATTATATTCCAGCAAGCCTCCAACTGAGAACATGGCAAGACATTAAACACATTCATTACTGTCAACAGCAAACGGGTTATCAAACATCTACTATATCCATTGAGCATTACCAACATGTTCTTCAAGTTTTAGTTTCAGTTTCTCAAGATGACGTCTCTACGCTAAGGATGAATTCCATATACACTAATTTCACAGGTGCCATGTGTATGGTGATCATGGCACAAGCCTTCAGCCTCCATGTAAACCCATGAGCTGGCCAGGTCCTTAAAATCCTACAAAAGCTATGTTTTGCCTAGCCTAAATTTTCATACTAGTATGGTATTAATCTATCACTGGAAGAATCTTGGTTATATGTAAATGACAAGTTCTTCAAGACATATCCCTGCCATATAATCCTTGTCGACACCCACCCACATCAGAACATTGGCATCAACTGGCTGGTTAAGGTCATCATCAGAAGAGCTGTTCTCAACAGTGTGCATCTAACACGCAAATTCCACAGTGCCGACTGTGAAGCGGACCATCACAGGGTGTGCTGCCAGGTGAAACATGAGATGATCCACCACATCAGACAGAAAGGATGCCCACGCATCAACACCGTTAAAACAGTTAACCCACAGCTTCGCACAGAACTCAACAACCAAAAGGAGCAGTCTTTCAAAGTAAATACAGTCATAACCATATATATATATATATATATATATATATATATATATTATATATATATATATATATATATATATAATATAATATATATATATATTATATATATATAAAATTAATATAAAATTACACGTATATATATTTATATGTGTCGGTATGTGTGAGCACACACACGCACGTGCGCGAGTTTGTGTGTGTGTGTGTGTGTGTGTGTGTGTGTGTGTTTTAAAGAGCTTTTCATCTTCAGTTTAGTTTGCAAAATGCTTGGCCTTGGTCCTCAGACAAAGTTCATCTATCGGGCAATAGACTAATTTACATGGTGGCAGACAGTAGACGATCGATCTTTGTTCACAACGCTTCCAGTAAATTCTGTTCGTGTGATCCCGATATTTCGTCTGTGATTATTTGACCATTCGCTTCAGTCTGATTTGTAATGAAAAAAGAAAAGAATTTCTACACACGAGACAGAGACAGACAGACAGACAAAGAGAGAAACAGGCAGACACAAAGGCAGGCAGAGAGAGAGAGAGAGACAGAGGGGGAGACAGAGGGAGAGAGAAGGGGAGAGAGAAAGAGAGGGAGAGACAAGCAGGCAGACACAGTCAGACAGACAGACATAGACATAGAGTGAGGGAGTCATATGAACTTAATTACTAGTTTTGTTTGTGTGGGTGAATGAACTTTTGACATAAATGTCTTCACATAGGATTCAAGAGGCATCCTCCTTCACCATTGTGTTAAAAACATTTGCTTGGTCACCTCGAAAATCTTCAGGTTTACCTTCATCCAAATTCAGATCAGATTATCATTACCAGCCCATAACTTTTGGAGAAGCACAGTCATGAAACGAAGTGGCCAAGTTTGAAGATACAATCAAGTTCTATAACTCAGTCTTCTAATAAACACCCAGAGACATTCTCAAACACGTCAGACAGTTTCTGTAAGAATAACTGAAAAGTATATGGATGTGGGTCTGGTGGATAGAAAACGGAGTCCTGGCAGCATATCCTGTGTTGTGGTCAAAGAACATTCATGAAGATTTGATAAACACAACTTGATATTTCCAGTGAAATTGTTTTGCTCTACCCACTTTTGTAACCAAGTATTTATTACTGAACAATATAACTTACTAGTGATATGCCTCTGTAATTATCAGTCATTCGCTGTACTATTTTGGAATAGTGGGAGACTGCTCACTTTTTTTTTCTGGAAATATACCCTAATTAAAGAGAACATTAAAGTGTTTAACAAATAAACCAAACAAACAAACAAAAATGATAAACACAAGGCAACTGACAGAAGAATTTCGAGACAGCTGAGGTTTCGCTAGTATTCAACACGAGTATACAATCTAAGTCATGCTCTCCTTGAGGTGTCTAACTGCAAACAAAATAAAACAAGCACCCTGCTTAAAATACAGTTCACATACACATAACATCACAGCAAAACCGTTTGTCAACACCCCATGCCTATACTGCATACAACAACACAACAATCCCCGTTCTTGTCATTCTTATAACGCTGTGTATATATCGCAAACAACACAGCAAAACCCATTGTTGTGATGCTGTGTCTACAGCGCATACAAAACAACACACTTATAGTGAATTGACGTTAACCCTTTGACTCCAGCAACCTGTCCACCAGCACCCTGCATTGCCAACCAAGTTAACAAAGCAAAAACTTAACCCTTTGATTCCCTCACCCTATCCCACCAGCTTCCTGCAGGAAGCTGATGGATAGGGTGAGGGAGTCAAAGGGTTAAGCTGTTGCAGTTGGTGGAGAGGGTGCGGGAGTCAAAGGGTTAAATTAAAGAACGAACGAACGAACAGCTCACATGTTGGTTCATTACCGACTGAACTGCCCAAATGAAGTCACTGAGGAATGTATGAGTTTTATGCTCCACCAGGGATACATGTAGTTGAAGACTACAGGAAAGAACCACCAAATGAACGGTCTACATGTATGTGTTCTGTACGCACTGTAGATACAGCATCACAACAATGGGTTTTGCTGTGTGTTTTTCATCTCTCTCTCTCTCTCTCTCTCTCTCTCTCCTCTCTCTCTCTCTCCCTCTCTCTCTCTCCTTTCTCTCCCTCTCTCTCTCTTTCATTCACTCTCTCTCCCTCTCTTTCTCTCTCCTTCTCCCTCGTTCTCCTTCTCTGCCTCTGTCTCTCTTTCCCTCTCTCTCTCTCTCTTTCTCTGTTTATTTATCTGTCACCTGTCTGTCTCTTTGTCTATCTCTCTCTCTCTCTCTCTCCTCTCTCTCTCTCTCTCCTCCTCCCTCCTCTCCCCTCTCTCTCCTCTCCTCTCTCTCTTTTCCTTCTCCCTCTCCACCTCTCCCTCTCTGTCTGTCTTTCTGTCTCTCTGTTTCTCTGTCACACTCTGTCTTGTCTGTCTGTCTTGTTATAAGAATAGTACAAGAACGGGGATTGTTGTGTGTGTTGTATGCAATATAGGCATGGGTTTTACTGTGGTGTTTTTGTGTACGCTATAAACCTTGTGTGATTACATGGGGGTTTGTTTCATTTGTGCTGTTTCCGTTGGCAGATCCATAGAGGGTTTGGATTTTTGAGTACCGTCCCACTTTGAAAGATCAACAGCAATTTGATTTTCATTGGTGTTCGTCTGTCGTCGTCGACAATGACCACGGCTTCATGAAGTTGATTTGAGTCATTGTGTCCGGAGGTGACTGATCAATCCGATCCGGGCACGGAAGTAACGTCCACAGGTTGGACATCTGTGGTCGGTTACTGTGGTTGAAGGGTTTGCAGCCCTAGCTTTCCGTGCAGCTCGTTTTTCTTGTGCAGATTAGATACGAGACACTTCTGAAGTGAACTTGACTCTTTTGAAGTAAAGTGTGGATGGAAGGAGATTTTCATTCATCATTCTTCGAATGCATCCTTATTCTTTGACACAGAAAATAAACGTAACACCCAGCTGTTATATATGTTAATTAGATAGCTGGTTGGTTGGTTGGTTTGGTTGTTAGATTCTCAATATCCGATGGCAAGAGAAGATCCCTGATACAGAAGTACTAGAGAGAGCCAATCTCCGCTCCATCCACACTTTACTTCAAAAGAGTCAAGTTCGCTGGGCTGGCCATGTGTACCGGATGTCTGACACCAGAATTCCGAAGCAACTCCTCTACGGGGAACTAGCGTCTGGCAAGAGAACAGTTGGAGGCCAGAGAAAACGGTTTAAAGACAGCTCAAAAGGCATCGCTGAAAGTCCCTCAACATAGACTGGGAGAATTGGGAAAACCTTGCCCTCGACCGTACAGTCTGGCGTAGAAGAATCAAAACCGGGTGTACCACTTCAGAAGTGTCTCATGTCCAATCTGCACAAGAAAAACAAGCTGCACGGAAAGCTAGGGCTGCAAACCTTCAACCACAGTAACCGACCATAGATGTCCAACCTGTGGACGTTACTTCTGTGCCTGGATCGGATTGATCAGTCACCTCCGGACACACTGACTCAAAGCAACTTCATGAAGCGTGGTCATTGTCGATGACGACAGACGAACACTAGTTAGTTAGATGATGACAATGGATAGAAGATGGATAGATAATATATAGAAGATAGATAGATAGATAGATAGATAGATAGATAGATAATAATGGATGATGGATAGAAGATGATATATAGATAGATAGATAGTCATCGGTCGGTCGTCGGTCGGTCGTTAGTTTTTTTGTTTTTGTTTGTATGTTCGTTTGTTTCAAAACCTTGATCATGCAGAGAAATTATTTTAGGAAGCCCAATCAATCCATAACATCACTGACAGCAGGTTTAATGGGATTTTAATGAAGCTGACTGAACATAATGAAATTTTTCGTGGACAGATTTTGAATAAGTTGAATGTGTACTCTTATTTCAAAAAAGTATGAAAATAGCAACAATCGAATAATGCTATCAATTTAAGACCAGCTCAAAGGGGCGCCGCATTCATGTGGATATAAATGCCAGACCTCCAAATGGAAATGGGCTGAAGGTTTAGCCACCTAGAGGAGACACACGTGAGTCCCATAGACAAAGTCATGCCGCTAGTCCCCCTACCGCTGTAAACCCTTAGGCCTGCTACTGTTTTCAGTGTGTGTGTGTGTGTGTGTGTGTGTGTGTGTGTGTGTGTGTGTGTGTGTGTGTGTGTGTGTGTGTGTGTGTGTGTGTGTGAGACAGAGGGAGACAGAGAGTGTCTGTGTGTCTGTGCATGTGTGAATATTGTGTGTGTATGTGTGAGTGTGTGTATGTGTGTGTGTGTGTACATGTGTGTATGTGAGTGTTCGTGCGTGTGTGCGCGTGTGTGTGTGTGTGTGTGTGTGTTGTGTGTTGGTGTGCGTGCGTGTATAGCGTGTGTGTGTTGTGAGGTGAGAGAGAGAGAGAGTGTGTGTGTGTGTGGCATGTGCGCTTGTCTCTGTGTGTGTATGAATGTGCATGTGTGTGTGTGCGTGTGTGTGTGTGTATGTATGTGAACGCATACCTTGGAATCAATTTTCTCCTTGAATAGATTACATATCCTATGGGTGTGGGTTAAAGGATCAGGTTAGGTTTAGAGTTAAGTCTGAAAAAATTCTGTCCACGCTTAATGATTTAACGGTGTAATAGATCTCTGGTAGATTTAATGTAAATGCGTCGGCTATTCATGAGTAAACCATGCAAATGGATTTAAAAACCGCAGAGACATACGGTTAAATCTAAACTTCTACGGCATATATGTATAAGAGAGAGTAAAGGGAAGACAGGGTGAAGAGAGAGAGAGAGAGAGAGAGAGAGAGAGAGAGCGAGAAGAGACAGAGACAGAGAGAGACACAGACAGAGAGTCAGATAGACAGACATAGAGAGAGTGTGACAGAGAGAGGCAAACTGAGACAAACAGAGAGACAGAAAGACAGAGACAGAGAGGGAAGGGGAAGAGAGAGAGAGAGAGGGGGAGAGAGAGAGACAGAGGGAGAGAGAGAGAAACAGGTAGAGAGACGGAGACAGACAGGCTGACAGACAGACAGATAAATAAACATAGAGAGAGAAAGAGGGAGAGAGAGGAAAAGAAAGACAGACAGGCAGAGAGAGGAGAGAACGAGGGAGAAGGAGAGAGAGAGAAAGAGAGAGGGAGAGACTGAGTGAATGGAAGACAGAGAAAGAGAGAGAGAAAGAGAGTGAGTGACAGACAGAGAAAGACAGAAAGAGAGAGAGAGAAAGAGAGAGAGACCGAGTGAGTGAGAGACAGACAGACAGAGAAAGGGAGGGGAACAGAGAGACAGTCAGGAAAAAAGAGACAGAGACAGACAGACAGAGAAAGGGAGGGGAACAGAGAGACAGTCAGGAAAAAAGAGGGAGAGAGAGACAGACAGAGAGAGAAAGGGAGGGGAACAGACAGTCAGAGAAAGAGAGAAGGGGGGCGAGAAAAAGAGAGAGAGAGAGGGAGAGAGAGAGAGACCGAGTGAGTGAGAAACAGACAGACAGACAGAGAAAGGAAGGGGTACAGAGAGACAGTCAGGAAAAGAGAGAGGGAGAGAAAGGCAGACAGTGAAACAAAGAGACAGAAAGAGAAAGGGAGGGGAACAGAGAGACAGTCAGAGAAAGAGAGAGAGGGGGCGAGAGAGAGAGAGAAGAGACAGAGACAGAGGCAGAGAGTGGACAGAGAGAGAGAGAGAGAGAGCGAGAGAGAGAGAAATAGACAGAGAGAGAGAGAGAGATAGAGAGCTTTTATTTTTATCTGTTCAGTGGCACCATGGAGGAACATTGTAACGTTCATCCATTTCAGTGCTCTCCCAGCCAGAACAACTCACCCTACGCAAATTCTGAAAATGTCACTAGAAATATTCCCCACAAATGAGATCATTTCGTTCACAAAAGTGGGATTGCAAATACACTTTTGTTCTGTCTTTTGTGGTTTACAGGAGTGTGTGTGTGTGTGCGTGTGCGTGCGTGCGTGCGTGCCTGTGTGTCTCTGTCTCTTGCTGATATACATACACAAGCGAATGCACGCACACACTCATAGGGGTAAATACACAAATGTCTTTATTTCTATGTACAATTTGAAGAAGTTTATTTTCGTTTCATAAAAAAGTCTTAAAAGCATTTATGAGTAATGCGTTTTCTGTGGAAGTGCTGTAGAATGTGTCCTACACTAACCCCTCCCCCCTCAACACACAGAAAAACATACATGTACTCACTCACTCTCTCTCTCTCTCGCTCGCTCTTTCGCAAACACACACACACACCACACACACACACACACACACACACACACACACACACACACACACACACACACACACACACACACACACATCACACAATTTCACACACACACACACACACACACACACTCTCTCTCTCTCTTTCTCCCTTTCGCACTCTCTCTCTTTCTCTCTTTCTCCCTTTCGCTCTCTCTCTCTCTCTTTCTCTCTCTCTCTCGCGCGCACACACACACACACACACACACACACACACACACACACACACACACACACACACACACACACACACAAACACACACACACACACACACACACACACACACACACACACACACACACACACACACACACACACACACACACACACAAACCTCAAACAAATTGTCAGACGGCAAACTCTTCAATTCGAGAAGCCGTGTTTGCATCGATGATTGAGGAGCTTGTGAACATGCACACAGCAGCCATGCACGTTGGCATTGGGTTGCCAGCACAATCATAGTCCGCTGTTGGGTCTAGCAGGGAATGCATGTATATCTTTATGATATCGTTATGTGTATCTTCCTGATATTGTCATGTATATCTTTATGATATTCTCATGTATATCTTTATGATATCGTGTATGTCTTTATGATGCTGTCATGTGTATCTTTATGATGCTGTCATGTGTATCTTTATGATACTGTCATGTATATATTTATGATACTGTCATGTATATCTTTATGATACTGCCATGTATATCTTTATGATATTGTCATATATTTTATGATATTGTCATGTATATCTTTATGATATCGTCATGTATATCTTTATGATATTGTCATGTATATCTTTATGATATTGTCATGTATATCTTTATGATATCGTCATGTATATCTTTTATGTTATATCTTATGAATCTCATGTATATCTTTATGATATCGTCATTATATCTTTATGATATCGTCATGTATATCTTTATGATATCGCCATGTATATCTTTATGATATCGTCATGTATATCTTTATGATATCGTCCATGTTATCTTTATGATATCGTCATTATATCTTTTGATATTCGTCATGTATATCTTTATGATATCGTCATGTATATCTTTATGATATCGTCATTATATCTTTATGATATCGTCATGTATATCTTTATGATATCGTCATGTATATCTTTATGATATCGTCATTATATCTTTCTGATATTGTCATGTGTATTTTATGATATCGTCATGTATATCTTTATGATATCGTCATGTATATCTTTATACTATCGTCATGTATATCTTTATGATATCGTCACTATATCTTTATGATATCGTCATTATATCTTTATGATATCGTCATGTATATCTTTATGATATCGTCATGTGTATCTTTATGACATCGTCATGTGTATCTCTATGATAATGTCATGTGTATCTTTATGATACTGTCATGTGTATCTTTATGACATCGTCATGTACATCTTTATGATATCATCATGTATATCTTTATGACATCATCATGTGTATCTTTATGATATTGTCATGTATACCTTTATGATATCTTCATTGTATCTTTCTGATACTGTCATGTGTATCTTTATGATATCGTCATGTATATCTTTATGATACTGTCATGTATATATTTATGATATCGTCATGTATAACTTTATGATACTGTCATGTGTATCTTTATGATATCGTCATGTATATCTATATGATACTGTCATGTATATATTTATGATATCGTCATGTATATCTTCTGATACTGTCATGTGTATCTTTATGATATCGTCATGTATATCTTTATGATACTGTCATGTGTATCTTTATGATACTGTCATGTATCTTTATGATATCTCATTTACTTTTATACTGTCATGTGTATCTTTATGACATCGTCATGTATATCTTTCTGATACTGTCATGTATATATTTATGATATCGCCATGTATAACTTTATGATACTGTCATGGTATCTTTATGACATCGTCATGCATATCTTTATGATATCATCATGTATATCTTTATGACATCGTCATGTGTATCTTTATGATATCATCATTATATATTTCTGATATTGTCATGTGTATTTTATGACACTGTCATGCATATCTTTCTGATATTGTCAAGTTATTTTATGACACTGTCATGTATATCTTTCTGATATCGTCATGTATATCTTTATGATATCGCCATGTATATCTTTATGATATCGTCATTATATCTTTATGATATTATCATGCATATCTTTATGGTATTGTCATGTATATCTTTCTGATATTGTCATGTATATCTTTATGATATCTCATTTTTATCTTTATAATATCGTCATGTATATCTTTATGATATCGTCATTATATCTTTGTGATATTGTCATGTGTATTTTA
>CM060307.1:82468634-82473634 GCA_030674185.1 Monoplex corrugatus
AAGAGACAGAGCAGAGAGAGACAGAGAGACAGAGAGACAGAGACAGAGGAGAGAGACAGAGACAGACAGAGAGACAGAAGAAGACAGAGGCAGAGAGACAGGAGAAGAAGAGAGAGAGAGAGAGAGAGAGAGAGAGCAGAGAGAAGAGAGAGAGAGAAGAGAGCAGAGAAGAGAGACAGAGAGAAGCAGAGAGAGGGAGGAGAGAGACAGAGAAGAGAGACACAGAGAAAGAGAGAGGGAGGGAGAGAGAGAGAGCAAAACACAAGAAAAATGTTGTTTTGAGTGAGCGCACAAAAACAGATACAATTTTGTTTCATCGAGGGAACTAAAAAACAACATAATATAATTTTTTCAATTAGAGAAAAAAGGGGGGAGGGAGTAAAAAGGAGAGGAAGAGAGAACGAGGGGTGGGTGAGAGAGAGAAAGAAAGAGAAAGAGAGACAGACCAGACAGACAGACAAAGAAAGAGAGAGAGAGAGACAGAGAGAGGGAGGGAGAGAGAGAGAGAAACAGAGACAGAGAGAGAAAGAGAGAGAGAGTGATGGAAAGAGAGTATGGAGAGAGATAGAGAGACAGAGACAGAGAGACAGAGAGATAGAGTCAGAGAGAGACAGACAGAGAGACAGAGTCAGAGACAGAGACAGAGACATAAAAACAGACAGACAGAGACAGGCAGACATAGGGGGAGACAGAAAGGTCAGTGGGTTGAGGGAAGTCCAACGTCGTCGCTGAATCATTCCATCAACTCATGAAAATAACAATAAAAACGGAGGCCAGAGCCAGGAATGGCTGCAAAGACCATTCCACAGAGACGAGACGTGAAGGGGACTGGAAACGATATTCGTTGCTATTCCAGGCTTTCTAGATGTGTGCGTCCCCCCAAAATACCCGTGGATTCTTCTGGACCAGGAAACATGATACAATTTCACCTCTCACAATGACAGCCAGAGTCATCGATGCCTTCGCTGTTGGTTTTTTTGTTTGTTTGTTTGTTGTTGTTTTTTTTTGGGGGGGGGGGGGGGACTAGGTTCAAGGTTTGTGTCTCTGAATAATGGTCGAATAGATATATGAGGTTAAACTTTACTGATCAATTTTTGGCTTGATTTTTTTGGTTTTGTTTTGTTCTGTTTTGTTTATCAAATAGTTCAAATAATATATCCTTTACTGTGCACATCCATATCTCTCTGGCTTGGTAGATGCCAGGATATACTTTGAAATAAAGTGTAGAGTACACCCAGCCATACAGTTTCAATCCGCAAGAGAACTTCTAACACCACTATCATCCTCATTAACAAAGATCGTTACAATACTGTCTCAGAGTTCGTGACTGTTCATAATTTGTTCCAGTGGAGGCCTCATTTTTATAGGTACGGTGGTACATGTTGTGTTTTAGAGAGTTAAAACCTGAGTATGCAGAAAATGGCACAGAACTGTATATGGAAGTGGTTAAGCTGAAACACAAAGATTCGTATTAAGCGTATTTACCTTTGAACATGTGTAGCACAGCGTAAGAGATTTTGAGATGAATCCATGCAAAATACGTGTGTGATAGTTTCATGACCTTTAAGATGTTATACTCAATGTTTAACCATACTAGACTTTCTGTCTCTCTATGACTCTGTGTCTCCTTGTCACTAACCATCTCTCTCTCTCTCTCTCTCTCTCTCTCTCTCTCTCTCTCTCTCTCTCTCTCTCTCACTCTGTCTCTCTCTGTCTCTCTCTCACAAAATCGGAGACAGTATTGTAATGGTTTACGAAAATGAGGATGATAGTGATGTTGTTGTGTGAGTGCAACCTTTGTCTTTAAACACAGAATGGACTAAATAGCTGTGCTCAAAATAGTGCGGGGCCAAACGTCTAAATCACCCCTTTTCCAGGAAATTGTTGCTCGGGAACTACCAAGTCATTCCGGATATTAGTCATGAATACACTGATGTGAGAGAGGTTTCATGATATCACTACGACAGTGAGGAGAGTAGTCCTGGGTAATCGATCATTGCCAAGCTTTCATGCAAGCCTATATAGCTGAATCAATGGTCTGACCCATCTCATTGTAGAGTACTACTGATGAAAAACTAGATTTCTGGGTTTTCAAAAAAAGTTTTGTTTTATCTCGATCATTATAACATACTATTGATGCAACAATGGTTTTGAAGTTTTAAATTTGAACTCGAAATTGTTTTTTTGTTGGGGAATTAAGCCCGGTACCTCATGCTGTCAACAGACTCCATATAAAAAAAAAGTAATTAATGGGCCAAGGTTCCATAAAGAAACTTCTCCAGACTAAAATATGTTTCAAATTGTTATCGGTTATTTCAGCGTTGATTCAGACGACAAACTATGTCGTATTCAGTCAACTAAAAGATTATGTTGCTTGCAGCGTTCTTGACGGTTCTTGTCGACATAATTCATTATGAAACAAGCATTATGTAACCAACTACGAAGTAATGCAAGCATGCGGTCTAAATCACATTAAAGAAGCTCAGAGCACAGTTTCTATTTGCTCGTGCGGACAGGAAATCGTGATACAACATGCTGAGTTTGCATTCCGTCCAGGGTGGAAGGACCAATTTGGCCATAAGAATTTGAATCAAGGGTAACACATGAAAATGTATAGTTGGGTGGTTTGGTACTGAAAGGGTTTATCACAGATCTGTGACTAAGATAACACCGTAGCATACGTTTAGCCAAACTTACCATCTATCACAGTACGGCGAGTCTTCAGATCGAGGTGATTTATTTTTTCGCAGTCGTTTTTTTTACTGGCCCAATATAAGCTACAGCAACACACACACACAACAAATGTTTTTTTTTTTTGGTGAATAGACCATTAAATTGATTAATACTGTATATTTTTTAAACTTGTTTTTGTTCATTTTCAAATACATAACATTTACAAACATCTTGGAATGTATAAATACTGTGTATTTTTAAATCTTGATACTCTTCATGAACAGTCGTACCTGACTTGTGTTTATGAAAATCTGTAAATGGAGAACTACAAGGTTGGCTGGTTTATTATATTATTGAACAGTAATATTTATGCACTACAGACGATGTAAAGTGTTTTTCCTTCTCTTCAGTGGCTGCAATTCATTCGGATGGACTATTGGATTTTTACGTGTACGGCGCTCCCCCAGTTCATCCCCCTTTTTGTGCTACCATGAAAGCGGTTATACGAGAGTGAGTCTAAAAGTAATGCCTTTTTCTTTAGTACAGGAACAATTACCGACACAGGAACATGTATCATACATCAAAACGAAGCTGGTCCTCTGGGGATCACATCCCTACTTCTCAACGCAGTCACCGTTTCTCTCAATAGCAATGTTCCACCTTCGAATGAGGGCATGGATCCCTGCCTCGTAAAATTCTGTTGACTGTGCTTGGAGCCATGTCTTCACTGCAGTTTTTACTTCCTCGTCACTGGCATAATGTTTGCCTGTCAAACCCTCTTTCATAAGGCCGAAGAGATGATAGTCTGAAGGCGCTAAGTCTGGTGAGTATGGAGGATGCGGTAAAGTTGTCCACCCGAATGAGGCGATTGTCTCCCTTGTCCTGATGCTTGTATGTGTGGTGGAGCATTGTCATGCAGAAGGTGGACATTATCAATTTGCAAGTTGGGTTTCACTCATCGGATTCTTGCTTTGAGCCTCGTCAGGGTCTAAATGTATGCCTCAGAGTTTATTGTTTTTCCTCTTGGCAAGAAATCAACCAGAACAACACCTTGAGCATCCCAAAAGACAGTCGCCATGATTTTTCTAGCTGACTTTTCTGTCTTGAACTTTTTCGGTTTTGGTGACGTAGGTTGGTGCCATTCCATTGACTGCCTCTTTGATTCCGGTTCATAATGGTGAATCCATGTTTCATCACCGGTAACGCAGCCTTCCAAAGAAGGTGTTGTCTCTTTGACTTTGTTAAAGAAGTTCAGCACAGGCGTTGACCCTGTCAGTCTTGCGTTCGGTAGTCAGCTCTCTCGGTACCCAACGGGCACACACAATGTTATAAGTACTTCCATGGCTCACTTCAACATTTTCTGCCAACTCCTCAAGAGTTATGCGCCTATCTTCTCTAATCAGAGCATCTACTTTTGCTTTATTGGCAGGATTCGCAGAAATGGACGGACGGCAAGAACGGGGTTTATCGGCTACGCTCGCAGTTCCCACCTTTTCAACATTCAGACGACAGACCCACCTGCGAACATTGCTATAATCTAAGGTATTCTCCTTATGCACATTCTCTAATCGTCTGTGAATGTTCACAGGGGTTCCCCCCCCCCCCCCCCTCAGCAACAAGGAATTCAATCACTCCTCTTTGTTTTTGACGCAGCTCTAAGGGGGCAGCATTTCGAATTTTCCTCACGAGTCTATGAACCGGAAACATACCAAACAAAATATTTCAGTTCATAACAGTTATAATCATTTGTAACTGAGCAACATTTCAGGTAATTTTATCAAACACTTCGTCTGATATAAATAAAAAGGCATTATGTTTTGACTCACCCTCGTTCTATGTCGTTACACAGGTGATTTTAGGAGCAGTTGTTACAGGCACAAAAGGAGGAGAAGAGTTAATTCATACAACATAAACCACACACACACACACACACACACACACACACACACACACACACACACACACACACACACACACACACACACACACACACACACACACGCACAATACACACACAAAACACACACACACAACACACACAACACACACACCACGACATACACACACCACACGCACGCACGTACATACACACACCACACACACCACACTACACACACGACACACACACAAACACGCACTCACACACACACACAACACACACACACACACACACACACACACACACACACACACAACACACACCACACACACAACACAACCCACCAAAAGAACTGATGAGCTTTGCAGAAGTACATCAACCGTTAACACACACTGATCCTATAAATTGGACCATAAGAATCCAGTCTTATACTTCAACCTCAGCGGAA
>CM060307.1:82478634-82481134 GCA_030674185.1 Monoplex corrugatus
CACCACCAGCAAAAGAAGGAAGACCCCGGTTGCAGACATCCCCGCTTTCTTAAAACTGGCTTGCCTGGCAGGCAACAAGGTGGTGTTGGGGTGTGCTTTTCTTTGAGTCAAATTAAAGGTTGCTTTCCTTTCCATTCAGGTCTGTTTTGTAACAGAAACGTTCACATCTCTCTCTCTCTCTCTCTCTCTCTCTCTCTCCTCTCTCTCTCTCTAAATATCTTGGGCTGATTTTTACTACGAAATTAAGCCTAACAGCAACCTGGACGGAAATGTGTACGAAAGGAAAAAAGGGGCATAACTGAAATATTGAGAGCGATGAAAAAATTAAAGTCTGTTGACCCCTCTCTTTATTGGAAGCTTTTTGATACACATATTGAACCAATACTAACATAGCAGGAGAAGTCTGGGGTACTTTGGAAAATAAACACATGGAAATTGTACATACATTTGCAATCAAACGTTTCCTCAATGTGCCAATTCTTTCTTCTAATAAAATAGTGTATGGAGAAAGTGGCAGATATCCGCTAAGTATTCGTACAAACGTTAAGTGTGTAAAGTACTGGCTAAGAATTTTGAAACTACCAACAACAAGATTATGTAGACAGGCTTATGATATGATGCTACACGAACACGAAAGAGGAAAACATAATTGGATAAACAATTTAAAGAACATTTTGACAAATAATGTGTTTGGAATAGTTTGGATTAGTCAGGGTGTCGGCAGTGAAATCGTATTTTTATCTGAACTCAAAGACCGTTTAATTAACTCTTATAAACAAAATTGGCATTCTCAGGTAGGAAAAGATGCAAAATGTGCATGGTATTTCTCCTTTAAAAATATTTTCCAGGCAGACAAATATCTTTCAGTTGTTACAAATAGATGGCACTTGCAAGTTTTAGAACAAGAACACTTGGTCTTGATGAGAGTCAAAGATGGTTTCAGCGGAGCAGTGAGGATGGTTTACTTTGTAGACTACGCCACCAAAAAAAAGAAGACGAAAATCATTTTATTTTTTAATGTGAAGCTTATAGTACTGTAAGAAATAGATGTAATATATTTTCCTCTCCTGCAGCGTTAGACATGATCTAAGGTCATTATTAGCATGTGAAAAAACAGAGAATTTACAGTCCATCTCTAAATACATCGCGGAAGCACATGAGATACGAAGAAGAATATTGCTGCTTTAATTTCAATATGAAAAAGTGTTTTTGTTAAGACTAATAGCTTTTTCCTTAACCAAAATAGTGAAGGTCAATATTAGGCATAGTTGGATGGTCACGCATGTCCACTTCTACTGTAAAACTGTTGTTTTGATATTGTAAATATTACTTTTCTGCTCTTTATTTGAATTTTCCATTTTTCTGTTTCCTTTATTTGTTTCCCTTTGTTTACATTTGTTGCCAGCATGAGAGGGATGAGTTATACCCCTTTGCGCTAAAACCATGTGTATGGTTACGTCAATAAATGGCGCGTTAAGCGCGCGTCAAGCGTCTCTCTCTCTCTCTCTCTCTCTCTTTTCTCTCTCTCTCTCTCTCTCTCTAATTTTTTTCTTCAAAGAAGGGAAAAGAAAGAAACAGGGAGTAGACAGTAGTAGTGTATGTCGTTGGCTGAATAAAAGGTGGAGATCCCAGACTGTGTCAATCTATGTCTTGCTCATCACTGGGAGTGAGCATCAGTCAAGATTACCACATGTCACTCACTCTGCCACCTGTTCTCCTCCACTTCACAGACGTATTCCCTTGTGTATTTCACCATCAGCAAGAAGGAAGACCTGGTTGCAGACATCCCCACTTTCTTAGCACTGGCTTGTCAGGCAGGCAAAAGGATGGCGTTGGATGTGCTATTCTCTGTGTCAAATTAAAGGTTGCTCTCCTTTCCCACTCAGGTCTGTTTGCATCAGAAACATTCACAGTGTCAGATTATGTTTTGACTACTTTGTTTCTTTCAAAGAAGAGAAAGGAAAGAAACAGACAGTAGACAGTAAGAGCGGTCGTCCTCAGCTGAATAAAAGATTGAGATCCCAGACTGTGTCAATCTATGTCTTGCTCATTACTGGGGGTGAGCATCAGTCAAGATTACCACCTTCACAGACAATATTCCCCATGTGTATTTCGCCACCAGCAGAAGATGGAAGACTTGATTGCAGACATCACCACTTCCTTAACACTTGCTTGTCAGGCAGGCAAAATGATGATGTTATATGTGCCATTCTCTTAGTCAAATTTAAGATTGCTCTCCATTTCCACTCAGTTTTGTTTTGTAACAGAAACGTTCACAGTGTCAGATTATGTTTTGGCTAGTTTGTTTTCTTCAAAGCAGAGAAAAGAAAGAAGCAGGGAGTAGACAGTAGTAGTGGGTGTCCTTGGCTGAATATAAAGTGGAGATCCCAGACTGTGTCAATCTATGTCTCGCTCATTACTGGGAGTGAGCATCAGTCAATATTACCACATGTCACTCAATCTGCCACCCGTTTTCCTGACCTTCACAGACATATTCCCT
>CM060307.1:82501134-82506134 GCA_030674185.1 Monoplex corrugatus
TTTGGCATTGGAATAAAAAGTGTTTTTCATTATCGACATTGTTTCCACATAAGGGGCAAGGATATACTGTGGACGTCCCAGGTTGAAACCAATTTTTATTTGCATTGAAACCAAGTGTTCTTAATCTAAATCTTGCGTAATTAGTTTCTTTGCCATTTATCCGTAACAACACTGAGATATTTTTCGGTTTGAAAAACATCTTTAAATGAGAAGAACCAACTATATTTTTCTTTGTTTTCCATATCTGAGTGCCAATTTTGTTTAAACGAACAAATAAGCCTGTCTTTAAATTCATTAATAAACTGACACTCATTTCCTACTCCCTGGGACAACCACACGATTCCAAACCCAAGTTCTGATAAAGCCTTTTTTACCTGATAGGCCCAGTTCTGTTTTCCTATTTCCATTTGAGTAACCATCATTTCATATGCCTGTTTACATAACCGAGATTGTGGAAGCCTTAACAATTTCAACCAGTATTTAATACTCTTCACAAAGGTTCTAATGTATAAAGGATATCTTCCAGTTTCTCCATATAAAACAGTATTAGAAGAGTGAATTGGTACAGCCAAAAAACGTTTTATAGCATATGTATGCACTTTTTCCATATGTGAATTTACAGTAAGACCCCATACTTCAGCTGCATATGTAAGTAAAGGTTCTATCTGTGTATCAAACATTTTCCAATATAAATTACAATCAATAGAATTGAGCTTCCGTAAGGATTTTAGAATTTCAATAACACCTTTTTTCCCTTTATTACAAGATTCTTCCCATGCATAATTTAAACTTAATTTTGTCGAAAATATCATTCCTAAGTATTTATAAGAATTAACAACTTTAACCTCGTTAATTCCATAGAACCATTTTTCGTGTTTTGATAAATGTCCACCCTTCCTGAAAATCATAATATTAGTTTTATCCATGTTAACTGTTAAAGCTAGTCGATCCGATTCTTCCTTTAAGACATTTAACTGGTTTTGTAAGCCTTTGACTGTACCAGAGAGAAGAATAACATCGTCTGCAAACAGCAACAGGAATATCTCAATAACCCCAGGGATAAGTTGAATGCCATGCCTGCCTTTTCTTGACAGTTCCACTGCTAATTCATTAATGAAAAATGAAAACAATTGAGGACTCAATTGACACCCCTGTTTCACTCCTTTAGGGCATTCAAAATAATCTGAATATACACACTTCTCACGCACGCATGCAAACACTGAGTTATAAACTCCTCTTAGGGCCATATATAATTTTCCATTCACACCACTTTTACGTAATATATTCCAAAGATTATTACGATTCACAGAATCGAATGCCTTCCTAAAATCCACAAATGCAACATAAAGTTTCTTATTTAAAAGTAAATGCTTCTGCACAAGGGAGTAAAGTGTGAAAATATGATCAATTGTACTGTATTTTGCTCTAAATCCAGCTTGTTCTTCAACTATTTTCTCTTCTTTTTCTGCCCACTTTGTTAATCTCTTATTCAAAATATATGTATAAACTTTACTCACTATACTTGTTAGAGCGACTCCTCTATAATTATCTGGATTATTCACATCTCCTTTTTTATGAATTGGGATTATTATGGACTTTGCCCATTCTGACGGAAAAATGCCATTATCAAAAAGCTTGTTACATAAATGGACAAGGAAATCAATTACATTAGCATTTGCATGTTTTAACATTTCGCTGATTATTTGATCTGGTCCTGCGCTCTTTCCTGCTTTCAAATGCCTGATACTCGCAGTCACTTCTTCTTTAGTTATAGGCTCATTGAAAAGTGGCTCAAAATTATTTTCTTCCTCTACTATATTACTCTCTTGTGCAGTATTTCCCCCGATATCATTGAAAACACTGCAGAAATGATTGTACCATTGTTCAATAGAGATTTCATTATACACAAAAGCCTTTCTATTAACAGATCTTATTATTGACCAGAATGTCCTGGAGTCATTGATGGAATCTTTGAGTGTTCTTATAGAGAGAGAGAAAGAGAGAGAGAGAGAGAGAGAGAGAGAGAGAGAGAGAGAGAGAGAGAGAGAGAGACAGACAGACAGAGACAGACAGACAGAGACAAAGAGACGGAGAGACAGAGAGACTCAAAGACATAGAGATACAGAGACACAGACAGAGACAGACAGACATACAGACAGACAAGCAGACCAACAGACATACAGGCAGACAGACAGACATGGAACAGAGACACGAGACATGGGGGAGGAATGCGGTATGCAGTAGTTGGCTTTATGTTTTGCGCAACCAGAGAACTTTCTGATCCATGCAAAACAAACAGCTGCAGGAATACAAGACAAAAAGGTAGAACCCAGATGTGTGAGGTGAAGAAGAAGGATTGTTCTACATAATTCCTGTTAACAAGAAACGGTAATGCTCAGAGCCCTCTTTTTCTTTCTGGAACTGGCATTCTGGGGGAAAAGACAATAAAGAAGATGTATTGCACAGGAGAAACATTTCTAACATGACGAATCTAAATCGGATGTGTGTGTGTGTGTTGTGTGTGTGTGTGTGTGTGTGTGTGTGTGGTGTGTGTGTGTGTGTGTGTGTGTGTGTGTGTGTGTGTGTGTGTGTGTGTGTGTGTGTGTGTGTGTGTGTGTGTGTGTGTGTTATCCAGATCTGCCAAACGTGTGTGGTTTAAAGGGTAGTTTCGGCCGTGGGACATGACTGTGCGATTAGGAGTGAGCTTATATTCGATTCAAAGATATATTTTCAACAAATCTTTAAAAACAATGGATTAGTTGAGAATGAACGTATACTTTTCCCCTTTCTTTATTTTCTTACTTTTTTTCTCTCTCTCCCCCCCCCCCCCCTCTCTCTCTCTTCTTTTCCTATTTTCTTTTTTCTATTTTTGATTGTCCACATGTTTTTACTTCAAGAGACTATAAATCAGCGAATGTAAATGAAGCACGTCCAAAGAAATCAATCTCTGAAACTGTTTAGAACGTGTCCAAAGCAATCAAGAATGGCCTTAAACAACGAGAACCCGACAGACTGAGGGAGAACAAAACCAGCAACGACCATGGCATGCGTGATTTATGCGCCAGGATGATGGATGTTATCTTCTGTCCCTGCATACACCTGCCTGTGCACCTGTTCATCTTGAGAAGCTTCAATGAATTCCCACCGTGGTTGCTACTTCAGTTTCACGTGGAGAGAGAGGGGGGGGGGGGGGGGAGAGAGAGAAGAAGTGAGAGTTAGAGAAAGAGAGAAAGAAAGAGAGGAGAGAGAGATAGAAAGAGAGAGAGAGACAGAGACAGAGACAGAGAGAGAGAGAGAAAAGAGATAGAGAGAGAGAAACAGACAGACAGACAGACAGACAGATAGAGCGAAGGAGAGACAGAGACAGAAAGATAAAGAGAAAGAGACAGACAGACAGACAGACAGACAGACAGACAGACAACCACAGAAACAGAGACAAACAGAACGAGACAGAGAGAAAAGGAGAGAGACAGACAGACTGAAAGAAAGACAGAAACAAGGAGACGGACAGACAGAGACCGAGATTAAAGAAAGAGAAAGTGAAGGGGAGAGAGAAGGGTGGAAGAGAGAAACAGCCAGTAAACTAGACCAAGAGAC
Source organism: Monoplex corrugatus (assembly GCA_030674185.1). Taxonomy (NCBI): domain Eukaryota; kingdom Metazoa; phylum Mollusca; class Gastropoda; order Littorinimorpha; family Ranellidae; genus Monoplex; species Monoplex corrugatus. Next base: position 82,504,732 of record CM060307.1, read on the forward strand.
AGACAGACAGACAGACAGACAAAGGGCAGAAAGAGAAAAACAAAGAGAGAGACAGAGCAATGCATTCTGTTCATTTCAACAATGTTCAGTGTACGTAAGCGAAAGATTTATTATAATGTCTGTTTATGTTTAAAGCACACAACACACACACAACACACACACACACACACACACCACACACACACACACACACACACACACACACACACACACACACACACACACACACACACACACACACACACACACACACACACACACACACACACTCACGCACCTGCGACCGCGTGCTCAAACACGCACGTTTTCTCTCTCTGTCTCTGTCTCTCTGTCTGTCTGTCTGCCTGTCTGTCTGTCTGTCTGTCTGTCTCTCTCTCTCTCTCTCTCTCTCTCTCTCTCTCCCTCTCTCCCTCTCTCTCTAAACCTGTGAGATATGTCTCAGAAAAAAAGAAAAGCAATACATAAGTTTCCAGAACGAACTGAAACCAAACTTTGAGCAACATAAACAAGTCTATAAAAGAAAAAAAAACAACTTTCTGTCGTATTCAAACAGTCTGCAAACAGGATTGATGGCCAACTGCAGTGTACTTCTGATCTTCAATATTGAGTCACAGCAGGAGGAAAGACCCCAATGTTAACGGCGAAGTGGCAATGCCTGCCTATGCTCAATACTCTCTTTAACAAGCCACGAGAGGAGCTTACGCCATAACGTACTGACTTGGTCAGCAAGAGTTATGAGCAAAATCAATATGGACTCTGGTGCGGATATGGCTTGCTTTCCTGTACAGCAACATGAGAATGGCAAAGGAACAGCGGTATATATAAATGGATGCGCTGAAGGTAGTATCTTACGGTTCTGTATGGCCAGTGTGGAGATGAGAAGAATGGGAAGCTGTAATAAAATGGTGGCTCAGTCTTATTTTTAGTCTTACTGGTTTAAAGCCTAGTTGACTGAACTGAGCCATATCAGGGCTATAACCATTCTAAAAGATACACTAGATCAGGATTAAAAAAATACATACTGGAAAAAAAATAGATACACAATGCATGCACGCACATAATCTAAGGATATGCCTCTAGCTTTGACCAGTCTGTCCACTTTATCATCATAGACACATTCTTGTAGTTGTGGTTTAAACACACACACACACACACACACACACACACACACACACACACACAACACACACACACACACACACACACACACACACACACACACACACACACACACACACACACACACACACACAACACACACACACACACACACACATTTCTGCATTTGCCCTTCCTGTTTCTACTCCAATTCCCACATTGCTTTTTACGTACTTATTTTTTCATTTATTCAAGTGTTTATTTACTTATTTATTCATTTATCATTATTATCATCGTTATTAACA
>CM060307.1:82511134-82518634 GCA_030674185.1 Monoplex corrugatus
AGACAGAGAGAGAGACAGAGAGGGAAAGAGAGGGAGAATGTACATGCGTGCGTGCATGCGTGTGTGCGTGCGTGCGTGCGAGTGTGTGTGTGTGTGTGTGTGTGTGTGTGTGTGTGTGTGTGTGTGTGTGTGTGTGTTTGTGAAATGGAAAAGGGAAAAGGTTCAGCCCAATTTACAGTCTCTGTCTGTCTGTCTGTCTCTGTCTGTCAGGCAGTCTCTCTACCTCTCTTTCTGGCTCTCTGTCTCTTTCTGTCTCTCTGCCTCTGTCTGTATATGTCTGTCTCTACGTTGTCTGTCTGTCTCTGTCTGTCTCTCTCAAGATAACTTAACAGAATAAACAAATTCAACAAGAATGATACGATACAGAAACATATTACGTCTTTGAGTTATATCAAACAAGTCTGTCTACTGATATACAACGGATTAGAAACGGAGTATCTGGAATTCCCATTCATGACAGGCAGTAGGCCATTCGGTTTCATACAACACATCTGGCTTGATGTAAGCATGGTCTGTTAGCAAACGAACTGAATGACTTGCATCTGAAATCATAGAAGTGATTGAGGTAAATTGATTGATGGGAACATATTTGCAGGATTTTCTTTTGTAGTTTATTCTCGCACAAACGCCAGTTTGCTGTAAATATTTATATTTACGAACCATTTTCTGATTAGCAGAAAAATATCAAGCAAACCATATCTATCTAAATGTCCAATGCAAACTTGAATCTGCTCAACAGGACAAACAAGCTTTGCTTCAACTATTTCTCATTTTGGTCTGTTTTGTCAGGCATACAATCCTTATAGTTACGACGTTTTGAAAATAACTTTTTTGATAATGATTCTTCAAAAAAAAAGCAACTACTGAAGCATCAGTTACTTCTAGGGAGTATGCAAACTTATGCATTTTGTCTTCCACAAGTTGTCACCACTTTGAAACTTACTATTATGGAAAGTTATGTACCTTGTCACTGCAAACGACACGATGGTGGCACATCCACAACAATGGAAGCTAACAAAGTCAGCAGAATCCGGCATGTCAGACTACTTGATGCCAGACACCATTATGCAGGATTTGTTTAGATATTGGAAGTTTCTTATTTTTGTTATTGTTGCTCTCATTGTTTTTCGTCAGCATTGCACCATACATTCCTTTCTGACCAAAAATCGTGATCATTGTCGAGATAGAGTTTGTTAAGATAGCATCACAACATGCAGATGATTTCGTAAACATCACACATGCCATGAGGTAGTCCAAAACGAAACGAAACGAAACGAAACGAAACAAACAAAACAAAACGAAACAAAACAAAACGAAACAAAACAAAACAAAATAAACTAATCACAACAAAGCAAAGCAAAACAAAACAAAACAAAACGCTGGACAAAAGCCACGAGCATATGTATGACCCCACAGCTGCCATTTTCTGTTACCATTTTTGCAAAGGAGGGGGGGGGGGGGGGGGGCAGGGGGGCGGATTCTAAGCCAACATATACAATGAATACAATAATGATTCCGAACTTAGAATTATGTGTACGGATAATAAGCATAATGATGTAGTGCAAACCTGTATTATGAGGCATGAATGAAGTTCAGAAGTATATATCAGGGTTTGTCCATTCTTAATTCACGATGATTGACAGAATTACTAATTACAGAAGAGAACATTTCAAAGACGTTCACCAATGTCTTATCTAGCTCTACTTCTGCCCACCTGGGTCGGTTTATCTAATGCCCTGTCTTTTTTTCTGTTTCTGCCCCCCCCCCCCCCTCTCCCTTAAATCTCCACACACACACACACACACACATACAAACACACACACACACACGCACGCACGCACGCACGCACGCACTCACACACACACACACACACACACACACACACACACACACACACACACACACACACACACACACACAACACGCGTGTGGGCGAGCACAAACACGCATCTCTCTCTCTCTCGCTCTCTCTCTCTCTCTCTCTCGCTCTCTCTCTCTCTCTCTCGCTCTCTCTTGCTCTTCTCTCTCTCTCTCTCTCTCTCTCTCTCTCTCTCTCTCTCTCTCTCTCTCTCATGGCATTCACATTTTTCACGTTTTACCGACAGATAACAATTATTATCTAGAATTTCAACACTTATGCGAACAATTGAGTTGACAAAATATCAATATCATATTTCTTCCTATTTTGCAATTCAAACAAGATTACTGAAAACATCTGAATAAAAAGCACAAACCAGAAGGAAAATTGAACTGCTGCAGCATCCCTTCTCTCTCTGTGTCTTCTGTCTCCTCTGTCTGTCTTCTGTCTATCTTTCTCTCTATATATGTCTACCTACCTACCTACCTACCTACATACCTACCTACCTACCTGCCTGCCTGCCTGCCTGCCTGCCTATGTACCTATCTATGTACGTACATACGTATCTACGTACCTACGCACTGCATACCTACCTACCTGCCTACGTACCTGCCTGCCTGCTACCCACCTACTTACCTACCTACCTACCTACCTACCTATCGATCTATTTATCTATTTATTCTATCTATCTATCTATCTGTCTGTCTGTCTGTCTATCTAGCCGTCCGTCATTCCGTCCCTCCCTCCCTCCCTCCTTCCCTCCCTCCCTCCCTCCGTCCAACCATCCATCCATCCATCCATCCATACATCCATCCATCTATCTATCCATCTATATATCCATCTATCCATCCATCTATCTATCTGTCTATCTATCTATCTATCTATCTATCTATCTACCTACCTACCTATTTACCTATCTGCCTTGAATCGACTTATTCGAACGCCTGTTGGTGATTTTTTTCTCTACTTCTTTTTTGTATCTTTTATTTCTTGTCTGTCCAAAATAATAAAGTCTTCTTGTCTGTCTACACGTCCGTTTGACCGTCCGTTCAACTATTTGTCTGTATGTCTGTATGTCTGTTTTTCTACTACACCTCTTCTTTTCCCCTGCCCTCCATAACAGTGCATCGCCAAAAAGATAAACACTCCAAACTACAAATTGCCAGAGGACAGACAAGCCCCTCATTTCCTGGGTTCGTCAGTCAGCTCGACAGAGACACTTGGGGCAACGACCATGAAGAAGACGTCTGAGCCCTGAGGAGGTACACAACAAGTGATGCCTAATTGCACTGATTGTTTATCCCATTAACCTTAGTGTGGCTTCCTCCCTTCTCTCCCTCTTTAACCGTGGCTCTATTCTAGCCCTAATACTGACTCTGGCCTCGAAATCCATCTAAAACGTAAAACGTAATAACCCTGACATGATTCCTACCGACATTCTTAACACACACACACACACACACACACACACACCACACACACACACACACACACACACACACACACACACACACACACACACACACACACACACACACACACACACACACACACGCACACAAACTGTGACCCTGGGCAGCTCCAAACTCTGATTTTAACAAAAGAATGTGTAGAAATGTAATGCCCACTTGCTCTGAACCTTCCTGCTCCTGTTTGCGAGTACCACAAGTAACTAGTGGGTGAACTCAGTATAATGATTATGACATGAGATCCATGCCACCGAACTCTGGAACTACCAGTCCCAGCTAAAAAGAATGATTAGGCATATTGTTATTGTACTGAATCTAACCAGTTCAAGATATATTCGTCGACGCAAATTTTCATACTATTTACTGCACACGAGATCAGAACCCTCCCCCCCCTCCCTAATGAAATTGCTTTTGAAATACTAGTAATTACAAATAATTATACGCTGTTTAATGCTTGACATGAAATCGTGGCAAGAGCTAACAAATCTAGACATCCTCATTTACTGCAGGCTTTTTTTTTCTTTGTACATCCTTTCTGGATCAGCAAGCATGCCCAAAATTTTCATTCTGTTGTTCTTCTTCTGCTTTTCAAGACACAAATATTCGTCGTGTGTTGTTATTTGTGTTGAAATCATTGTCCTTCTCTGGCCGCTTATACAGAGGGGGTGCAAAAGTAGGTATGCAGTTATGAAAAAAGAAAACACGTACAATACTCATTGCATTTATTATAGAAACAAACGAATATTGCACATACATGTAATAACAAACACAGCCTTAATCCCTCAGATACTCAAACTGCTTGCCGTCGGTATTCACACACTCCTCTAATCGAGAGCGGAATTAAGCATTATAATAATGATGTGATACTTACTGTATACCTACTTTTGCACCCCCCCCCCCCCCTGTATTTGATAGGAATCTTCCAGCTATGCTGATGGGATACTATATCTTTATGAAGAGTGGAGAGTTCATGTTATGTCTGGATGACTTCGGCAAAAAACATCAAGATCATGACACGTAGTTGGGTCTGGGCATACTGTGACGGTTATATATATATTTTTCTGAAATAACCATTCAGAGGGTGTAGGGTTTTATGACAAACTTACATTTCCCATTATCATGTGGCCTCCAATCACGCCACATCAAAACAGTGCAGTATTAGTGCACAACTAATTTATTTAAGAGAGATAACACCATACTGATTGAACTGAAACTGAATGTTACATTTCTCCTTTCTGTCTAGTCTCATGGCTTTTGTGTTTTCTTTAGAGTCATTGTTGATCTGATTTTATTCTTGGCTTCTGCTCCATTTTCTTCCCTACCTCCACCTCTCTCTCTCTCTCTCTCTCTCTCTCTCTCTCTCTTCTCTCTCTCTCTTCTCTTTCTTTCTTTCTCTCAAACCTCTTTCTAATGCTTTCGTCAATATTTCTGTTTATATATACGACGGAAAATCTGCTTGCATGGTCTCAGAGAAATGACAGTTCTAGACATGTCAATTATCTAAATTGTCTGTTTATTTATCGATCTTTGCGATTACATTACTTTCACATAGATAAGTTTTGGGGAAAAAATTCCCTTTTAATCTCGTGTGGAGTAAACAGCTATAAAGATTTGCGTTGACGAGTATCTGTTGAGCTGATCCCTTTCAGGAAAATGACATCAGAGTCTAATTATTTTTTGTTGTTGTTGTTGTTGTTGCTAGGACTGGGCAGTTTGTGAGCCTGGTTGCATGTTTATTGTCTGACTCACTGACTTTATTATAATGCATTTAGGCAGACAACCCTGAATGATCCTAGGGGTTCCTAGGATCGTGAATAAATTATGAAACTGAAACAGATACTACATATTCTGGATGTCTCGTCGTGGACGAAATACATCTATTTTGAAATAATTTTGCTGTGCACAGCAAGGTGGTCCGAGAGAGAGAGAGAGAGAGAGAGAGAGAGAGAGAGAGAGAGAGGAGAGAGAGAGAGAGAGAGAGAGAGAGAGGAGAGAGAGAGAGGAGAGAGAGAGAGAGAGAGAGAGAGAAAGGTGCACTTTTGTTGTGAAATAATCTTGGTTCTGCATAACACAAATAAACACGTTTGAACCAGACAGAGTGGACCATAGCTAGTTGTTAATCAGGTTGCAGCAGACAAGAGGTCATTTTCGTCTAAGGTTCGCTGGCATTGATTATTATCTTGTCCATTCTGTCTGGAGATTGGCACAGGGCGGCCATCTTGCTCGCTGTAAATCTCGTAATGTGGTTTTATCACTGGCCACCGCTCTGTTTCTTTGGACGTTTTATGTAGTCTTGGCAAACTCCGCTGAATCAATACACACTTTCTTTCTGTCCTGAGCGGAACAAGATAATGTAGCTGCCTTTGCAATCTTCCGATGATAAGATGGCACGATAGACTGCTCTGATTCCAGGCTGTTTAAAATCTCATTAACCTGGCTTGACCCAAGCCCGGGATAATGTCATTGAATACTGTAAATGGATCAATCTGAAATTTGCCGGGATAATGTCATTGAATACTGTAAATGGATCAATCTGAAATTTATGTTACTTTTGTTCTCAATTACTGACTTCCACACCACGTTCTTTGCGGGAAAAAAAAAAGTCCATACATTTGAGTAGACTCACTGTGTTTTTGGTTGGGATGATTTCTCGAAGAAAAAGAAAAATAGAAGAAAGAAACAAAGCCAATCAAAATATCTAGGCCACATCAATTTCTCTCGCCTTATAATCTAAGCAGGGCCATGAGGCCTCTTGTTGTCTTTTGCTTTTGTTCTTTAAGGCGGATGTAATCTTTTTACAGATGTCCTACTTGGAGAAAATCCCACCACTTTGATTTTAAAAGTGATCCTGCCTTTAAAGCGAAACAGAGAGTTATTCATCCATTCTCTGTTCTCTCTCTCTCTCTCTCTCTCTCTCTCCTCTCTCTCTCTCTCTCTCTCTTTTGTCTGATTTCTCTCTTTGTTTCTCTCTGACTGTCTCTCTCTATCTTTCTATGTCTCTCTCTGTCTCTCTCTGTCTCTTCTGTCTCTTCTGTCTCTCTCTCTCACTCTCTCTCTGTATCACAGACAAACACACACACACACACACACACACACACACACACACACACACACACACACACACACACACACACACACACACACACCCCTCCTGCATTGGATATAGCTATGTCCCAAATTCCAGAGCTGTATGTATGTCAGTGTTCTTGCCAGTGCTTCAAGTGGGGCCGGGGGTGAAGTGAAGTCATTTCCTGCTCAAGAAATCATCATTTACACTCCCACCTCCGCTCCATTCTTCCGCTCTTTTCCCTGTTTCACGTCTTCAAGACAGATTTCAGTTGACATCAGGGAGGTGTGTGCCGGCTGGCTCTCGCGCGCACGTGTTTGATTGCTGTTTTCTCTTTCTATGTCTGCATGTATGTGTCTCTTTCTTTATTTCTATTTCTTTCTCTTTCAGCGTCCACCCCCTCATTTTTTCTCTGCCTCTATCTTTCTCTCTGTCTTTCTCTTTCTCTTCTCTTTCTCTTCTCTCTTCTCTGTCTCTGTCTGTCTGTCTTCTGTCCGTCGTGTCTGTCTGTCTGTCTGTCTTCTTCTCTCTCTCTCTCCCGCTGTTTCTCTCTCTCTGTCCTTGTCTTTGTCTCTGTCTGTCTGTTCTGTCTATTTGTCTGTCTGCCTGTCTGCTTGCCGACTGTCTGCCTGCCTGTCTGCCTGCCTGCCTGCCTGCTGCCCGCTTGTCTATCAGTCTCTGTCTGTTTCTGTCCGTGCCTGTCTGCCTGTCTGCCTCCCTGTCTGCCTGTCTGCAGCAGCAGCAGCAATATCTACATCAGACTCCGATCCATCGGTGAATAGTATGTGGGATGACACGAACCATCCACTTTGAACTACCTGAGATACAGGTTGCTACTGCCGCTTCCTAGAACAGCTGCTGGAAATGTTCTTCGATCTCCAGGCCCAAAACCAACCACTACTTCCCATCTACTTACAAGCGTATTCCCTATCGGAACTTCAGGCCACAACGTCCAAATACTGAACCAACATCAAAGCCAAACAACCCATTTGATGAAGGTACCACAACACGCAACAACAGCTAATGGAGTCTTGCGATGATGTTTGATCTCGCAATGGCACCCTGTTTTAATTCCAGTACTGAATCGGGTGTACAACTGCAGACAG
>CM060307.1:82536134-82541134 GCA_030674185.1 Monoplex corrugatus
GTTTCAGAGATGTTTTCTACAGTGGTGTGTCTTAACAAAAATTTAGTAGAAGCGACTTTCCTTTGCTCATCAAGTGGCAACAGTTTGATTTCAGTATATGTGCGAAGACAGGAAGCATGCATTGGAAGACCCAGTGCAAGTTTGAAACCTTTACAATCTATGCTCTGCAGTTTTTTCATTAAGTGTTTCGGTGCACTGAAGAAGATTTCTTGGGCATAGGTTAATTTAGATCTAACAAGCGATTTACAAAGATGAACAAGTGTGTGTGTGTGTGGTGTGTGCGTGTGTGTGTGTCTGTGTGTGTCTGTGTGTCTATGTGTGTGTATATATGTGTTTGTACGTGTATGTGTGAGTGTATGTATGTGTGTGTATGTGTGTGTGTTTGTGTGTGTGTGTGTGTGTGTGTGTGTGTGTGTGTGTGTGTGTGTGTGTGTGTGTGTGTGTGTGTGTGTGTGTGTGTGTGTTTCGTTTCGTTTCGTTATTTCTTTTAACGTCTATTCACATATGTGCTTTTGTGTGTGTGTGTGTGTGTGCAAATGATTAAAAAGATTAATAAATAATAAAACGCAGATTTGAGAAAATAAGCGTTAGATGTCACCATTCACTGGATGATTAACAAAAATATACAATGAAGAATAAACGAAGAGGAAAAAATGAACAGTAAAAAAAAAACAACTAAAAAAAACCGAAATACAGAAAACAAAGTAAAAAAAACGATTTTGTTGCTTACAGTTCACCTGACTCCCAAAGCAATCAACAGACTGAGAAAAAAAATGATAAGAAATCAGAAGAAAAGAAAAAAAACTCAAACCGACCGAACAAAAGAAGAATCAAAGTTAAAAAAAAAAGTAAAGAAAAAAACCAAAAGAAAACTATAATTGAGAAAATGGCAAAAAGAAAACATTGGAAAAAAAAAAGCCCGCAAAAAATAAACAACACCAACACACACACACACACACACACACACACACACACACACACACACACACACACACACACACACACACACACACACACACACACACACATACACACACACACACACACACACACACACACATACACACACACACACACATAAACACTCACACACACATAAACACTCACACACACACACACACACACGCACCACACACACACACATACACACACACACACACACACACACACACACACACACACACACACACACACACACACACACCAGTGTGTACCTTACTCTCTTACATCTCGCTCTTCTTTCAGGACACAGAAATCCATCGATACGAATTGTTCTTCAGAAGCGTGCGTATCGTGAGCCGGTCGGACTCAAAGATTTATTACAGGTCACCCCGGCAAAGATCGAAGTGAACCGCAATCAATCATAGCAATTCTGGAATTTACCGGCCCCCTCCCTCACCCTCATCACACTTTCTCCTGTCCGTGTCTGCAGCTGCTCGTTTTCTTCTCTTTTTCTTTCCTTTCGCCTGTCTCACTTTTTCATATCTTAGACATCTGGAGAGTTTTGCGATGTGTCCGCATCTTATGATACATTTTGTTGTTGTCATGTTCTCATATTTTAGAAATCTTGAGTGTTTTGCGATTTGTTTGCATCTTATGATATTTCAACTGTCGAATATCTTTTTATAATCTCATATATCACCTCAATCTTTTTTTTCTTAGGGATATTGTTTTGTATAGCCTATACAGATCTCTCTCTCTCTCTCTCCTCTTTCTCTCTCTCTCTCACTTTCTCTCTCTCTCTCTTTCTCTCCCTCTCCCTTTCTTTCTCTCTCTCTTTCTCTCTCTCTCCCCCCTCCTCTCTCTCTCTCTCTCTCCCTCTCTCTCCCTCCTCCCTCTCTTCAAATAAAGGTATCGTTTGGTGTATCACAAGGTTCAGTTTTAAGTCCTATCTTATTTTGTGTCTACATTGGTGACTTACATTTACACATTACATCAAACTATATTGAATGTCATACGCTTGCTGATGATACTACTCCAATCACATCCGGGAAACAGATTTTCTGAAATAAATAAAAAACAACTTTACAACTATGTATAAACCAGGTATTAAAATAGTCTAATGCAAACCATATGCAGATCAATTCTACAAAAAGAAAAAAATAATGGTTATGACAAATCACCCAAAACACCAACAATCAAAACAACGTCTTCAACTAACTTAAGACAGTTTAAACACAGACGTTTTTGAGCACATGCACGGGACAAACATTCTTACCAACAAAGATCTATCAATTAACATCAGGAAGATATCTTGAATGTTATATGGAACCAATACTGTTGTACGGATTGAGGCGTGGACAGTCAACAAGCAAAGCCAGAACAAGATTGAGGCAGCCGAGATGTAGTTTCTAAGAAGAATGTTGAAAGTTCCATGGACAGCAACGAAAACAAACGAGACAGTCTTGATGGAGACAGACACAAGTAGATCACTCATAAGGAAGTTTAGGAAAAGACAGGCAGCATCTATAGGCCATTTGATAAGGAAGGGGGATTTGGAGCTCCTGGTCACAACGGGAAAGCTGGAGGGAAAGAGAGCACCAGGTAGACCCAGGGAGAAAATGCTAGACGGACATGCGGAGTGGCTGAAGACGAGGAGGGTGGAGGAGATGCTTGGGGCAACAAGAGATAGAGACAAATGGAAGTCCATGATCGCCAACACCATGCGGCAGGGCACCTGATGATGATGACGATGTATGTGGTGTACAAAGAGATGAAAAAAAAAAAACATACAAAGAAAGTCCACAGTGACAGTATATCAAAGTTGAAGACATCTGTGATACGTAACAAGGCCCGTGACATAATGCTTACCAGTCAAAATAAATAAGATTTTATGAACATATCTAATAAAATATTAAATCCAAGATGTCTGATGTTGATAAGAAAAAATACGCCATGCATAATTTATGCAACTGAATAAGAAGAAGGTTGCCGAAATGAATATGGAGACTTGTCACTGACGAATAGTAACACTACAAGTTTAACCTATTTTCAAAAGGTCACAATGACTTCAGAGGTCATGGGGTCTTGCCTCTGTTTTTTCAATGTGAGCTTTGGATCATGCTAAAAGGCATGTTTTGAACGAAGAGTGCATTCTCCAGGTAACATTTCTTGTACAACATGTACTCTGTCTCTCTCTCTGTCTCTCTCTCTGTGTCTCTGTTTTCTCTCTCTCTCTCTCTCTCTCTCTCTCTCTCTCTCTCTCTCTCTCTGTTCTTTCTCTCTCTGTCTTTCTCCTTCTCTGTCGCTCTCTCTTTATCTCTTTGTCTTTCTCTCTCTCTCTGTCTCTCCCCCACTTTCCCCATGAGTATTGTAGTGTGTTAGTGTAGCCCTTCCATTGGCGACAGCAGGATCTATAAAAGCACTAACGTGCTTTTACCAATGTCCGTGATAATAACATGAATTCTTCTTCTTCTTCTTCGCATTCTTCTTCTTCGCATTCTTCTTCTTCGCATTTTTCTTCTTCGCATTCTTCGCATTCTTCTTCTTCGCATTCTTCTTCTTCGCATTCTTCTTTTTCGCATTCTTCGCATTCTTCTTCTTCGCATTCTTCTTCGCATTCTTCTTCTTCGCATTCTTCTTCGCATTCTTCTTCGCAATTCTTCTTCTTCTTCGCAATTCTTCTTCTTCGCAATTCTTCTTCTTCGCAAATCTTCTTCGCAATTCTTCTTCTTCGCAATTCTTCTTCTTCTTCTTCTTCTTCTTCTTCTTCGCAATTCTTCTTCTTCTTCTCTCTCTCTACCAAACTTTGGTAAAATTCCGTTCGAAAACAACTGAGGAACCTTGTTCATACATAAGTTATAGATAGACGCAAACACATACATGTATACACAGACACACCGACGGCCGATATCAAACATCTTTTTAAAGGAAACTAAAACAAAAAAGAAAAAAAAAACCTACCGTGGGTATTGCTTGACAAATTGTTTTGCTCCTTTATCCTAACTCAGTTCCTCTAACCCCCTAGTGGCAGACAGTGAGGCCGCCAATTTCCCACTTTCTCCAATAAGACTTCGATTTGTTCCCCTATCCACTCTCCTATCCGAGCAAGTGCCGAAACCATATGTATTCCCTTGACGTCCTCCAAGCTTTAGGTAGCTGATCACTTCCCTCAGACACCACGTACGCATATTAAGAGAACAACACCCGGGACTAGGTCTGTGAGACCACCTCGACCGACTTTGGCCGCTTTCAATTGGCTCACTCTAAAAGTTTCATCAGAGTTTGTACTTTATTCAACAGGGATTCAATGCCCTAGGGTAATTCCATACGCGCTCCACCCAGATCTGCCTGTAAATATCTGGTAGACCCCTTGGGAACTGTGCATAATCCTCTGCGCTGACATCGTCTTGAAATTCGGGGGAACGGAACCTAGATACTACCTTTACAATGCTTGGAGCATTATGGTCAGCAACATAATCATACACCAGTTTCGAAGATGTTATCTGATTATTTAGAGGGTAGGAATTTCGGTGCCGTAGGAAATATGGTAAACTTTCACTGGGAGGTGAACGTCAGTCGTTGTTAAAATTGAACACTGGTCAAAAGATATATATATATATAGCAAGTGCTCTTCCGGGTCTGGTGAAATAACCAACCCCAAAACAAAACAAGTCAAAACTCTATCGAAAGAACTTACAGTGGTATCTTGGTTAATTGGTGGCACCTTTTTTATGCGATTCACTTTGAGTTGCTCTCTGTCTCTCTGTCTGTGTCTCCGTACCGTTCTGTCCGTCTGTCTGTCTGTCTCTTTCTATCTCTGTCTACCTCTTTCTCTGTCTCTCTCTTTCTCTGTCTGTCTGTCTGTCTGTCTCTCTGTCTCTGTCTCTGTCTTTTCTCTCTCTCTCTCTCTCTTCTCTCTCTCTCTCTCTTCTCTCTCTCTCTCCCAATGTTTCTAGTAAGGGTTGATCATTATACTGGGCATGGACAGTGAAACAGCTAATTATGACTTCGACTTTAATGATGACTTACCCTTTTGCATGCGCTGTGGCGCGTTAATA